>CANTUT010000201.1:2070000-2472500 GCA_947687605.1 Reutealis trisperma | reverse complement strand
GTATAGAGCCTTTTTCAGTTTGCAAACCTTATAAGGAGTATGATAACTAGGAGGAGATTTCATGTAAACTTCTTCAGATAAATCACCATTTAGAAAGGCATTTTTAACATCCATCTAAAATAGTTTCCATTTGCGGACTGTTGCGATGGCTAAAAGACTACAGACCAATGTTAATCAAGCAACTGGAGAAAATGTTTCCTCATAGTCTATTCCATATTCTTGAGTATATCCTTTAGTTACTAAACGAGCCTTATAATGCTCAACAGATCCATTTAAGCATGTCTTGATTTTGTAAATCCATTTACAGCCAATAGGAATCTTGTTGGGAGGAAGATCAACTAGTTCCCAAGTGTGGATTTTCTCCAATGCTTAAATTTTTTCAGTCATAGCTTGCTGCCATAGAGGGTTAGTGTTGGCCTCATGATAAGAGTGAGGTTCGGTGTAGCAATAACAGAGTAACAGTGAAAATCTCAAAGGTGAGAAGGTGTTTCTCTTACCCAGGTTGATTGACAAAGAGTGATTTCAGGACCAGGGTTAGGTTCAGGAGTAAGTGTCGGATCAACAGTTGGAGCAGGTACATTCTCTTCAAACGAGACTATGTGAGGAGGAGTAGAATCAATTTCAAGAGACAACTCTGTATCATTAACAGGATATAACTTAACACATGGATTAGTAAATACACGATTTGTGCCAGAGTCATGAAATTTAGAGTTGTGGAAAACATAGTGTTTTCCAGAAGACCACATGTTGGGATATTCGCAATTTGTTAGAGATGGGATCCCAACAGTGATATCCTTTATGTTCTATACCATATCCTAGAAAACAATAAAGACGAGCACATGGTTCTAGTTTAGTGTATTCATGAGGTTGGAGTAAAACAAAGCAAACACATCTAAAGATTTTTAGTGAATGATAGTCAGGAATCTTACTATAAAGCTGCTCAAAAGGAGAAATGTTATAAAGGACAGGGGTGGGGAGACGGTTAATTATATAAACAGTAGTTAAAGCTACTTCTTCCTAGAATTTTTCAGGACAACTGGATGACAGAAGAAGAGCTCTTACAGAGTATAAGATGTGACGATGTTTGCGTTCAGCTCTGCCATTTTATTGAGATGTATGAGGATAGGACCTTTGAACTAAAGTTCCTTGTTCATAAAAAAATTGCAAGAGACTTGACTCTTTGTATTCCATGGCATTATCAATTTGAACAATTTTGATAGGATGAGAAAACTGTGTTTGAATCATCCTTGCAAATTGAATATAAATTTGTGAAAGTTCAGATCTATGCTTCATACAAAAGAGTCATGTAAAATGTGAGTAATCATCAATAAAAATAACAAAATAACGATTGCCACTAACTGTTGAAACTGGAGAGGGTCCATAAATGTTAGAATGAACAAGTCCAAAAGGAGTATCACAAATAGAATTATTATTATTAAATGATAAAGCAGGTTGTTTTGCAAGTTGACAATGAGTACATTGAAGTTCTGCAACTTTTATATTTCCTAAAGTACCACTCGAAATTAAGGGACGAAGTTTACTAAGAGAGGCATGATTGAGTCATAAATGCCACTGAAACAAAGAAGACAAACTAGTTGTGGCGGACAGAGCATTGTGAGGTATTTGAAGAGATTGAAGTTCAAATAGCCTCTCGATTTTGATTCCACTTCCCACAATTTGTCTTGTCTCCGGGTCCTGTACTTGACAACCATTAGAATCAAAATGCACAGTTAATCTTAATTCACATATTTGACCAACAAAGAGAAGATTAACAGCTAAGAAAAGCACAAGATATGTATCTGGTACAGTAAGAGCAGATGTGAAAATAGTTTCAACATGACTGATGCCCATTTTATTTCCATCAGCAGTATGAACGAGGGCTAGAAAGTTATTTTTGGTTTTAGACTGGAAAATGTTTGGATTAGAGGTCATATGATTGCTACATGCAGAGTCAATTAACCATTGATTGTTACTTAAGTAGACAGACATGGCACTAGAAGAGGAGGTATTGGAAGACATAACCTTTTTGAGTATGGATTCAAGGTCAGAGAGAGTGAAGGAGACCTCAGAAGGGGCAGAGGAGTTGTCAAAAATAGCAGCATTGGCACTGGAGGACCTGGTTTCTAAGTTAATTTTGTACTTAGGATGATTGTCTCTTAGTCTTGTTGGATGAGTAAGACAGTTGCTTTTAACATGTCCTAGTTTGTAGTAGTATCTGCACTCAATAGTTGGACAGTTAGAGAATGAGTGACCAGGTCGATTGCAATTCTTACAGTGTTGTAATGAATGAGTCGATGATGGCCTATGAGTAACCAGAGCCTGATCAAAGGAAGCTAGTTTGCTAATTTGCAAATGAGTTTCTTTGAAAATTAATTCATTGACAGCCATTTTTAGTGTTGGAAGAGGATCTTTGTGCAACAGAGATACACGAACAGGTTCATATTCAAACCAAAGAGCCATGAGAAATTGGATCAGATGGAGTTGATCTGCAGTAATTTTGGCTTGGGATAGTTGATTCCAGACGGGTTGTATTTGACTCAAAAAATCATTGACAAATTGTCCAACTTCTTGCTTCATATTATTCAGAGTATTCCATAACTGATAATGATGAGCAAGACCAAAAATTGTATACCTTTTGTTAAGAAAATCCCAAATTTCTTTAGCAGTATCAAATTGATCAAATTGAATGTGAATACTTGGAACAGAGGTGTTACGAAACCAAGTAATAATCTAATGATTTTTGCTTTCCCAATCATCAACATGATCATTGTACTTTATTTCAGTTTTATCTTGAAGATGAATAGGTTTGAGAGTTCCACCAGTGACAATCCTCTAGTATTTAATTCCAATAAGATAGCTTTTCATACTACTTGCCTAAAGACTATAATTTGTGCCATTTAAAATTGTCACAATAGGTTGAGCAGCATTAATTTTCTCCATAACTCTATTGTAGAGAAAAAATTTCACAAATCTAACAGCAAAAATGAAATCAGGAGGTCGAAAAACCTTTGGAACCGGTTCTTGATGTCTGAAAATCAATACAGAAGTGGTTGAACTAGCGAGTCAAAGCTAAAATCAACTGGTTTGATTGAACCAAACCGAGATGACACGTGGCGGATATTGATTGGCTGATATTTGATGACAGGCGCTGATGTGTGCTAATGACATGAAACGGCTGACGTGGAATGATGATGTGAAAGACATATGGATGATGACGTGACAGAAAATGGACCTATTGGCTGACGTGGCAGATGACGTGGCGGACACGTAAATGATGATGTGGCACCTGCTAATTGGATAAGTGTCGCTGACATGGAGATGACGTGGATCAATAGGATATTGACGCGTGTCGAAGTGCTGACGTGTCTCGTCCCCTATCTTTAGTGCGCGTGGTGGCACGTGGACTTCTAGGTAACTTCTTTAGGCAATGCGTGAGGCGCGTGAGGTGGTTTCTGGAACTCTGGTTGGTCTTGTTTGAAAGCTTATGATGAGAGCTTTCTAATGGTATCCTTTTCTTGAATTATTAACGTGTTACATGTAATTGAATGAACAATAATTTATTTTATAGATTAAAAATAAAATGCAGAAAACCGAGAATAACTAGACTCTGATACCATATAAAATATCAAACAGAATTACTAATGAAAATTAGAGAGAGTAAGTTGTATTTTTTGTGTGTTCAACATACAAGAATGAATACATATATATAGAGTTATGTGACACAATTAAAGGCGTGATTAGTGAGCTGTTCTTGACTGCAATAGAAACTGCACATGGGATGATTTGAATTATGTACAAGCCGCACATGTTGGATAGACTGAACTCTAGATTTCTTCTGGATACGTTGACTTTCATTAACAAAAAGGATTATGTGTACCATACAAAAAGAGCACCTTCTTCTATTTGCATTTGGACAACGAAGGTTTCAACGAGTACAACCAGCTTCATTTTCCTTTCCAAAGCTCTATCAACGAATCCTTCCAAACTTTTGGCTCAATTAATGGCTTAGTTTGCCCGGCTGTTTCCTCTTAGAATACTGACACTACGTTCATCCTTTGTAACATAACCATTCGAAGATTTTTTACCCTCCAAAAAACCAATAATTATATTGGGATAAAAGAATAAAATTAAGAATTAAAGAATAAACCAAAAAACTAAGAATAAAAGAACAAAATTAACATATATCCACAAAACATATACACAAAGCCAAAAATTTACTTGATAGAAGATGGACCAGAGGATGATTAATTATGAGCAAAAAATGGATTTAGGTTTTCCAATTTCCAATCAAGTAAAAAAGATCAAGCAAGAATCGAATAAAATAATCTTCGATTGGTCAGAGATGAGACTTGTTCTTAGAGAGGACATCACCTGCTGCCAGCTCTCTCGATTAACAGCCACACTTGTCTTCGTCGATAATTCATGAATTACTTTTCCTTTAGATTGTTTATCTTTGATGTGAATATATATATATATACGGTAGCAACAGGAAAAACACATTTATTTATGTACCCCTTATTATGATCTCACTAATTGTATATTTAATTTAAAAGTAATATAGTTTTTGATTATTATTTATTACAATTTGATGAAGGATAAAAGTGACTCTCAAGAGAGGTTTGGACCCTCCTGTACCCAAGGCCCATTACGAGGCCTCCAGAGGCTATGAGAAAAGGAAAAAAGCCCATTGGCCAGGCCCTCAAACGACTCAAGTCCAAAGGCTTTCAGACAAGCTGCCACTCCCCTCCTTCATCGGATGACTTGCTGAACAAGCAATGGCCGAAGCCCTCTGAAGACATGTCCAGTCATCCAGCAGGAGGACCAGTCCTCAGACAATCCGCACCATGTCCTGACACCCCCTTCACCAGACATCCCTAGGGACGGGACAGGGGACATGCGCCTGCTACCAACTCTCACCAACCAGCATGGCCGAATGACAGGGGACGTCCTTTCTCAAAAGAAAGGTGGTAGACGTACCTAACCCGGAAATCATACAAAAGGGAAAGAAAGCCTAAACACAGTCAGTTGAAATTCTGAACTCTCTCATCCCCTTTCTATCACTAAAATACTCTGAAGAGAGGACTGACTTGATCGTCGGAGGGTCTTAGCCAGGCAAAAGGCCTGGTTCCTCCTTGATCATTTTTCTTCTCCTTTGCAGGTATTAGGCTCAGGCCCAGAAAAGAAGATCCAGCCCATTCCTTTATATATTGATCAAGCCTGATCACAATTATTTTATTTTTAAGATTAAAATAAATCTAATATATAATAAAACTTTATGTAATAAATCATAAATCTAATTTTTTTTTTTGAAGGAATCTAATCTTATTTTTTGAGATTAATTGTTTATTTATATTATTCGAATATTCAAATTTTATTTTTCTTTCATATTTCATTAGGTCAAATTTTAATTTTCTTTCATATTTTGTTAACTGACTAATTAGTTTTGTACATTAAAATTATTAATCCTAATAGAATTAGCTTTGGACATTATAATTATTAATCCTAATAAAACTATATTTTTTTAGGTGAATTATATTTAATTCTATTTTCTTAAATGAATTATATTTACTTCTCCTACTAATAACCATTTACCTTTAATGATATTTTATTTTTTTAAAAAAATTAGTAATATATTTTGATTATTAAGTTATTACCTTTAAAAATATTTTATTTTTTTCAAAAAATTATTTTTTATTGAAAATTGAAAATATTCATTATATTAAAAATAATTTTCAATTGACTTTCAATTTTGATACATCTTAAATTTCTTCTATAATGAAAATTTTAAGTAAATTTAAATATTTGTAAAATCGCAAATAAATTTTTTTTAGAAGAATATACTATTATAAACAGAAATTTTGAAATTTGATAATAAAATAATAGAATTCTGCTCATTATTGTTAAATGACCTCTCAATTAGTGTAGATAATTAATTATATTTAATATCTAACTATATTTAATTTAAACAAGGAAATAATGAATTCAATTAGAATAAAAAAAATTATTATTTAATATATAATTAATTATATTGCAAATTTATAATTATATAATTATTATAATTTAATAATTTAATTGTCTAATTTAATTTAATTTAAATAAAAAATGAACGAATTTAATTAGAATAGGGAAATAATAAAATAATTATTATTTAATATATGGTTAATTATATTTAATTTAAATAAAAAAGAATTTAATTAGAATAATTTATGTTTTTTAATTTTTTTGGAATATTAAAAAATTAGAAAAATTCTTTTGACTTTGATTGTTCGAATATTAAAAAGTTAGAGAAATTATAATTTGATTTTTATTGTGTAAATTATTAGTTTATCCCATTATAAATTTAAAAATTAGTTATTTTAACCATTAGTAATAATTTATATATTTTCAAAAATAAATAATAATAGTTTGTATAAATGGATTCAATTAGAATAATTTATTTTTTTACGTTATTTTTACGTTATTTCGAATATTAAGAAGTTAGAGAAATTTCAATGTAATTTTGATTGTTTGAATATTAACAAATTAGAGAAATTCTATTATAAATTTAAAAATTAGTTATTTTAATTATCTGTAATAATGTGTATGTTTTCAAAAAAAAAATAATAATAGTTTGTATAAATGAATTAAATTAAAATAATTTATTTTTTATGTTATTTTGAATATTAAGAAGTTAGGAAAATTCTAATGTAATTTTGATTATTCGAATATTAATAAATTAGATAAATTCTAATTTGATTTTGAGAAAATTATATTATAGATCAAAAAATTACTCTTTGTTCTATAAAAAGATATAATAGAAAAAGAAAATGTATTAATTGAAAGTTTATTTAACAATAATGAGTAGAATCCTATTATTTTATTATCAAATGTTAAAATTTCTATTTATAATGTTATGTTATTCTAAAGTTTATATGTGATTTTACAAATACTTAAATTTACTTAAAATTTTCAATGCAGAGGATATTCAAGATATATCAAAATTGAAAGTCAATTGATAATTATTTATAATATAATAAATATTTTTATTTTTTAATTTAGTTAATCATATATATTATGTTTTCAATTTTAATTAGAAATTCCTATATCAATTCTTTTACTTTTTTTTTTTCTAACATATTCTTAAATATAAAAATATCATTTAAAATTATAAGAAATGATTTATTTAGCTATGCTTGACTTATCTTCTTTCAATAGTGTATATATATTACCTTTTAAAGTACATTCATATATTTTTATAAAATTTATAATTATTTTGTATCATCATTTTAATTATATTAAAATGCACGATTATACAGTTTAAATAATATATATTTTATATAATTATATTTTTATTAAATTTTTAGATGAAATAATAATTTTTTTATTATTTTCTTATTCTAATTAAATTCATTATTTTCATATTTAAATTAAATATAGTTAGATATTAAATATAATTAATTATATTTTAAATAATAATTGCTTTATTATGCACGTTGTTATTAATACGGATTGAGTTTAAAATATACTAACAAATTATTTATTATATTAAATAATAATTACTTTATTAACTTAATTTGTATAATTATGCTTAAAATATACTAACAAATTATTTATTATATTAAATAATAATTACTTTATTAACTTAATTTGTATAATTATGCTTAAAATATACTAACAAATTATTTATTATATTAAATAATAATTACTTTATTAACTTAATTTGTATAATTATGCTCGTTATAAATATCTTTTCTTTTCTTTTTCTTATTTTTTATTTATTTTTTATTTTTTTATTTTTTAATAAAGCAAAATTGATAAAATTGTGAATAAATAATACCAAACTTTATTATAATCTTAGTATTTTAAAATAAAAATTCATGAAAAATTCTAAAAGAAATCAATAGTCTAAAAGGTAATAATTTGGTATATGAGTTTATCTATATAAAAGTTTAAAAGTATTTAATTGAGTAAATAATATAAGTTATTAGTAATTGTTTTACTTAATGGGAGTGTTCATTAAGTAACTTAGAATAAGAAGATAAAATTTATTTTTTTAAACTAATTATTTTCCTAAAAAATGTTGTATAAAAGATAACTAAAAAGTAAAACTAATTTAGAAATAATATTTTATGCAAAAAATGTTTTATGTATGCATACAAATTTTCTAAAGTATTTTATGTATGAAATTATGCAACGCATGATATTTGATTAAAACAAAATAAATTAGAAAATTATAATAAAAGGTGTTTATCAATTCCTTTATTTTTTTTTCTAACGTACTATTGAATATAAAAATATCATTTAAAATTATAAGAAACGCTCATCTTTTTTCAATATTGTATATGTATTGCATTCTAAAGTACATTCATATATTTATATAAAATCTAAAATTATTTTATGTCATCAGTCTAATTATATTATATATGCACAAATATACAACTTAGATAATATTTATTATGTATAATTATATTTTTGTTAAATTTTTAGGTTTTCATATGAAAATTTAATTTATCTTGAAATCAACAATTAAAGTGAATTTAATAATCAAATTATATAAATATTACTCCGTGATAATTTTAAAAGTCGACTAATAAAATTTTAATTTTATAGTATTTATTTGAAAAATTTTATATTATTTTAATTGAAAATTTCATTTAATATAAAAGTATATAGTTTTGTACTTAAGTAACAAAAAATTGATCATTAAATTTTTAATAAGAAAAAAATAAAAATTTATAATAATTATTTATATTTCAAATAAGTTGTAGTGAATTATAATGAGAATCAACATGTGAAGTGCGTTAAGAAAAATCTAGTATATATTTATATATATTTCTCTTTGATCATCTCTTCTCGTCTCAAATGAGTTCTCTTATTGTCTCAAAAAAAAAAAAATTGCTTTATCTCTAGAATTTTCAATTTCAGTCATCGCAGACTCAGAAGGAGAAGATGATTATGAGAAAGCAAAGAGAAAATAAAATAGGGTAGAAACCTCAGAATGAAAAAAATATTAAAAATAAAATAAAATAAAATGTACAAAAGAAATTAAAATAGCATAAAAATGTAGGTGTTTTCTGCCATGACTTTTAAAGTAATTGTTACTTGAATTTTCATCTACACCATAGATTGACACGTGTCATTTTAAAAAGTTATAAAAGATAGCAACAAGTTTTACATCCACGATAAGACAAAAATTTAAAATTGAACATAGATTTCCTGCAGCTTTTTTTATTTTTTATTTTTTATTTTTATAATTTATGTAATTTGATAATTTTTATTTAACGAAAACTAAAAAAAACACAGTTAATAGTTTATACAAAAAAATTACAAAATATTTTCCTTCCTAATATAAAAAATTTTGAATTATTTTTTAATAAATCAATTCTAAATTATGAATTGTAAATTGAAATATTATGAAAAATTATCTTCTCATTCTTATTTTTTTTTTGTGAAAAAAATAGATTTTCAATGAATATATGTTATTTATTGAAATAAACAAATTATATATATAGCAATTTTAGTATTTAGTGATTAAAAGAAATAGAATTTTGATTAAGTATTTTATCATTCACTTGACTAAAAATATTTTATGGTAAGGAAACAATGAAAATGAATAGTGAAATTAAGTTTCATAAACTTATAAAATAAAGTTATTTATCATAAAATTATATAATTTTACAAAATAATATACAAAGATTGTAATTTTTATGATTACAAAATAATGATAAAATTTGGTGATATTTTGTAAATATTTTAAGAATTTTGCAAAAAAAGACCATATTTTGTAAATTTTTAAAATTACAAAATAATGGCCAAAAGAGGGATACTTTGTAAATTTCATGAAAATTTTGTAAAAAAAAAAGCTGTATTTTGTAAACTTAAGATTTCAAAATAATGGTCAAAATCAAGAATATTTTGTAAATATCTTGAGAATTTTATAAAAAAATGACATATTTTATAAATTTTAAGGTTACAAAAAAAATATGGTAAGAATTTTGTAAAAAATAACCATATTTTATAAATTTTAAGATTATAAAAAACAAAAATTAATGATATTTTGTAAATATGTTGAGAATTTTGTAAAAAACAGTCATATTTTATAAATTCTTAAAGTTATAAAATAATTGTCAAAATCAGTGATTTTTGTAAATATTTTGAGAATTTTGTAAAAAAATGTCATATTTTATAAATTTTTAAAATTATAAAATAATGGAAAAATCAAGAAAATTTTGTAAATCTTTTTCGAATTTTATAAAAAATAGTCATATTTTGTAAAAATAAAAATAAATCCTTCCACTTATATATTTATACCCAACATATCATGAAGTTGTGCAATTGAATTATACAAGTTTGTGAGTTTTTTCAAAAATTACCCAAAAAATAGCAGAAATATTTTTAACGTTCATGAGATTGTGCATTTGAATTACACAAACTTGTGTATTTTTTTAAAATTTGGCCAAAAATTGGCATAAGCTTTTCAAAGTGTATAGAATTGTGTATTTTGTATCACACAAGCTCGTGCATTTTATGCACTTATTACTCAAAAATTCAAATCTGAATAAAATTGTTCAAATAAAAAATAAACAAATTATTAAATTTTAACAAAATTAAGAATTCATATACACAATTATACCTTAAATTACCTCCTAAATAAACATAAATATGTATAATCAAATTAAAAGCACAAAATTATAAGTATTCAAGCACAATATATACAAGTTTAGATTATACTCTCTTGTACTTGACATATTTTACTCCTTTTTACTCCTTCAAAAATCACCTCCTTGAATAGGCTATATATTTTATAAATTTTTGAAGTTACAAAATATCTTCTCAGTCATTTTTAGGAGTTGAAATGATTTTTAATAGACTTACATTAGAAAAAAAATTTATTTTGATTGTTTCCTGCTAATTGTATTTTTTCCATTCAATTGAATAGCATTAAGAAATGAAATTTAACTTATCAATAATAACTTTAATATATCCATTTTTCAAAAAAAATGTCGATGTTATAAAATAATAAGTAAAATTACAAATATTTTTTAAATTTATAGAGAATTTTGTAAAACATATTTTATAAATCCTCAATGTTAGAAAATAATGACTAAAATCACCAATATTTTATAAAATTATTGAGAATTTTGTAAAAAAGATCATTTTTTGTAAATTCTATTTGTTACAAAATCATTAGTAAAATTACCTATATTTTATGAATTTATGAAGAATTTTGTAAAAAAGGGGTTATTTTTTATAAATGCTTTCAAGTTACATAATATTGTGTGAAATCACCAATATTTTTTAACTTTATGAAGAATTTTGTTAATACGTTCAAGTTACAATGCATGAAATCACCATTTTACTTAAATATTATTAGGAATATGAAAGTAATGTTGAAAATACTTCAAAAATATATTTATATATTTAACTATTAAAGTAATTTATCAAATTTTAACTTTTGAAAAAATAAGACTGATTTAGTTGAAAACAAAATTTTAAACTTGATTGGATGAATTCAAAAAATAGAAAAATTCTAATTGACCATTTCTCATGTCCGTATCTAGCAGACGCGAAGGTTCTAAGGCATGAGTAAACATAAAATCACTGAAAACCTGTAGAATCATACTATACCTTAGATCCATACATAAATAATCATACTATAGTTATACACAATTCACATAGTAGACTAAATATTAAGAAAAAAATCTAAAAACTTTTAACTCATTTCATTATGTCCTTAAATATGAATCTCTTTGTTCTATGGACCAATATTAGAAAGATACAAAAACTCTAGTTTCTACAAAATACAATAAATAGAATTAAGTTGAACTTATATCTAGTCTCTCAAGTATTTGAAACCTACTCTATAATAGGCATTACTTTGTTGTCTGGGTAAATTCATAAAATTCAATAACACTCTAATTCATAAAATTTAATAACACTCTTTCAAAATAGATAAGGGATGTGACTTCACTCACTTTTTTGAAATTCCTGAAAGCCAAATTAATTTTATATTTGTTAAAAAATGAGTAACAAGTTTATCCTTAATAAAAATTCAAAAATTAACTTTAAAATCTTGACATTTAAAAAGACATTTGGATATCAAAACTGGCTATTCATTGAATTAAAATACCTTGGAAAAATTTACAGGTATCCATGTAGGGTGTTACACCCTTATTCTAAAATATATAAAGGCATATATATCTCAAAATGTGCAAAATTGATGATATTTACATTTCCAAATATAAATTTCTTTAAAAAAAATATTTTCAAATACTACTAGTACTCTTCAACAAATAGCCATTAAGAAAGCTCTATGGATCACAACCAATACTTCAATCATTATCCATTCCAATGTTCTCATTTTCTCAAAAGGATAACCTAAAACTAGAAAAAAAAAAAAAAAAAAAAAAAAGCGACATACCTGAATTAATGCTAACAAGAAAACAATAGTCAAAGAAAATTTGAAAGACCAAAATTTAAAAAAAAAAAAAAAAAAAAAAAACCAAATTTAAGCTAGTTAATCACCATAAATAACAATAAAATTTAAAACTTTTCGCTTTTCATTGCTAACAATAAAAAGAAACCAAAGTTAAAAATTGAAGTCATGTAATAAAGTTTAACACGAAATTCTCATACAAATTTACTTCAAACATGCTTTTGATTGATAAATTTAGCTTCATAATTGCTAAATTTGGCAGAACTAGAAGCCAAAACATTTGAACCTTTTGTTTCTAAAAGCTTTAGCAAGAAAACAAAATCATGGAACACTAAGAAATGAACCAAAAGTAGACAAGCAATGAAATTGTAGTTCAAATATATGGTTGTTGATAATTCTAGAGAGATGCAAGAGTATGAACAAAAATATAATGACCAACATCAGATAATAAACCTACTCTAATTACATGTTAAATAAACAATAAAACCACATAAATGAAAGAATATGAAATGTGCCGATTAGAATGCATCAGTCATTTCTTGCATAAGTTGCATTATAGTAGTCTAAACTATACCTCTTGACACTCCTATGTAGACTTACTCCTAAGACTAAACTACACCTCTTGACTTAGGAGTATCTTTTAAGACACTCACTATATCTAATGGGTTCTCAATAAATATGTTGATCAAATAATTTACAAATGTCAAACTACTTGATTCATTGCAAAAGCCAGAGTAATAATCATAATTTTTTTTTTTGGAAAGATCTAACTAAAACTTATTATTGCTTACCTTGCAATGGCCATAACAAAGTAAAATTTCCAATTAAAAAAAAAAAAAAACAATTGATTTCCAAATCAAAACTTGTTCTTGCCAGACAATCTATCCAAGTACCATGTAACTCTTAAGAATCAAACCAAACCAAACCAAACCAATCTTATCTTTGGTTTTTAATTCATAGATTTTGTCACATGTAAAAATGTTTGGTTTTCTTATTTTTATTCAACAGTCAGTATATAAAATATTCTGTGAAATTGATTAGTGAGTTTGGATTTTTTTAGTCACCTTAGCAAGCAACTTTCATAAAGAATAAAACATGCACAAAACCAAATATTTACCATTAAATTTTCTATATAAAAGCCAGATTGAACATTCAAATGTAAAAGTCTAGCAAATCAAAGCAATAGAGAATATATAAAAGTAATTTTAATATTATCATAGTACAAATTACAAGTAAGAAGCACATTAAGTGAGAAACCACTTAGTAGATATGACTTAATTAGGGGCTTCTAAGCAAAGTAATTTAAATGTCAATACCAATTATCATAGCAGTTACAATAGAACCTTATAAAACCTAAAATGATTCTTGTACATCGATGAATGCCAAACTGAGTTTTAAGTGCAATAAGTTTTTTCCTCTCTTGTTAATATTTACAATGGCATTCTGACTCAATTTGCATTCTATAAAATCTTCAAGATTTTGCATAAATTACAGCTTGGAAATATATTCATCTGCATACATGAAAGTATAAGCACATGCACTTGTGCCATTGAACTAGTTGCCCTACGGTTAAATATATATCATATAGTCTAGGAGGTCATAAATTTAATTCTCGACACTCTCATTTCCCATTAAATATTTCCAATTTACCAATAAAAAAGAAGAAAAAAAAGCATTTATATGTGTCCCATTAGGTTTGCATGTAAACACAAATTCAAAAGAAGTAACTTTAAACAAAAGTATGTACTATATGAAAATAGATAAGTCAGTTTCCAAGTAAAATTGTTAAAAGAAAGATATAGATTAAAAAAAATAAATGAATAAACAATATTATCATGAAGTCAACAAAAGATTAATATATATGGATGATAGGAAGAAGAATGAAGTAATAACGAAAATTCAATAAGGTGGGTCGGCCTAACCACAAGTTAACAAAAGTATGAACTCTCATGATAAAAACTTCTTAGGCACCCTAACATTTAAACATCTAACAAGAAAAAAAAAATATAAAGCTCTTTCAAGTTTCCAGCAATGGCTAACCACCATCAAAATTAAACTATGACCAAGATGGCTAAGACTACTCCAAAAAGAGTATCCTCTATCTAGTGAAATTACTTTACTACAACTCCATGCTACTAAACTTTCAATTCTTAACCTTTTCAATTGTAGGAAGGGTGAAAAATTCAAATTAATAGCAAAATTTGCAGCAACTGAATAACCAAAAATCACAATAGTTAGAAAATATTGACCTTCAAAATTTGAGATTTCACTTACTGTAAGCATCAAGAAACTAATATTTTTTTAACATACAAAAGTATGAGTGCAACAAGCAGTTCCTTCCCCTTAATGGACTCTAAAAATAAAATAAAAAACATGGATATTGATTTGTTCCATTTCATATCAATTACTCTATCAATATTAAAAAAATCACATGAAAGATCAAAGTAAAAGGGAGTTTTGGATAACTAACTGATATTAAGATAGTTTTTAAGAGTGATGGCCTCTTGTTGCTTTTCTCTTTGGCGCTTAACAATTGAGGGGGTGAATGAGGTTAAAAGGCAGTGAACATATCAAATTGCAAATCTTTTTGAAGTTGTATTGGAAGAGAAATTTATTTTGAAAAAAATTGACACGTCTCATCAAGGAAAATCTCTTTCACCTTGCCTTTGATTGAAAGGCATAAAATGAGCTTCGATTTGCTTAGGGATGAGAGGAAGAGAGTTTGGCTAAACAAAAGGGGTGTCAATTTAGGGATGAGAGGAGCAGAAATTGGGTAAAGAAAGGGGATTTCTCTCTCCACTCTCTTATATTATTTTTAGGAAAATATTAAAAGAAATAATTTACATATTTAACAAGGAATCGGTGAAAAGTGGCTGTAAAAGCTCAAGTATATTTTACTTGAATTTTTTCAAGTCACCGTAGCACAAATCAATATATATAATAAAAAACTACCATATATATGATATTTTAAGAAAAAATGCCGTGTATACTAAGGGTGAGCAAAACCGAACTGAAACTAAAAAACCAAACTGAACAGACTGGTTCAATTTGGTTTTTTGAGGATTTCGAATCGGTCTGGTTTTTAAAATAAAGAACCAAAATTAAATTTTAGCTCCGTTCGGTTTTAGCCAAAAAAAATTTCAGTCTTCACCGAACTGATCGAATGTTAATATATTTATGTAAATATTATATATATATATAAACAATATTTTATATTTTATATATAATATAAAATAATATATTATATATTGTTATGTATATATATAATAATATAATAATTTTAATATAATATATATATATATATATATATATATATATATATATATATATATATATATTATTGATAAATATTGTATATATAATTATTCTATAAATAATAAATATATATAAAATAAAAAATGTCCAAACCAAACCAAACCAAACTTTTTTGATTCGGTTCAATTTTATATAAAGTTTAGTTTTAGGTCGATTATTATAAAACATAAATTTGATTTTTTTAATTTTTTGATTTTTTGATTCTATTCAATTTTGAATCGAACCGATTGTTTGCACACTCTTATTTACTGCACACTGTAAATCAAAATCGTATGGAGTTTCAATGCTAGTCCAGCCCATAAATTAGCAAGAATGAAATAACTACGACGCCGTTTAGACCCTGCTGACTTGAAAATGCGCTCATCTCCTTTATAACATCCCTTCACTCTCGATCCGCGAGCACAGAGACAATTCCCTCAAAAACTCTGTTGTATTTTTCCCTCTCAATCTGACTAGTGATGCAAGAAAATAAATCAGACATGGCGAACAAGAATCCAAAGAAGGCCAATCTCTTAGATCATCACTCTATCAAGCACATTCTTGACGAGTCTGTCTCCGAGGTAACACAAATTCCATACAAAATAAAACCCTAAATCCCTCTCCCATTTATAGATCATTTGATACATTACTTCTTTTTGATTTGTAGATTGTTACAAGTCGCGGATATGTGGAAGATGTGAGGATGAGCAATTTAAGATTGTTGATGGGGACTATTATCATAGTTATCGCTCTTGTTGCTCAGTTTTATAAGAAGAAGTTCCCTGAGAATAGGGACTTTTTGATCGGCTGTATCGTATTATATCCTTTGAATTTATATTACTTGATGAATTTATCAGGTTTGTGGATCAATTTGCCATTTTCAAAATCAGATTGGCATAAATTGTGAGACTTAGGCCCCATTTGTTTTAGCTGTTAGCCTCTAGCTGTTAGCTATGGTAAAATTATTATTAGATGTTGCAGCTTATATGTTTAATGACCATGGATAGATATTTTGAAAAAGCCCTAAATTAAAACTTTTGTAAACAACTGTTTGACTACCTAACCACTATGCAGCAGAACAGCTGTCATTGAAAAAAAAAAAAAAAAACAACTGATCTGATGCAGCTGCTGGGAATAAAAATGCTAACAGCTGCATCAAAAAGTTTTGCCAAATACCCACTTAGGGAGATAATCTTTTAAATGTCAGATGTGAAAATTGTAGTGTAATTCAGATCTTTTTGTTTGTTAGTTTAGACTGTAAGATCTTTTTTGAAAATTGATATACTTCCCCTTGCTTTTATTGTCATGTTGAAGATGTTGTAATCTGAATTTTTTGTTTAATCTTTGACTCTGGCAAGTATATCGTCTTCAATGGATTGTTGCAGCTGATTATATACACAAAAGAGAAGAATGCCATCTTATTCACATATCCTCCTAAGGCAAGTTCCTCAGTTTCTGAAATGGGACCTTTGGCAATAACAGCAGCCAATTATATATGAATTTATAAACATTTTTGTGCTAATGTCTATGTTGCACCATACACACATGCTCGCGCACACACACACTCTCTCTTAAGATTTAGGATATAAGATAAATATAAAGTGTTCCACTCCTCATCAAAGTCAAATTAGAAAGAATTTTTGTTAGTTTAAAGCTTTAAGCCAAAATTTGCTTCTTGGTAGTGGCCATGGCACAGGAATATGTTGATCAGACCCCCGATGCTGATTGAGAGGATTCAAAAGTAGTTGTTTAGTTGTCTTCATTCTGATTGCAGTAAAATGTGTAGAAGAATATTTTGGTTAACATCCTTAATCAAGCTCAAAATTCTTTTTTTTTTTGAATCTTTTCTTGTATTCCTCAATTTGATGCCAATAGCTGCTGGGGTTGTCAAATGTCAGGTTTTTTCTTTATTCTTTCTATCCTTCATAATCATTAATCGACTGGTTTTTTTCATCACCCCTTTGGGTTGGGGGTGTTTAGCCATCATATGCTGCACTGCCCTTGGGTTGGCTGGGTGGGTACGAGTATGTTAGAGGACTATATCTTAGCAAAATGGCCATTTTGCCTTGTTTGCCCCTTCTTTTGTCTTCTTCATTGGTGTCAGCACACCTGGATGCCTATGTGTATACTGGGTTAAACTTCACATACTGTTGGTTGATGGCTAATTAGAATGTTGTTATGGTTAATTTTTATTTAAAATGTTGTCACTACATAATCTTTGTGCTTATATGTGTGAACTTTTTCCCCTGTCCTTCTTGGTGAGTTAAGGTGCATTTTTTTATTGCCGCAATATTGCTATGTACCGTGTGTGCGCATGCGCTGTTCTGTCAGTGCTTTTAGAGTAAACCTACAAACTACATCCCCTTTGAATTTTCATTCAGTGACCCTGGAATTTTAGGATTTTGGCCAATCTTGACCTTCTTATATTGCAACATATAAGCTGAAAGGCAATACATCTTCATCGTCTTCTTCTTCTTTTAACATAAATGATTTGAGAGCTGCAGAAGCTTTTTCCCATAGTTAGTGCTAACCTCTGTACTTATGAAGTTGAAATTTGAGTTGGGGCCATATGTATGTGGATTTTTCTGCATAAACTCCATATGTAAGTCTGTCCTCTAAGACTTTATGATCTTCTAAAAATGAGCTATTTAGTTTAAAATCTCATTACCCTTCTATGGATGTTTGCATAGTTCCAGATAGAGAGTTAATGTTGTGTTCTCCAAATATACGTTTCATATGTAACTGTAAAGCATGAAAAGTATATAGCAACTTGTGTTGTTACTGTTTCTTCCATTTTTAGTGGTGCATATTACAAAAAATGACACAATTTTTACCGTACCTGCTCTTCTGTTTATTTATGCCTTTATGTTCTATTTTTCGTTGTCAATTGTAAGAATTAGCTTATTCCGTGATATAAAGAATAATAAATCTAATTTAATCCTATGTTGTATGACCTATTGTATAGTACAAGTGACTCTTTATTGTTATCATGCCTTCAGACTTCAATCCTCAGAAGATTCAGTAATTGTTGATGCTTTTTGTGCAGGGATCTTACACCAGCACTGGTTTAGTGGTCTCTTCCAAATTGCCCAGATTCTCTGATGAGTACACACTTAGCATAGCAAGTGCAGATCCCAAATCAATTTCTGCAGGGAAACCTGTGCAGTTTACCAAGAGTGCCACGCAATGGTCTCTCTCTCTCTCTCTCTCTCTCTCTCTCTCTCTCTCTCTCTCTCTCTCTTACAAATAACACACAAATGCAAACATTAAGCTTGTATGCACAATTTCCAGGCTTTGATTTCATAAAGTGTGCTAGTGTGTCTCACTGCATTTCTGATCTTCAATTATTGCAGGTTCACCAAGGATGGAGTTTTAGTGGAAGGTTTGTTCTGGAAAGATGTTGAAGAACTAATAGATGATTATGCTGGAGAAGCAAAGAAGAGCAAGTGATCTACTGTTCTAACAACACTTGATAGATCAATGGCTAGACAGATAGAGGTTCAAAATTATTGTGATTTAATATGGATGTTCATTGAAAATTATGCTTCTCGCCTTGAAAATTTTTGAGTCAAACTGAATGAATCGACTTGCATTTTCTCTTAGACAACCACAGAAATTATGGTATTCTGCAGTTGCAGACAAAGGTCCTGATGATTGCTTTCTTACTATTGGTTCTTACTTCTTAGCATTTGCATAATCATAGGAAAAGTTCTCACTCTGGTTATTGAGTTTTCTCTTGCAGTTTACATGGCCTAAATATCTTCATTTATATGTGCATCTTTCCTCCCTTGTTTGCATATGGCCTTACTACTGTGGCAGCTAGCCATGTCTGTCTGTATTATTCATCTACATGTTGACTTTACAAGTATAGCTTTTGATTTGTTATGTCATTCTTATTGTTAACCTTTTGATAAAAAATGGGCTCATCCATAATCGGAAGCACAAGGTATGGCCATGTTTCATGTTAGCTATCAAACTATATTGAAGCGTAAATGGAGCTCGCCCTCTTTTTGATATGTTTTATTCATTGACCATGCTTATCTTGTGGGAGGGACCTGGACAATCATTGTATTGCGTTTCACTTTGGCAACCATGTTAAGGAAATTAAGGCTGATCTTGACTTGTTTGTGGGCAAGTCAACTGAATCCTGATTTGATTTTCTTGCATGCTTAAACTGTACACACGCAGTCTGTTGTCTGTATCACTGAAGTAATTTATGCTACTGATTCACATTGTGGATCTGAGTGTTCTCTTTTTTGTCAATAACAGCGTTACAAATTCAGTCTATATTGAAATGTAGAACTCATCTATAAATGACAGAATTTTGTGTGGTTATGTTGAGGTCTACATATTTGAATTTGTGGGAGTGAAATGGATATTTTTCCTTTTCACACAGAACATTAAAACATGAAATTTCAAATGAATTTGTTTGGGGATTCATTTATTAACGAATGGGTTATTCTGTTATTTTGATTTAAGCTTTTTATGGGCCAATTGTCAAAGTAGCTGTTGTTTTTCTTTTCTTTTCATATTTTTTTTTCCAAAATAGGTGCCCACTGCAACAGGGAAGTTTTGTTTTTGTCGAGAACATTTATATTTCTAGCTTAATGAACTTCTATGTTGAACTTTTACGTGCAAAATATGGATGAAAAGCCGGAAAACAATCAATGACCAATGGAAATTTATTTGCGACGTTTTACTCAGAAAGGAATGATTTTATGATATTTTGTTAATAGGTGATTTGGGCATCTCATACTGTGAAGGTTTAATGGGGGTTAAATAAGTCACGCAATAGGGTTGTTTTTTTATTAAGTTGGTGATAACTCTTTTTATTTTGGAAGACTGGAATTTGAGAATATTTTTTTCACGCCTTTAAAATTAATAAGTGAGAAAAGCAATTTGGTTATATCTTATTAATACTGTATAATATTATGAGATGACAGGTATATTCGAATACGATAAGATATATTTGTATATGGAAATTTTAATTGAAAAATTACGCAATATATATATATATATATATATATATATATATATATATATAATTCCTATTACCTAATTCAAGATTCTAATTTGAAATCTCAAGTTAAATACCAAATTTGTAGTTTGATCTTGATATAACTTAATGTCTAATCAATTCAAATGTAAGGTTTCATTTTAATTTTTTTTTATATAAAGTATTTTTATTAATTTTTATTTTACTAAAAATTAAATGATGATATAATAACAATGTCTTTTTTTAATGCCCAAGTTTCCCTTCGGAAGCAAAATTTTTAACAATATATTATTTATTATGAATATAATGGAGAAGAATAAGAATAAAGAATATAAAGGAGAGAATAGTTTTTCTAGTTATTCCATTCAATAGTATTAACCCCTTTATATAGAGTACAGAAGGGAAATAAATAGTAAACTTTTCTAATAAGGAAAATACAAGAAATAGGAAGTTTTTCCAATAAGGAAAATACAACCAATACTAATATGGAAACTAGAGTATTCACGTATATGGAAAGACATCAATCAAATCCTATAATATATCATAACACTCCCCCTTGATATCTTTTACAAAGAATATGCCTCGTTAAAACCTTTACTAAGAAAAAACTCTGTGGGAAAAAAATCTTAGTGAAGGAAAAAAAGTACATTATTCTTGTAGAGATTTGCGCCATAACACTGTCTCGTTAAAAACCTTGCTTGGAAAACCCAATGGGACAAAACTTAAGCTAAGGGAAAAAGAGTACAGAGTACTAAAATCTCCCACTCATGAAGATATGATTTTGTCAAAAATCTCTTAGTCGGCGCATACCAATTTTGTTAACCAACTTCTCAAAAATGGTTGTAGGGAGTGTTTTAGTAAATAAGTCTGCCAGATTATCAATTGATCGAATTTGATGAACATCCAAAACTCCTTGCTTCTGAAGCTCATGTGTGAAAAAGAATTCTGGCGAAATATGCTTAGTTCTATCTCCTTTGATATATCTTCCTTTGAGTTGTGCTATGCAAGCAGCATTATCTTCATATAATACTGTTGGACTTCCTTTGTCAAGTTTAAGATAACATGTTTCCTTGATATGATGGACCATAGATCTTAACCATACATATTCTCTACTAGCCTCATGTATTGCCAATATTTCAGAATGATTTGATGATGTGGCAGTTAAAGTTTGTTTAGTAGAGCGCCAAGAAATGGCAGTGCCACCATATGTAAACAAGTAACCCGTTTGTGATCTAGTTTTATGTGGATCAGATAAATATCCAGCATCAGCATATCCAATTAATTCTGACTTCGAGTCACGTGGATAAAATAAGCCATATTTGATGTTCCACGTAAATAACGGAATACTTGTTTCACACCATTCCAATGTCTTCGAGTGGGTGAAGAACTATATCTTGCTAGCAAACTTACAAAGAATGCTATATCAGGTCTTGTATAATTAGCAAGATACATTAGTGCACCAATTGCACTAAGATATGGTACTTCTGGACCAAGTATTTCTTCACTATCTTCTCGAGGACAAAACGGATCCTTTTTCACATCAAGGGATCGAACCATCATAGGAGAACTCATTGGATGGGATTTATCCATATTGAAACGTTTTAATATCTTTTCGATATAAGTTGACTGATGAATGAAAATCCCTTTAGATAAATTTTCGATTTGTAAGCCGAGACAGAATTTTGTTTGTCCCAAATCTTTTATTTCAAATTCATTTTTCAAATAATTTACTGTCTCAGTCATCTATTCAGGAGTCCCAATGATGTTTAAATCATCAACATACACAACAATTATAGCAAAACCAGATTTTGTTTTCTTGATAAAGACACATGGACAAATTGTATTATTAGTGTAGCTTTCTTTCAAAAGATATTCACTAAGGCGGTTATACCACATTCGTCCAGATTGTTTTAATCCATACAAGGACCTTTGTAGCTTAATTGAATACATTTCTCGTGGTTTTGAGCTACATGCTTCAGGCATTTTCAGTCCTTCAGGGACTTTCATATAAATGTCATTATCAAGTGATCCATACAAATAAGCTGTAACGACATCCATTAGTCGCATATGGAGTCCTTCTATACTTGCTAGGCTAATTAAGAATCTTAATGTAATTGCATCCACAACTGGAGAATAAGTCTCCTCATAATCAGTGTCAGGTCTTTGTGAAAAATCTTGTGCCACAAGTCGAGCTTTGTATCTCACAATTTCATTTTTCTCATTTCGCTTACGCACAAAAACCCATTTATAGCCTACTGGCTTAATATTTTTAGGCGTTAAAACAATGGGCCTGAAGACATGGCGTTTTTCTAATGAACTTAATTCTGCCTGGATTGCATCTTTCCAATTTGGCCAATCATCTCTATGTCGACATTCATTTACGGACTTTGGTTCAATGTCCTCATTTTCTTTTGCAATATCAACTGCAATTGCATATGCAAATATACTATCGACAATGATTTCATTTCGGTCCCATCTTTTTCCTGAATTGACATAGTTGATTGAGATCTCTTCATTTTGATCATTTTCAGGTACCTGAACCACTTCTGGGGTTATTTGTTCATCTATGTCAATTTCAGTTAGAGGCTCTTCAGGAGCATTAACTTTTTTGGGATTTTGTTCCCTTTTCTTTTTTGGATTTTTATCTTTGGAACTAAGTGGCCTTCCACGCTTTTAGCGTGTCATGGACTCATTGGCTACATTATTAACATGTTGTCCTACTGGGACATCAATTCTTATTGGAGCATTTTCAGCTGGAATGTGAGATTTAATAACTCTTTTTGGATCACATAATGCATCTGGTAATTGGTTTGCTATACTTTGTAAGTGGATGATCCTTTGAACTTCTAGTTCACATTCTTGTGTATAAGGATCAAGATGATTTAATGAGGGCTCATTCCAAACAATTTGTTTCTCTAATTGCTTAATTTCTCCCCTCAATTTGGGAAACAAAGCTTCATTAAAATGACAATCATTAAATCTCGCAGTAAATACATTCCCAGTTAATGGTTTAAGATATTTGATAATAGAGGGGGATTCATATCCAATGTATATACCCAATCTCCTTTGTGGTCCCATTTTTGTGCGATGTGGGGGGTTAATTGGGACATAAACAGCACACCCAAAAATTCTCAAATGGGATATATTTGGCTCTTGGCCAGCCACCAACTGTAATGGTGAAAATGTATGATAATTAGTTGGCCTGATGTGTACAAGAGTTGCTGCATGTAAAATTGCATGTCCCCAAACAGAAATTGGGAGGTTTGTTTTCATAAGTATTGGTCTAGCTATCAATTGAAGACGTTTAATAAAAGACTCTGCTAGACCATTTTGAGTGTGAACATGAGCTACAGGATGTTCAACAGTTATTTCAATTGACATGCAATAATCATTAAAAGCCTTAGATGTGAATTTACCAGCATTATCAAGACGAATTGTCTTAATAGCATAATCTGGAAATTGTGTTCTTAATCGAATTATTTGAGCAAGTAATCTAGCAAATGCTAAATTTCGAGTTGATAATAAGCATACATGTGACCATCTTGTTGATGCATCTATCAACACCATAAAATACTTGAATGGTCCACATGGTGGATGAATTGGTCCACAAATATCATCTTGTATGAGATCCAGAAATTTAGGTGATTCATGTTGAATTTTGCTTGGTGAAGGTCTAATAATCAACTTTCCTTGAGAGCAAGCCGAACATGAAAATTCATTACATTGAAGAATCTTCTGGTTCTTCAATGGATGACCATTTGAACTCTCAATAATTTTACACATCATTATTGATCTAGGATGACCCAATCGATCATGCCAAACAATAAAAGAATTAGGGTCAGTAAACTTCTGGTTTACTACCATATTTGTTACACTTGTACACATAAATGTGTAATATAATCCAGAGGATAAAGCAGGTAATTTTTCTAATATGCATTTCTTACCCATTATAATGGTTGTAATATAGAGATACTCAATGTTTCCAACATTAATGGTCTCAATATGATATCCATTTCGGCAGATATCTCTAAAACTTAATAAATTTCTGCGAGATTTTGGAGAGAATAATGCATTTTGAATAAAGAAATAAGTTCCTCCAGGTAGTAATATATTAGCTCTTCCGGAGCCTTCAATAATTCTTTTACTACCAGATATTGTATTAACATAAGAATCTTCCTTTGTTAGATGAGAAAAATACTTCTTATCTTTTAAAATGGTGTGCGTGGTTGCACTGCCAGCAAGACATAAGTTTGCATCATTTATTCTTGATCCTACCAATACTTGAACAGGATCCATAATATCTTCACCAAAACAAAATGTACTTATAAGAAACATAATAACTCAATAATTATTAATTAAAACTCAATCCAAAAGTACTTTAAAAAAATAAATTATTCATAAACACTTTAAACTAGTGTTTAAATCCCAAAATACAAACCAAAAAAAACTAAAAGAGAAACATATCAATTTAGGCATTTGCATTGTCATCACCAATCAAATGATCAATCTTTCCTTCAGGATGCTCAAAGAAATCTGTTACATCTAAATGTGTAACATCAATAGGATCATCACCAAGGACATTATTGTTTTTTGCTAAATTTACTTCAATATTTTTGCCTTTCTTCAAGGACTCTTGATAAAGATCGACAAGATGTTTTTGTGTGCGACAAGTATGAGACCAATGCCCTTTTGCACCACATCGATAGCAATGATTTCTTGAATTATTCTTTGATCCATTATTCTCTTTCCACTTCTGGTGGGAAGGTGCATTATTATTTTTAGCACCACGATTTCCATTGTTATGATTTTTGCCATAACCTCTGCCACGTCCTCGACCATGATTGTTCCTCCTTCCTCTTCCTCGTCCTTGTCCAATATTATTGTGTGTTGTCTCATTCACTTCAGGGAATGGAGCAGAACCAGTTGGACGAGTTTCATGATTTTTCAGTAAGAGTTCATTATTTTGCTCAGCAACAAGAAGACATTCAATTAATTCAGAATATTTTTTAAAACCTTTTTCTCGATATTGCTGCTGCAGGAGCATATTCGAGGCATGGAATGTAGTGAATGTCTTCTCTAACATATCATGGTCAGTAATGTTTTCTCCACATAATTTCAGTTTGGAGGTAATTCTATGAATAGCAGAATTATATTCACTTACAGTTTTAAAGTCTTGAAATCGTAAGTGTATCCACTCATAACGAGCCTTTGGAAGTATGACAGACTTATGATGATTAAATATTTCTTTCAAGTTGTTCCAAAGGACTAATGGATCTTTAACAATCAAATACTCAATTTTCAATCCTTCATCGAGATGGTGACGAAGGAAAATCATCGCCTTGGCGCGATCCTGTTGAGATTCCTGATTTTCATTTTTTATCGTATTGCCAAGGCCCTTAGCATCCAAATGTATCTCAGCATTCAGTATCCATGATAAGTAATTCTTGCCCGAAAGATCGAGGGCCGTGAATTCGAGTTTTGTCATGTTCAACATTGTCTATACAAAAAGGAATAATGTGCATTAGTATCATAATAAAATTAGTCTTTTAAAGACTTAATAGACAATGCAATTAGTTATTCAGGAACATAAAATATCAATTATTCAATGAATTGGAATACTAGGTTCATGGATATTTAGTTCTTCAAGAACTTAGGGCCAAAAATTCTTTTTGAAATTTATTCCTTACTTATTTGTTTAATTAGTTCTTCAGGAACTATAAATAATACTAGTTTCTTCAGGAACTAGAATTTGATATACAGTGTTAGTTTTTCAGGAACTAGAATTTGATATACAGTGTTAGTTCTTCAAGAACTAGAATTTAAAATATAGTATTAGTTCTTCAGAAACTATAATATACTTAATGAAAATTAAATAACATCAAATAATAATAAAAAAAAATTCATAAAAATGATGGTCATGTATATAAAACAAACAAAATAAAAAAAATGATTATGTAAACGATTTTATATAGTTAATTGTTAATATATTTAAACGATTTTATTTAGCCACCATGATTATGTAATCGATTTTATATAGTTAAAAAAAAAAAACGATTTTACAATTGTTTCATATAAAAAAATGATTTACATCTAAAAAAAAATTGATTTTATAGTAATGATCTAAAATATATATATATATATATATATATATATATATATATATATATATATATATATATATATATATATATATATATATATATATATACAACATCCCAAACATATATGTGTATTAAGTCATGGGCATATGTCTTTTTGAGAACATATATGATTCACATGTTATTCGAGATGAGAAAAGAAAAAAAAAATACCTTGGATAAAAAAAATGGTAGAACAAATTCGTACTGATAACGTATTATGAATATAATGGAGAACAATAAGAACAAAGAATATAAATGAGAGAATAGTTTTTCTAGTTATTCAATTCAATAGTATTAAGCCCTTTATATAGAGTACAGAAGGAAAATAAATAAGAAGCTTTTCTAATAAGGAAAATACAAAAAATAGGAAGTTTTTCCAATAAGGAAAATACAACCAATACTAATATGAAAATTAGAGTATTCACGTATATGCAAAGATATCAATCAAATCCTATAATATATCACAACATTATTTAATTTTTATTTAAATCAAATTTTTAAATTTTAATTTAAATAGAACTAATAACTTATTTATAGCTTAATGGACTCAATCAATCAATCTGGTTAAATTTTAATAACACTGATATAATAAAATAAATAAGGTTGTGTGGCTCAGATCTTATGGTAACTTCGAGGTTTTTTCCTATTTTCCTTCCCTTGATGATGTCAAAAAATGGAATATTGGAATCTACCATAGCTTTCTCAAATCCCAATTCAATAATACACTCTGTGCTGTCAAATACAAAATCAATTTGTCAAGGGACCCACACCCAAAGATATTTTGCCCTAGGTTTCGCTTTCAGTACCAAGTAAGGTCCTATTCTAACGTGAACACTTAATAATAATAATAATAATAATAATAATATATTTTTAAGTGATAATAATGTATTTGTAAGTGAATAATAAATACATCTTCCAGTTTAATCGGTCTTTTAAACTAATAATAAAATAAAATTATTTTAAAAATAAATATTAGAATTTAGATTTTATTGATATTAATTTTTTTAATATTATAAAAAATTTCATATTCAAGTAATAATAAAAAACTTGGCCATACCCTACATTGACCCCCTCCAATAATTCACTTATTAATTTCCTAAATCTTTTCTTTTCATACTTTAGATAGTACACAACATAAACAACCCCAATTGGCCCAAATCCACCCATTTTTTAACTAATTAAAAAACAAAATTAATTTGTACTTTTCTTGGTTTCCTCCCTCCCCAATGCGCACGTTAGCACTCATATGCATAAAAGTCGGCTATGTTGCTGACGTGTCCTCTCCAACTTCCAGTCCCGTGGCCCCCACAAAATTTTTTAGAGTAGGTCCCACAATGAGAAAGCTGACGTGGTTGCTCTTCTCTTTATACAATTTTAGAAATTGAGTAATGACCGTCCCGGACCTGAAACCCAACTCAAAAATTGGATTTAAATAAAACATTTTCGGTTCCGCCAGCTATTCTATAATAAACCTCTTCTATTTCTTATCCTTCCACTATTAAACGCCACAACCAGAAAAATTTTCTATCCTTGATTTTTTCTCTCTAGAAAGAACCTAAAAATTTTCTTTCGCTTTCTCTCTCTAAACTCTCTCTCCTGTTCAGATTTTTTGATTTTTCAATTTTTTTGAGGTTGAAATTCGAGCATTTTGATTGCCATTTTTTAACGAGAAAAGCTCGAATTTTAGGGTTTTGAATTTGATTTTTGTTCGTTAAATTTTTAAAATTTTGCAATGGCCAACTCTAGGAAGCAAGAGTTAGGTTATGATGATCGTATGGAAAGATCCAACGGCGATGATTTCGATGATTCATCGTCTGTTTCAAGCGGAGCTGAAACTTCTACCATTGGATCTGGTAGTACCGTTTCACGAGGAAGGACTGAGATTGGATTAACGGAACGGTTGGCGGACATTCTCGTAGACGAAGGAGACGGAGATCTGTTGCTTCAGCGAAACGATCGTGAAGATAGAGTTTTGCTGTGGTTACAAGCTTTGGATATGCAGGTTATGGGGGCGTGTAGAGCTGATGAGAGGTTAAAGCCGTTGTTGAAGCTGAATGCTTCTAGTGGTATGGCTGAAGATCGGCTTTTGGCTCATCTGAGTCAAGTATGTATATAATTTACCTTGAATTTGAAATTGGTAGCTTTTTTTATTTTTTGTTTTTTATTTTTGCATTCATCTTGTCAGCTGATGGATTTATTTTTGTTTTCTATTTTCAGCACTTTGAGCCATCAGAAGTTGGTATGCTAGCCAGATGTTTTTGTATACCTCTGGTTTCAATTCGTGTTGGCAAGGTTAACAAGCAAGGGACTCTACTTTGTCCTACTGCGGCAAGGTAATTGACTTATTTGGATGTTTGTTTGTTTGCCTGTTGATTTGTTTTGGTGCATTATATAGTCATGTCGTGTTAATTGGGCATTAACATGGATAAATGATAGGAAAAGGTGAAGGGTTGGGGGTGAAACGTGGCTTTATTGCTTGAATCTTTAGGGACGGGAAGTTCAGCTATATATGCTTTTGGGAGGATGCTTATCTATTCTCTCCCTTCTGCAACACCAATAATCTTGAATCATTGTGAAATTCGATCTACTCCATTAGCATTTTATAATCGTATGATCTCATTTCCTTAAGTGTTGAGGGAGTCATGCACGTTGCATTATGAACTATTCCAATACGATTTATGAGATGTGCGATCCTTTGCTTCTTTTTCTGTCTAATCCAAAATGATCCCATTATTATATACAATTACACTTTCAATAACCTATGCAGGCTGCTGATTTAGATTATGCATGATGTTAGTGATGTTCTGATGTTTTGCAGTATATCATATCACCTATGTTTATGCACCAGTAAGTTTATATATATATATATATATATATATATATATATATATATATATATATATATGTTTGAGATATTATTTAACCCTTGAATTTTTCCTGTTTAGATGTTATTGCTTGAGCGGTGTTTTACAGCTAATTATTGTATGTTTCGTGTGTGGTTTTTAATTGTGGTTGGGTGTTCTCAGTCAATCCAATGTTGAGGACAAGTTCTAGAATTTTAAATAATTGTTTTGTTATCTCATTTGACTACATGAAAGATGCATTACCAGAAAGATGTCAAATAAAATGAAATGATTGTATGCTGGGTTCAATATGCCCTTTTTTTTTTTTATTTTTTATTTTTTTTTTAATTTTTTTATCACTGCTTCTTCTAGATATAACTTCTTTTAGCTGGGTGATTGCATTATGATGCAAGAGAGGCGGTGTGAAGATAGTTGAACTGGTTTATCCTTTTTTGATGACAGTTGTCTCCTCTTATTTCCTCCATTTGCTTAGTTAGGTTTCCTACTGAATTGACTTTCCATTAGTATTAAGTTCACTTGCAAACACTTGTCGCTGGAAAGTGTATGTATTGTCTTGTTAATGAATAGTAGACATGTAGGATTCTATGTTTTAGCTTATTAATGGTGATAATGTTCATGCTCCAAGTAAAATATCTTTTGACTTGTAGGTAAAGTGGGCGTATTCTATTATGATCTCTGAATTATGAGGAAGTAAAGGTAGTTTCATCTCCTATATTATATGATCATATAAATTGCTGCTTTTTGAATTTATAGGGATAAATTTTTTACTGAAGTAGAAGTTGAGTGTAAAGGGTCTAATTTATCTTCAATGATAAGTTAATGTTGTGATCTATGTGCCTTACTTCAAAAATGTGTTGGCTTCTCTATTAATTTTTGTTATAGTTAATGTATTATGTTATTTAACACATCATGCTATTTCTCTTCTCTGACCTCGTTGATCTGTGGTTATGAATTTGTTTATTTGCTTGAACTGTTATCATTTTTTTTCTTTCATAACTAAGGATGTTTTATATGGAAACATTATTAAAGATGGAATAAGATGAAGACAGCAATTTTTCATGTAGTTTAATATTCATATTAAATTTATAGAACTAGTGAATGAGTTTTTAGGAAAAGGTTAAAACTGTGTACTAATTTAAGAAAATGAGTTTGAATATGGTCATTAAAAATGCTTTTAAATTGAGAAAATTTGCAGTCAGTAGACGTTAATATAGATGTCTATCTTCTTAGTTTGGATGAACATATCTGGTGATTAATTACGCAATCAAGTTCTCCATTGGTTGTTAGTTGAAGCGAGGTTCTAATATTTTCCTTTGTTATTTTTGATTCTCTAAATTGTATATGTAGATACCTGGAATTTCTAGGTTAGTAAACCTTCACTAGCTGGTAAAGAGCTAAATACTGATATTAGCTGTCTAGATCTCCTCATTGTAGTGAAATACCTGCAGAGATCCATCCCCTCCTCTCTCTCTCTCTCTCTCTCTCTCTCTCCCTCTCTCTCTCTCCCCTTCCCTTCCCTTACCCTGTTCTTTCTTTCTTTCTTTTCTCTTGGTGTTTGGATAGGGTGTAATAGTAGTTTTCGTGTGAATCATCAACTCAAACTTTATATAAGTCAATAGCAAGGGTGGAGCATTTAAGGATTTCACTGCTATTTGTTACTTCCTTTTTATATGCATTTTCTGTTGTCTGTTGCTTTTTTTCCCCCCAGTTTTTGCTGTTAAAGCTTCCAAGTAATTTCTGATCGTTTTGTATTATTCAGGGGAAATTTAAATCTTACACTGTTGCCAACATCTGATTTGCGCCTCTCATTTATTGGAGATGATGGTAAGGCAGAGAGATTATTCACCCTAAGCAGTAAATCACAGGGTCCTGCTGTCACGGTTGATGAGATCTCAGCAGACAGTTCTGGCCGATCTTTCTGTATAAACATTGCAGATGGTAGGGATTTTTACTTCTGGTGCTCAGAGAAATCGAAGCTCTTGGGAATTGAATTGCTTGCCAAGGTATTTGATCTTTGAAAAATTTGCTGAATATCACATGTAACACATGCACAGGAAAGTAATTGGTTTTACAACTTTTATGGTGTAGCTGCTACACATGCAACATTTGAAATAGTATTCATGGTGTATGATTTGAAGAAATGGCCATCTAATTCAGAGTATGATTAAATTGATAAATTGATTCATATTTTTGCCTCTTTTCTAAAGATTCCTTGTAACTTAGTAATTGGAAGTTCAGTTTTCATATAGTTAAGGGAGACACAAAAAAGACATCTGTAATTTGTTTGAGGGTGAGAAATTCGTTGAGGATTACTAATGAAGGCTTTATTTTCTCCATAATAATAGATGAAGGATATATTCAAGAGGAGACCGTCTATAGCAGAATTAACTGGTATTAGTAAGTCACGGCTTGATTGCTTTGCAACTCAGCTCCGCACCTATCTTATGGGAAGTAGCATCCGAGAAAATGCTGTATGCTTTCCTGCCTCTTCGTCTTGCACAAATCTTGACCTCTCAGATGGCACATCTTCTATGTCATCCAAGTCGCTGCGCTCCCGACACGTTGGCAATCAGGCTGTAAAAGCAAATTCATCTTATCAGGGAAGCCTCAGTCCAAGATCAAGTTCCTTTAAAGAGGGCCTGCCCAGAAGCTTGTTGTCTTTAAAAAATGCTGCCAGGGAAAAGAAGCGTCGTGGGGATAGCCATCTCTCTCCAGTTGATGATCTGATGATTGCATTGCCACGTGAAACTGATGCTTCAAGCTCTAACCGGTTGGAAAATGAAAAATTGCCTGTAATTAATAGCTGTCCTATAGCACCATCAAGTTTTCTTGAATCCCTAGGGAAATTGGCTATCTCACCAACTCTAAGTTCAGCATCACACACAACGTCCTCAATTGCACCTCTCATCTCCCCTTACTATTGTTGGTGCCCCCAAGGTGCACCTGCTATGCAGTATACTTCAGCATCTCCACAGCTCACTACCTCATCCATTGAATCCCCCTTGCTTCCACCACTTTCTTCATTGTTGTCAGCCACTAGGCCCTCCAGCCTGTTATCTCCAGCACCTCCTCTTAGTTTGGCTGATGTCCCCTCCTTGGATTTTCCTGCTTTACTGCCAGACCCACTGGTTCGATTGCCAATGCCTGGTTCTCAGCAGATCCCGACATTTACTCCTCTAATGTGCGATCCAATTGTTCATATTCCAGTAATTGATGTTTGCTCTTCAGGTCAAGGTTACCTGGTGAGTGCTGGTCCTGCTATTTCAAGCACGATACCACCATTGCACCCTAAGCTTGTGAACCCATTGATTCCTGAAACTGAATCTGTGGTAGAAAAGGGTGCGAGAGAGACTCTGCGACTACTACTTAGTTCAACCCAGGCTAACCCTCAGTTGATGGATGTCTTGCCAGCTGTATTGACCAATGCAGATGTGAAGCAGGTGCATGTCACTGGAAGCCGAGGCCTATACACTGGATCCAGTGATGTGAATGCTATTGCAAGTAGCATGGCTGCCATTGGCTTTGTTACTTTGTCCAAGAGCTCTAACGGGGACATTGATGCAAGGGTACTTAGTGGCTGTGACAATTTTGACAATTTTGATGACGCTTTGCAAGATGGGCCTAGTGGTTCGGGTGATAATACTCAGTTTCCAAATATGAAAGAAGAAAGGAACAGTTGAAGCAGTAATTAGTATGGATTTTCTTTTTCGGCTTTGTAGATCTGTTTTGTCAATTTTTATAAAAATGTAGATATGTAGCTGCGGCCCAAGCTTTTGAAGTGTAATTAGCCGCAAATCCTGCTATTTATGTTGGGCATTCCTTTAAATGTCTATTCCTTCATTATCCAGTTTTTGATAGAATTAACCTTGTAATATGTTTTTGGTTAATAGATGTATTGTTCTTAGATTTCTCTCTGCCACGTGCATTTCTAGTGCGTTTTGATTTTTTTGACCATGATATGTCCATTGGTGAAGAGAACGGTGAGGTCAGAGTTGTCTCCATCAAATTGGAAACACCATTTAATAAAAATCTGCTGGACCTCTTGATTGTGTGTGGTTGAGTTCAGACTGGGTTAGGCTCAAATATGATTGTCCAAACTAAAGTTCATTTTAAAACTACTCGCCTACTATCTTAGAATTTTTTTTATATATAAATTTTTTACAATTTAAATAGAACAAATATGTAAAATCTAATTAATTGCTAATTAAATATATAATTTTAATTGAAATATTTAAATTGTATAGATATTGTTAGCATCTGGGATTTTAAAGATGTTATATTCAACTCTTATCTTTAACATTTTTTATATATAAATATATTATTTTTTATACGTTATATCAAGTTCACTCTAATTTAATTAAAATTAATTTATCAATGTCAGTATTGAGAGATATACACAGAAAGTATTTTCTTATCTTTTAACTTTAGAATTAGAACGCGGTAAATAAGAGGTTTTACAAAATTTAAGGATTTGGGCTAAATTTACATTTGGCAATCTAAAAGATAGTTAAAATTTATTTATTTTTAAAACTCTCATCTTTAAAAATCTTTTATTTTTGAATTTTGGAAGATGAGAAGGTTCAAAATCTACTATTTTTTATGTGCGAGAGATTGTGATAATTTCTTTTATTTCAATATTGTCCTTGACAATTCATTTATTTTATGAAAAATTCAAACAGTAGAATTCTTAAAATTTATGAATTTCACGATTCATGAATTTAAAATCTCTCAACTCAAACAAAGCCATAAATCCTTTGTTAACCAACCTAATCTCTGATATGTTATTGCTAATATTATTCAGATAGCATTCAAATAATAGCATTCAAATAATTGAATAAGGGGTAGATCACTATTTAATATTTGAGATTTCACTTAATTAATTAATTAATTTATTTTTTTTGAAACTGACTAATTAGTGTCTCATTTTTATTGTTAAACTATTTAACTTTTCTGTTCAATTTTTATACTTTTTTATTAAATTTTATAAAAAATGACGAAAATGTTTTTGTATACATAATAAATATAATTTTAAATTTATTATTTAAAATAAAAAATAAAAAAATGTAAATTAATAAAAGTACATAAATTTATATATTTATATAATAATTATATTTAATATTATCAAATTATAAAATTATTTATTATTATTTAATTTTATTAATTTGAATTTTTATTTTAAAATAATAAATTTATATTTATATTTATTATAGATACAAGATCGTTTTATTTTTTGATAAATTTAATAAAAAATATAAAAATTAGATGAAATGAGTAAATAATATAACAAAACTAAAACTGAGTAATTAATTTTTAAAAAAATAAAAATAAATTAATTAATTAGATCAAATTAAATTACCCTTAAATAAATCCAAAACTTAAAAAGCCAATTTATTAGAACTCTATTTCTGGTCACTGTAGAGAGCAGAATTGGAGACAGAGTGGAAAAAAATGATAATTTATAGGAAAAAAAAAAAAAAAAGGATAAAGAATATCTAATCCAATTTGCGAGCTCTATTCCAACTTCCGAGGATAGAGAGAACAAGTAGAAATTTAACTTTATATGGCAAGGACTTGTTTGATATAAATAATTACAAAAAATTTAATATACAAGAAAATAGTCATTTACTTTCACAAATTTAAAAAATTATTATTTATAAATAAATTTTATGTTTTAAATTTATTTATATCAAATATGAGTAAGAAGAAATATTCTTTATGTATAAATACAAGAATAATACTATATAAGTAATTTTAGATAAAATATACTCTAAAAAATATGTCTCATTTTTATTTTTAATTTTTTTTACTCTTTATATATATTTAGTTTTTATATTCAATTTTTTCTTATAAAGTTTATATGAAAATATATATATTGTGTTTAATAAAGAGTATAAAAGGAAAAATAGTGTACTATCTGTTCAAAAAAAAAATTGTCTATTTTTTATGATATTTTAAAATATTTGTCCACTTTAAAAATAATTGTAAATATTTATTCATTTTGTTTTTATTAGATAAAAGGTATGTATTCTCAAAATTAATAATAAAGGTAGTAATAAATGAATATATGTAAGAAAATAAGTGAAAAAATATAATAAAATTTATAAGTTGTCAAATACTTAATGATATTTTTTTAAATTATGTGAAAAAATAAAGTAAATAATTTTTTTGAAATGAAAAGAATATATTATTTAATATATTTTTAAATTTTATGAAAAAATATATTATGATGAAAAGAAAATGGAGGGGATAGTTAATTTGTTATGGGATTGGCAGCAGAAGGAACGGTATTGGTATCTCCACCCGAGACAACAACAATTTCATGGGCATAATTTATGGGATAGAGAATTGCCAAGTGGAGAAGAAAATTATGGTTATGTGACGCACAAACTCCAAATAAACAGTAAATTTGTCCCCATTTCAGAATTGGATTTTTTAAGTGCTTTTATTTATTTTGAATTTTTTTTTAATACACTTGTCTCTCACTCTCTCTCTCTCTCTCTATTAAGACACCCAATGTTGATATGGGTGGCATTATATATGTATATATATACACACTTCAGGATTGAAGAACAAATGGCAAAATGTCCACCATCAAGAATAAAAATCTATTCTTTGTTTATGTTACTTCGCTATTGATGAAGGACCCAGACAAACAAATACCCTTATCCATCTCGTCACTTTCTCATCTTCTTAAACACTCCAAACATCGTAGAATAGTAAAATAAGAGTATGGTTTCGATTTCAATTCAACATAAAAATTCAGGAAAAAAAAAAACTAGGACTTGTTTAGCTGCACAAAATTTTTTTATATTCAATTTTTAATTTTTTTCCAATTTTTTTAGGACTGTTTAATGGTAGAAAATAAAGTCAATTTTCCAAAAAAAAAAAAAAAAAAACTCTAAGAAAACTAAAAAATAGAATTAAAGTATTTAGTTGTTACATTTTCCAATTTGAAAAATTAAAAACTTATTTTTCAAAAATTTTTCAAATTATAACTATTATGCAGAGAACGCAGAAACTATGTTTTCCCAATTTCGAAAACCGGCGCTTCTTCTTTACGGCGGGGGCGCCACATAGTCGGTTTCACAACCCAAACTGTGTCACCTTTTTTTTTTTTTTTTAACTTGAATTCTGGCTTTACATATATATATATATATATATATATATATATTATGTACCAAATCTAATTCCTATTAACGTTTTCTTCGTATATGCATTCTCTTATAATTTTCAAATAGTACTAAATAATTTTCATAATTTTTTAAATTTATTAATTAGGTATAATATGATTGATTTTATTATCTCTTTTAAAAAAAATGAAAAGTGAGATGTTTCAAGTTCACTAATTTAATAAGAGACTTTAAAAGAAAAAGTTATCCTCGTTGTATAGCCTATTGTATTTTTATAGGGTATTTTACCTTCTTAGAATCAAAAAATAATTTTTTTGAATTTTATTTTTAAAATGTATCTTTACATTAAAAAATATTTTAAGTAATCATATTATAAGATTATCAATATATTTATTTTAATAATATAAAATTTATTTAATAAAAATATATTAAAAAATAAAAATTAATAAATAAAATAAAAAATTGCAAAATTCGAAATTAACATAATTTTCTAATTAGGAAAATGAAAAGTTTTAAATAACTTTTTTTCTCGTTCTCCTTTAAAGGAGAACTCTTTCTTTCTCTATTTTTATTCAGAGTCATTATTGATTTTTTTACGTGGACAATGGACCCTTCTCTTTTATTATTCTGTCTCACTAATTTAATAATGTTTCATATTCATTTCTATTTTAATAAGATCTGATTTTCTTTTTATATTTTTTTAATGGATTTATTTTGTTATTTGCTTGTTTGTTCTCTACAATGGATCTGTCTTTTTTATTATTATTATTGTTGTGTTTGTCATTTGATTATAATTAAATCTGAATTATTACTCTTATTTTTATATTAAATTTATATTTATTAATATTCAAATCAAATTCATAAAGAATCACTGTTATCATTCGATATTGAATATAATATAATTTTTCAAATTGAAATGATTGGTGTCATTATTTTTAATTTACAGTTTATTTTGGTATTATTTTTGAAAAACGACAATATTGTAAAATTTTATATTTTTTTTTTATTGTACAATTAACGTATATTTTTTTTCACTTATAAAAAAAATATTTGAAAGAAAAAAAAAAATGTTCTTTTGATTCTAATTAAGCTTACTGTAGGCGGCAGGTGGTGGGTCGTTGTCTACCTGGGTCCTGCAACAAGTGAAAAGGACCATTAATCCCCTTTATGCATTTCAAAGCCTAAATCAAATGGTAAAAAGGTTAATCACCTTATTAAAGCTAGAATCCCTTTTTTTTTTTTAATGGCTATTATTGTTATCATTTTCTCTCTGTTTAAGATACTTTTCTTTCTTTGACACCAATAATAATAATTAAAAAAAAAAAACACTTTTGTCTCCAAAACCTTTAATTTTTACACTTTCAGTGACTAACTTAACAATCTTACAGTAATTGTTAAAAATATTAAAAATTTTTTAACATAATATCATAATTTATTTTTTATATATATGTGTTAATAATTAATCCCACCGCTGAAACCATATGAGTTTATAATAATTTAAATTTAATTACTTAATTAGTTAATTTTAATATTTTAATGATAGTTGACACAAATTCATTAAATTTAAATTCATTTATAGTTTTAATATATACCCAATTTAAGTCATTTTTTTTATACCTAACATTAATAGAAATAACAATATCAAAATATCACAATCTCTTTCATGTTAACCAACACAAACTTGATAAGCAGTTTATTATTTTTTTTTTTAAATCAAAACGGTTATTCAATAATTTCTCAAGAATCGATAATAATAATAATATTAAAAAAATTTTCCTCAAAAAAAATAATATTAAAAAATTTAATAATTTTTGAGATAAAAATATAAAAAATTTAACTAGGTAGAATAGATATAATTTATCAATATAATCGAATTTCGATTTAATCAATATAATAAAATACTTGGTTCAATTTTAAAAACATTATCAATTATCAATTTGATGTGTATATTAAATCAATATCCTACATGAGTATATAATATAAATCAATTACGTAACCTGAAATTTTAGTTATCCTGAGTTAGACTATAAATATATTTTTTAATTACAATTTAAAAATAACAAATTATGCATATAAGTAAATTTTTTTTTTATTGAAATTGAGTTATTCGATTATTCAAATAATAAAATTCATTTATCATCGAACATGAAACAATAGTATTTGAAATTTTCCCTTCAAAATATGAACCGATTAAAAACTCATTTTTCATCATATTACATAAAGCATATTTGGTTATAATTTTTTTTTCCAAAATTATACCTATTACAAACTCTAGGCTGCTGGTGATATAAAGATAACTTTTTTTTTTTTTTTTTCTAATTTCAATATATATATACTATTTTTTTTTTGAAAATCACCCCGAGTTACAGTCCACTTAGCTCCTTATTGCTTCCGCCTCTTATGTCAATGCATTAAGATCAAATTTTTATATATTTTTTTTTAGTCTTTCTGCCTTCCTTTTAGGAGAATAAGAGCAATGTATACAATTTATACATTGCATACTCCCATAAATAATTACGTACGTACCACCCTTAAATAAAGAACTACTAATGTTTGGTACAACGTGTTAAATCAAGAGGAGAAATCTACATATGTGTCTTCTTCTTGATTAGAGATAAGAAATTTCAATATAATTCTAGAAGTTTATCGCAAAGTTGAAAAATGTACTATAATTATATTGTAAGTGACGTATAAGAGTGTGACTCTATTTAGTTGAAGTGATCCTTCATGTAGATGTATAACATATCAACAAAAAGAAATATGCTCTCGTCTTATAAATCGAGGACTTGCCTAATTTTTTGCCCATTAAAGGCTGCCACTCTCTAATTTAATATGAGCGTATCGAGGAGCAAGTTAATTAAGGAGTAGACAAATAATCGTAGTATCATGAGATTTATCCATAAGTGTGGGGGAGCCAAACTAACAAGCTCAATATTAAAGAGATGAGCTGAGAAGTTTGGTATTGAGATTATTGTATGCCTAAATAAATATGTGAGTTAGGAAGCTATCTTAAAGACAACTAGACCCCTTAATAAAGATAGCAAAAAGGTTCGATATCAAGGCAGTAAGATGCCTAAATGAAGAAGCTCAATGTCAAGGTAATCGAATGTCCAAATGGAGAAGTGAGTTGTATGATTGCCATATCATGGTGTAGTTTTATAGTTTTCAATGGCTTCAAATCTTTGATGCCACGATACGTAGACTTATATATTCCAAATAGTTTTAAATCTTTAAATTTTCCCAATGGCTTCAATCTTCAAATCTTCCCAATGGCTTCAAGTTTATTCTTCCGTAGATACCATCAAATAATGGCCATCTTGAAAAAGGTCTTACTTGATCTACCTTGTTGATGGGGGACTTAAACAATCTACCTCAATGATAAAAGGCTTTAGAAATCTTGCCTCATCAATGGAGGACTTTTATAAATTACCTCATATAGAGAACTTTAGAAATTTTGCATCGTCAGTAGAGGACTTAGATCATATGCCTCATTAATAGAGGACTTTTTGAAATCAACTTCACATAGAGATCTTCAAATAGGTTGTCTTGTTAATAGAGGACTTAGAAATCTACCTAGCTTGGAGCTCTTCGAATAATGTGCTAATCGATCGAGGATTTAGAAATTTGCCTCATCTGGAGGTCTTTGAAAAATATACCTCATCAATAAACGACTTAGAAATCCACCTCATTTGTAGATCTTTGAATAATGTGCCTCTTCAATCAGTCTTAAAAATCTACCTCGCTTAGAGCTCTTTAAATATAATCTACCTGGTTGAGAGACGAATTTTAGCAACTCACCTTGCTGATAGAGGACTTGAGAAAACATGTTTCACGTAAAAGACTTAGATACTAATAATATGCCTTGCTTAGAAGTCTTGATAACATATAGCTCGTCAATAGAGGACTTTTAAAATTTGCCTTGAATAGAGGTCTTTAATGCCTCACAATCTTTCACTTAGCCTTAGTAGGTCTTTAGTGTCGAACTAAGTCTTTCTTCCTTGTTGAGATTTTACTGCGGATTTTCGCCTAGAGATCACTAGGTCTTTTGCCTCTTAGACTTTCGCACAGAGTTTACTATGTCTTTAGTGCCTTATGGACTTTCATATTGACTTATTAGGTCTTCTCCCTCTTATAAGGAATTGCCTTGTTGTCTTTTGATATAGTCTTAGTAGGTCATTTTCTCTCTTGTGGGGAGTTGCCTCGTAGACCTTTGCCTATGCCTAACTTTACTAGGTCTTTTTATTTTTGCATCTTATTTCAGCAAATAGTAGTGCAAAATTAAATTTGAAGCATGAGAAATATAGAGAACTTAATTGGGATGGTATGGATAGCCTCAAAAATCACTTGGAATATCTCTAGTTTCATAAAAATATGCTACAAATTAAAGCAGCTATTTCTACAGCTTAATCGGCTGATTTTTCTGGATTGAAGATTAGAGGAAAAGAGCTTTAGATCTTCAATGCATGTTGAGATCATTAAGCTTACTTCAACTTGAGATAATGCATATAATATGCAAAGGCTTATGAGTGAATTTTGAGGTCGGATATTATATTTTTGGCCACAGAGAAAGAGGGAAAGACAGACGACTTTTTGTGCCAGATTTTCACAAACAATGCCATTCTGATGGGATCAAAATCTTGCTCATCCTTGATATTTAAAGCCCTGTACAGAGATGGAACAAAAAATCACATTGATCCGAATACGGTGAGCTCATTATGTGAGGATTGTTATTCAGTACCTATAGTTAAAGAAAGAATGAATCAAAGGCTTAAAGATGAACAAATTGACTCCAATAGGAGCCTCCAATACCTAAGTAAGTAGGCTTAAAGATGAAGGACCACTAAGAGAGAGAATGGATCTCTTCCTAGTCATTTTAGGGTGATTAGTAAGAGTTCACTTATAAAGAGTACCTCCCTTGAAAGGAGATGGATCCCCGCATGAGTGAGTAAGTTCTCCTTTTATAATGGTTTCAATAGCTTGGTGAGCAGGTAGATAGGTCTAAAGGTGGCCCTATCCTAATGGCAGAAAGGAGAGGTAAAATCTTGAGTTAATGGGACAGGCCACCTTCCTTATGTTAGGCTTTTGACTCCATGCATGTATTTTAATTATTTTGTGAACCATCATGAGAGTGCTTATCTTTGATATGTTCTATCTAATGTGACAAGTCTTGCCTTAGTGTACAATATCCTTCAAGGTTGAAGACAAGTACTCAATAACCTTCAAGGTCAAAGACAAACTTTTATGATGAGAACGAGAACAAGCTAGTAATTCGTCATAAGAGTCCCAAGCTTCGAGTGAGCCGATTTACCAACTAGGACTATATCACCAACTAACAAATGGTAGAGTCTTGATGAGTTTTGTCATTATTGAGTTCAACTAGGACTTGGCTAATTTTAGGTCACATTAGAGACCCCCCACTCCCTAGTTTGAATTGCCCATAAAGGATATGATTATTAATATAATTTACAAAAATGTCTTCTTATTCCTAATTTGATTGGTTTGGTACCATTTTTAATTAAAAATTATTATTTTATTATCCCATAATCAAAGAAAATCTAAGGTATTATTTGGCATGAGATTAGTAAAAGGAAGTACAACTTCCTGGGAAGTAAAAAATTTTAGCTTGTTTAGTAGCTATTATTGAAAAAAGTTATCAAGAAGTAGGATGTCTACTTTATGAGTTTGGAGGAAGTACACTTTTTTAGAGAGAGTTAAGGAAGTTGGACTTCCTTAGGGGGAGTTAGTTGAAATAGATATAAATTGACATATCTACCATCCATTAAATGAGATTGAATAAATGGGGTAAGCTATTATTGTCTTTTTTATTATTAAGTTAAATAAGAAAAATCTACTTTTTAAGAAGTTATATGCAAATTAAATATATAATTACTTCCCAAAAAATTTACTTTTTAAAAAATAACTTTTTGGGAAGTCTACTTCCTAAGAAATATACTTCACAGGAAGTATACCAAATGATACCTAAATCTTATTAGAAATTAAATATGTAATAATACATATTCATGATGCCGTAATTTTGTTCATATTCATATTCATTTCACAATATTAATATCCCATATTCGTTTAAAATATCAATCTCTCATATTTAACATGGTATGTTTTTTATGATTATATATATATATAATAAACTATGAATTATCATTAGCCTAAAAAAATAAAAATTATTAGAATGCAGAAAATTTAGTATATCATATATATATATATATATATATATATATATATATATATATATATATATATATATATATATATATATATATATATATATATGATATACTAAATTTTCTGCATTCTAATAATTTTTATTTTTTTAGGCTAATGATAATTCATAGTTTATTATTATTAAAAAATTTAAAAGTTTACAAAAAGAATGAAATATCTAAAATTTTAATTTTAAAAATAGCCATATATATATATTTTTTCAACTTTACCTTTTCTTTTTTTTTTTTTAAAAAAAGATTATATTACAAATTGTATTTATTTCTAAATTTGTTAATCTTAATTGAAAATTTGAAAATACACTTTAAAATTTGTGTTCTGGCTTTGGTTATAACCCTTTTTTTTTTTAAGCCCAAATTAACTAAATTTAGTATAACCAAAATAACATTTATTTACTAACATTTTCAACAATTAAAATAACATTTTAATCTAAATTTTGTTAGATACAGATATATGTAAGTTATCTCATATTTGTTTTAAAACGAATATAATATCTATGTCGAGGTCAAATTATAAAAAATATCTCCATAAATGAGACTTTAAAAATGTAGTATGTCCATAATTTTAGATTATCATAAGCAACATGTTGTTGGCATAAAAAAAATCTTTTTGAAAGAACTAAAAGTAAAAAAATAAAACCAGAAGTAGTAGTTATTATTATTATTATTATTATTATTATTATTGTTAGGATAAAGTATTATTTAGCCTTTGAAATCTGACAAAATTAATAACTTCAATCTTGCAATTTGAAAAGTCATTTTATGCTGTTAAATAGTTTAGTCATTTTGTTAAGAATTTTAGCAAATTTCCACTAGTCAACCTTGATAATATATTTTAATATAAAAATTAATATCTTTCCACTAAAATACCCCCCTTCATATCAATAAGCAAATAGATACTCTAATTACTTTTGGCTCACTTTTTTTCCTCCCAATTTCTTGCGCTCTCTTTCTCTTTCTACTACTCTCATTTTTTTTTTATGTAACAATAAGAAATCCATCATCATTTTTCAAGTTCATCGTTTAAATGTGATATTGCATATTGAGTTATTGAATTGGAATTTGTATTGTTAGTTTGTTGTTTTTTAGTTTGCATTTTTATTTTTTGATTTTGGGTTTCGGTATTCTTAAATGACAGAAATCAGAGAAAATTTGGGTGTTTTCATTTGCGTTTTAGCTTTACATACATAATATATATGTTTGTTGACTTGGAGAAAATTTGGGCTTTTTATTTTTGCAGGTGCAAAGAATGTCGAGTGTGAGCGATATTGACAATGGGTGGGAAGGGAAGTACCTCAATGCTTACTGCAAGTGCGGGAAGTGAGCTGGAATCAAAATTTTTGATTTGGCTGACAACAAATACAAGCCATATTACTACTATGCTTTGAATAAGTGTGATACATTCTTAGGTTAGTGCAAGCCAACTGATACCTTCAGATCGACCAACATAATTACTCTCTAACAATCTTTCAAGCTCGATCGGCTAATATTAATGGTTTAATATTGAAGGACTGGATTCTTCTTTGTCTTTCTTGAACATATTGATGGGCCTATGTCTAATTTGTACGCTGTTTCTCATCATCTTAATGGTTCTATTAATAGGAAAGATGCCATGAATGGTACTTGGGTTCTGATTTTGTGGGTTGCTAAATGCAATTTTTTGTTTCTTTGTGTGGGCTAGGTACTTGATTTTTTCTTTTTTCTAGTATAGTTATCTTGATTGTTTGTGGCAACAAAGATGTTAGGTAAAAGCCTATTCTTAGTTGTATTTTGGTAATAGACTGAAAGTGTAACAGTTGTAGGTCTTGATCAGCAATCCTTTTTGTAGGTAATGTTAACATTAATGCTACTGATAGTATGATTGCTAGAGAAATGAGTATTGTATTTATGGCTTTTGAAATATTTGTATTTTGGTTGGTTTGTTAATTTATGGTTCATTAATAGCTTGATTATTGACGCATCAGGGACTAAATAGTATTCTATTTCATAATGTGAGGGACAAAAAAGTGTTAAATTTTACAATTGGAGGGACTAAATGGTTTTGAATTTTGTAATGTAAGGGACTAAATAGTACTGAATGTTGTAAGTTGTGGGACTAAAGTGTTCTATAAAAGATAAAAATTGAAAATATAACAAACATACAGTTAACATTTTTGACCTGTAGAAATAAATACAATAATTTCACCTGTATGTACAACTCATCATCATTTAAATAAATAAGCATTCAAATATTTCCTTTAGCTCTTTCAAATTCAAATACTAATTTTTATATATTGATCATAATTCATAAAAAGTTGAAAATTAAAATGACTTCTTGTTTGAATTTCATTACAACCTGCAAGTCTCTCAAAATATATATTAACTAGGACTTTCAATATATATAGTTCCGTATCTATATCCCATGAAGTTGTTGCCTTTCAAAATGTAATTCCCCTTTACATATTTTCCCCATATCAACAACATCTCACTCACATATCAACTTTTCCTCATATTAACTGTAACATACCAATGGATCACATATGCCAAAAATTCCATATTAATGATCCTTATCACTATTTACTGCACTATCTACTTCCTATAATGTATTGCAAAAAATCAATCCTATATTGCCAAAAATACTATATATATAGGCCCTTTTTCTTCAGCTGCAAATACTAACCAACAACAAAGCACAATTAGCATTTGCAGTACAATTAACTCCTCTCTATATTGATTTAATGTGGTATGATTGCTGTTGTATTTTCAGATTGAGACATATTGCAACCTTCTGTATTTGTGTTTGTTATTACTCCTTTTCTTGCTTTACTGCTTCTCATGCTCCTTTTTGAATTTGGCTTGGTTGTGCTATATTGTTTTCAACACTTATATGCCTCCTTGCTCTACTTCTTGTTGAGTATTGACTTGATTGTGATGATGTTAACCCCTCATTTGTTGTCCTTTTTGGTCTAGCCCTTTGTCTAGTTTGACTTGTTTGTGTCTAACTTTCAGTATTTTTAGCTCTCCTTCCGTACACATTTAGTAATTAAATCATTTTCTATTGTTAATTCATCTAACTGTAAAAATATTCAAATGAAAGAAAAATTTACTATATTTTCATCATTCTGTCTGTGAATAATAGTAGCATTGTTGTTTTCAACACTCCTTCCTCTGCCCCTACCTCTTTGTGATTTGTTTCCCTATAAATCTCTTAAGATCATTGATTTTTATGGTAAAAAAAAATAACAGTCTAAAAAATAATTTGTCAACTTTACCCTGTTCACAGGTGCTCTTTCGTATGCTCTTATATTATGTCCAATTCCTTTACAATTAGAGCATCTAACTGTGTTTGATTTGGTTCTTGAGAAATTTGGTTGTTCTTCTCCTTCATCCTTTTTTCTACCAAGTCGTGGCCTGCTCGCACCTCTTTTCAATGGAGGTGGTAGTAATTTTTAGGTTTTCTCATTTGGGTCATTGTTTCACAATGGCATAGGTCCTATATGTATCAATACTGAAATATTTAAGACAGTAATCTTCAGGTTTTGCCTTTTTGTTCCCAATGCACAAAATTGCATGCTTATAAGGTAGACCTGATATGGACCACCAACCACAGCTATAATTTTTAGTATTCAAATTCACACTAAATGTCAATGGTCCTTACAATTCAAACTCATCATTCCTCCCGTGCATGAATTTATAGACCCTTGACATTCTAATCAAAACATTTAAAGTTTTTTTGATCCTAGGACATAATTGTCCCTCCCAGTTATAGCCTTTTGCATATCTATTTTGCAGTCTAACCATACATTTTTTTCTCATAGAGTCAATTAAATTCACAATGGGTGAGAATCTAAACTTATCCACCCAGCTATTAAATGGCTCTATCATGTTATTACTGCTATGTTCACTCTTCTCTTCTAGCCAATATGCATGCTTTTTCCATTGAGACAAAGGAATCTTCAGCAGCCAATCAGATGGTTCTCCTCCCTTCTTAGTCTTCATATTGTTCATAGCACTATATGTTGCTCTTACTGCTTGCCAAAAATTATTCTTCAAACTCAAACTAGGGAATGATTTCTTGAAATTCATGAACAAGTGTCATACATAAAATCTATGACATGTATGAGGAAATTTCTCCTTCAAAGCCTCAATGACACCCTAAAACAAAATGTCAATGGAATAGTTAAATAAAACAGTAAGAAAATTGAACTATTAACTAAACAAGTTAAATATCTTAAGATTGAGACACACACATTATTCTTTTTCTGTCAGTCATGAATGTCAATGGTTTAGCATCACTCCCTCCTCTAATGCACTAATGCAAATAGTCTAAAAAAATGATCTAACTCTTATAAATTTTGACTCAACAATATCGAAAGTTATTGGTAAGATACCTCTGTTGCCATTCAGAGATATTGTTGATAGGAAACATCCACCAAATGGACCCTTCAAGTGATAGCCTCCAATCCAATAAAAGGTCCACAACCCTCCAAAAATCCTTTCTTCATAGCCTTAAAGCAAACAAATATATTGCTAAAAACAAATTCATCATCCTCATTCTGCCTTGGTTTAGGTTGTACCTTTACAAAGGTGTCAGGATTAAACCTTTGTATATGCTCAATATACTTTGGCAATTGAGCATACCCATGTCTATGTGACCCTTCATTCTCTTCCCTTGCCTTGTGCTTTGCCCTATTCAGCTGCCAATTAGGTGGATTGATTGCCCAATTCTTGGTTAATTAATGTGTCATTAGGTCAAATGACATTGAAGGATCTGCTCTCAGTTGTTCAGCTAACTTGGCTTTAATCTAATTGGTATTTGCATTTCTACTCTTATTAGAAGCTATCTCTCACAAGTTTGTTCAGCTTGTAAGGTCTTCACCATAAAGGTGATTTCATCTAGTACCACAAAAGCATGCAACCTCTAACTACAGCCTTCACCACTATAATATGCAGTCACCCTTAATTTGTCATTTTTCTTCTTCACTATATGATAACCACCCTTGACTGCATAGTCTTTAAGAGCCAATATCAAAGCATCCACATCTTCAAATATTTGCCCAACCTCAAACTCAATATCATTAGAAATAGGAGGTCTATAAGGGTTAGAAAACATCCCCTTAAAAGGATCTTTTCTTCTCTTCTTCCTGACTCCTTCATGCTCGCTACTGCATGCTTCATTTGTATTATCAGCGGCCCTATTACTTAGCTCATCATCATCGTTATAAAGTTTTACATTTTTAGGATTAAACTCCTCTTCCTCATGATCAACCTCATCTTCTACATGATCAAAATAGTAAGCAACTAAACATGGCCCTGAATTGAACCAAAGTAAAAGAAACAAAAAAATGCATGATGATAACAATACAAACAATAATAAAATTCAAATTTTCAAATTAATTTGTGTTTAACTACAATATGTCAATTCAGACATTTTCACAAACACTTTGTGTGCACTAATTCTCAAATTACATTTATTCATAAAAATCGATACACACAATAGAAAACAGACATTATGCAAAAGGACATTATATCAAGTGGACCTACTGACTTCATACTTTTACCCGTTTTTCCTAGATTTTGAAATTGAAAATTAACAAATTCACTCTACTGAACTAATCAACAAACACATAATCGAACACGCCAGCAATAGAATCTAAGAACTTAAAAAATATTGAAATAACATAACAAGTAAACATACCTCAGAAATGGGTCTATCTCTAAATGCAGTGATATTTAAAAAAAAAAAAAAAAAAAAAAAAACGCTTTTGATTTCATTAGTTATCAACCAAACACCTTTATTTTTTGCCTAAATTAAAGAGAAGAGAACAAGAGAGAGGATTTTATGTGTTAGATAGAATGAGAGGAAGGAAGGAATTTAGTATTAGTAATTAAAATTAGGGATAGATATATTTTAAGGGTAATTTAGACAATTCGGATGGATTTTAATATAAAAAGTAGAGATCACCATTTGAACAGGCCCCTTGGGTACCTGGTGTGATAGACTCTAATAGGTCGGATTTTACCTACCCTATTTAATGGCAGATCAGGTATGTGTTTAATTAATAATACCCGTTACCAGTACGGATAGGGTGTGGATTAAGAGCATACATGCCCCACTCCTCGATCTGATTATTATTATTATTATTATTATTATTATAGTTTGATATTATTTCTTTTTATTAATATTGTGTTTGTGTTGTATTAAATAAATATATATTGTGGTTGTATTATATTGATAAATATATATTGTGATTGTCTCATTTAATTTTTTAGATTTTAATCATATTAAATTGATATTACATTATCAAAAAAATTGATATTTAAAGCTAATATGGGTAAATGGGGTGGGATGGGTATATATAATTTTGTACCGGTTTATCCGCCTCGCCCCACCCCTTGCCCCCGCTCTGCTACTAGTGTAGGGCGAGGCGGGTAGTAAACTAGGAAAATCCGCCCCATAACCGCCCCACTACCATTCTTAGGAAAAAGTATTAATTTTTAACAGCAGGACTAAATCATTTAACGGAATAAAACTATATGGACTAGCTAATGACTTTTCAAACGGCAGAAACGAAATCATTAATTTTATCAAATTTCAGGAACTAAATAATAATAATTTATTATTATTATTATTATTATTATTATTATTAAGAATAATTTCTGAAATGATCAGTTTGAAATTCAAACTTTACTTAATTAAAAAATTAAAAAAAATATTGGATTAAAAAAATGCATTGGTGTTAGAATGAGCTTAGCTAATAATAATTATTTTGTTGACAAATCCCTAAAATTTGGTTATTAATAATTTCACCAAACCCATGATTTGCTTGCCAAAGTTGAGCAAAGAACGAAGCACATTAATTTTCTTTTATTAACGTTAATTAATGATGATTTTTGCACTAACAGCCATTTTTATACATATTTTCTTCTAACCAGTCCAATAAATCGCCTTTTTATATTGATTTAAAAAAAAATTCTTTATTGATTTGAAAAAAAAATGGGTATGTAGAATTTTTGTCAACAAAATAGATCGTATGATATCCTACGAGAACAAAAAATATTAATATTACCAGTGAATTTTGTGGTATTTTTCGTTAAATAGGTGTTGGTACGGTGGGCTCATAATATTATAATATTAATATTTATACTTTTGTGGCTATAAAGCAACTTAAGAAAAATAAAAAAAAAAATTAACATTTATAATATAACATTATAATATAATAAAATTAAAAAAAATGTAATATTTATATTTATATTTTTGTGGGACAAAAGAATTTTTTAAAAATATTTCTTTTTAATTTTTATAATATTACATATAAATATTAATATATTTTTTAATTCTAAGTGTAGCAAAACTGACAAAAATATAAATATAAATATTACTAATATTATGGCCATCACATCAATGCCATATTAACACACATTTAATAGTATTAACTTTTTATCTCTATTAAATTATTAACAAAAATTCACATAACTTTAATAATATATATATACATATATATATATATATATATATATATATATATGGGAATGAATGAGAAGTTTTCAAGATTCAAACATCATCAAATGTAAAAAATATATAAATTAAAAAATTTTCATCCATTATAATAATAAAATTTTTTATTAATATATAATAAAAAAATGAGGGAAAATTATATTTTTGATTACGTAGCTCACTAACCATATGGTCTCTAACCCCCCCCAAAAAAAAAAAAAAAAAAAAAAAAGGCATGAAAATAATTATGCAATTTGACTTATCAATCTTGCTTAAAATTTGCAAATTACCAATTAATTAGTAAATTTGTATAATTATTGGAGTTAGGAATAAGAGTTTTGGATAGTTAAGTTACAACAAAACCGTTGGGTTTTCTAGTGACTACATAAAAGAAAAGAACAAAAATAATCAACTAGTTGTTTTATTTAATTGCATTATTAAACATAATAATAAAGTAGATTTAGCTAATGTCAAAAGATTTGAAAAATAAAAAATAAAAAAAAAAAATTAGATGACCAAAGTTATGATTTGTAGACAAGAAATATATTCTTTGCCTGGAATAATATTTAATCTGCAATTTGTTAATGGTGATGATCAATGATGGGTTCCACCATATTTATCATTATCAATTCTACAAAAAGATTGTCTTGGTCCATATTAGAATCAATGTAGTCAAGTTCAGATTTTTCTTTTTCTTTTTAAATAAGTTTAGTTTAAATTATTTATTAATCAAAATAATTAATTTATTATTATAATTTTAAAGTTTTATTTTCATATGATTTCAGTAGATTAGATGTCCCAAATGAATGTTATAATTAAATTAAACTCAATAAATATATAATTAAAAATAATTATTTTATTATTTATAATTAATGTATAATACTTTTCAAATTATATAATTTAGATTTAATGAATTTCAAAGACTCACTGCGAGGCACGTTTTATCAAAATTAGAATATAAAGGCGCATCTCTAATGGTTTTATATTTATATATATATATGCTAAATTCTTTGTAATAAAAAATCAATATAAGAAAATAAGACTTGAATGGGCTTTCTACTATTTAAATTTAAAATAAAGAAAATTACAGCAAATATAACTTTTTAATTTTTTTTTTAAAGATGCCCTTTTGTCTTTTTAGATTTTCAGAAATATTCTTTGATATATTTTTAAAAGTGAGGGATTTTTGAAATAAAAATTTAGTAAGCTGTATTTTTTAAAAGAAAATGAAATGAAGAAATATATGAGAATATTTTATCTTTTTTGGGTGTTTGTTAAATAATCTCTTAAAATAGAGAGTGAATTTAGTTTCATATTTAGTGAACTAATTTCTCCCTTTATTTTAAATATTATAATTTTTATGCATATTATTTTTTAATAAAAAGAGAGAAATATTGTAAAATAAAAGGAAGAAAAATTAAAATCATTAATATTTTATAAAAAAATAAAATGAAAAATTAAAATTTAAAAAGTCTATTAGAATTAAAAAAAATTACCCATTTTTCATATAAAAATTAAATAAAATAATTTTTATTTAAATAAAAGATATAATTTTTTAAAATAAAAAACACTATTAGATACGTGGATACGTTGTAAGAGGTGGGTTGGCAGCCGCCGTCCAGCCATCAAGTGGCTGCTATTTCAAAATTACACGGCAAAGGAAAAGGAATTTATTCATAAGAAAAATCAGAAAACTGAGTTTATGGTGTCATATATATATATATATATATATATATATATAACCTTTTTCTTTTGGCTTAATGAAAAAACATAAAAAAAAATACTTGAAAAATTATAATTAGATTAAGATCTTTTGAAGTAGATTTTTTTATGCTGATTTTAAAAATTAATTGCAATTATACTCGTTGATTAATTAAAATAAAAAATAACCTATTATATTTATATTTTTTTAGCTAATCACAACAAGCTTAAACTCTATCATAATTCTCAAATGAAAAAAAAATGATTATATTAATGTAATTTTTTTTTATTAAATGAGTATAATTGCAAAAAAAAAAAAATAAAATTAAGATATATAAAATAGTATATTTTAAAAAGTTTTGATAGAACTATAATTTTTTTTTGTTAGATCTATTTTTTTTTATTAATTATGATGAGATAATATCATCAATACTTAAATTATAAAATAATAAGAACAAATAAATTCCTTGTAAATAAGAAAAAGGACTAGAAATTCAAATTAACCCAAAAAAAAGTAATTTCCTCTTTTAAAATTTCATATTATAACAATGCCTTTCATTGTCTTCTCTATATGCATGCTTCTTTTAAAACTGATTTTACATATATCCAACTTTCAAACTCTTTTAAAATTATTCTTCTCCTCTCCTAAAAAGTCTTTACAAAGTGATATAGCAAAAATTTTAAATATATCCACATAAATTTAATCCAAGTAGAAATTAAGCCTTCTACTAGAGAATGATTAAACATTATTTTGTCAGTTTTTAGAGATGGTGGGTTTGCAAATTTGGAATGACCTAAAAATTGGATTTTTAAGCATATGGGCAACTAGATTTGTGGCTTGTATTAAGGAGACTATATACTTATGGATATGGCTTTGGCTTTTATTTTGGTCAAATGCTTCCCTATGGTTTGGAGATTGATAAGACTTAGGGAAAGCAATAATACCATTGGCTTATTCTTAATTATTGAGAAAATTTTATTTTGATACAAAAATTCTTTTAATATAGGTTTTTTTTTTTCTTTTTCTGTAGAATCACTTCTCTTTCAAATTCTTCTACCTTTGAAAACTTATAGACGAATAAGACAATCAATAGTGAATAAATTATTATTGAAGATTGTATAAAGTATATTGATTATTGGAAAATACCCAAAGTACAAAAGGACCATATTTACAAAACTTCAAAATTAATTTCTTTTTAAAAAATTGATTTTACAATAAAAATTGAGGAAAGAGATATTCAACTTTCACAACCTTTTGAAACTATTCATCTTTTATCCCAAAATTCTTTACAAACTCATAGAGTAAAAAATTATGAATATATCAATATAAGTTTAGTCCAAGTGAGAAATAAGTTTCCTACTAGAGAAGGATTAAACACCTCCACTTTAGCAGTACTAAGAGATGTTAGGTTTATAAACTTTTAGGATTTCTTGCTCTGTTCAATTTAGTCTAGCCTAAATAGTAGACTTATATCCTTTAACTACTATCTAAAAATTATCCTCTCACTCAATGAATGACTGGAATATTTTACAAAATATTATTTTATAAATGAAAACACATGATTACAAAATGCTAAAGGATATATTCTAGTAGCATTAATTATCAAAATAAATTACAAGGCTATAATTTCAACTTTGAATGATCTATTCTAGTACCATTAATTTTCAAAATACATTACAAGGCTATAATTTCAACTTTTACTATAAAACATAGATTCCATTCTGATAAAGGAGAAATTCTTCTCTTGCAAATTGACCTTATAAAATCCAACACAATTATTCCTAGATCTATCTAATGGAGAGACATAACTTTACCAAATGAGTGGATCCTTGAAGAAATAACTCAATCAAAGTCTCAAAACCCTTTCCTGTTGATTTCAAAATCAAATTAAACCATTGCAAGTTTTATGCCTATTAGGATTATCAACAAGTATGGTTTAATACCTTCCTCCTCCAAAACCCTAAGGAAAGCCATTTTGGACTAATATATTTTGATACAAACACTACAAAGTTCCCTTTTTAATTTATTCAATTTTGGAACTATTATCAAGCCTTAACAGACATTTTATCTCCTGAGGTTCAAGAATGTTACACCATGTTATAAGAAAATTTCAAACCATCAAAAATAGAAAAAAGGTTCACACCCTTTCTTTTTTTCTTTTTTTTTTCTATTCCAAATTTTTCTTATCTCGGATATATGCATAGTATTTTGAATATTACCAGCAAGATGTTGTGCTTATTTTCATAAGAAAATTCAAAATAGAATGGTAGAATTCATTACATAATAAGATTCCCAAAGACGTTGTTCAAAACTAACTTACAAAGCATGGTTGTTTACGTTACCAACTCCATCTGCAATCCCAACCTTTTTATCTTAGAAGTCTCATGCTCAAACCCTTCTTGTAGTTGTAAAGACTCTATAAGACTATTTTTCAACAATGAAGCAACTATTAGAAAATAAAACTTCTTCACAAATGTCATCCTCTAATATTAAGTTAGACTCAGAAGAACCAATCATCAACCTTATGTCACGGGTTTAGTCTTTCGCCCAAACTCTTACCCATGCAGTACTAAGAAACTTCTCCAAAGTTGGCTAGTCAATCTCCCAATAGTATGCCAAGTAATAATTTAGGCAATTGGCTACAAAGCTAGAAAGATAAATCCACATGAGAGAATGTAAGAATATGAGCTTATATTACTATGAAAGCTTTGTACAAAGTATACACAGTTGGTCTATAACTTCTTTATGCAATCTACAAATAAGAGCTTAGCTATTGTTCCCACCTCCTTAAATGGACAGTTAGGATTTATTTGATCCAACAATTACAATTAATTTGCCTGGAAAAATCTAGGAGGTTACTATATATATGATAGGCCTACAAGTCTCTAAAGAATTCTACACAATTTCACTAACTTAAACTCCCTTTGGCTTGCTTTCTCATCAACTTAATCTCGTTGGGTATGCTAGCTGGCTGCTAATACGATTTGCATAGGCAAAATTGGCCTGTTGCCCTATGCTACGGGCTTATTGAGGGGTTTTTTAGCCAATTCTCTGAATCTACTCGTGCATTTGGCCTGAAGTTTATAGAAGTCTTCTACAAGACTAAAAATGACCCCATAAGAAATTTTAGCCCAATTGGAGTTCATATGAGAGAGTTAAGGGGTACTCTCCTTCTCAATACTAGGTGCTTCTCCTCCTGATACAACCTATTTTTTACATTTTGCATATATAGGAGGTATATATAGGCGGTTTTTGTGACATTCTCTCCTACCTATTGGGGTATCATCCTTGATTCCTTAGCATCCTCATAGGCCCAAATGGCATCTTAGAATTGCCATAATTCCTTTAATGGTTCCCAACTTGCCTTATTGTCCAGTAGACCCCCCTACAACTTAACTAGCAGCTTATACGAGAAGGGCCGATTGTCTCAATGCAATATGCAATCTATAAGGATGAGCTCAACCTCTTTATCATATTGATGGTGCATGCCCATCAGTGCTCGTTTTGATTGCTGATGACTTGGATCATCATTGTCCTCATAGTAGGGTTTGAGTAGGCTGACATGAAATACCGAGTGGAGCTTAAGCTTGGGCGGTAGCTCAAATTTGTATGCTTGCTTTTCCACCTTTTTGAAACCTTGGGTCTTGCCATATTGGTAAAGCTTTATTAGCACCATGTATCCTTCGATAAATTCTCTTAGCCATCGGTTGGCATTTGCCCATTTCTTCATATGTTTGGCAACCTTCTCCAAGTATATCCTTGCCTCGTTAGCTTCTTCATACCAGCCTTTGGCAAACTTGTAAGTCATGAGACTACTACCCTTATAGCCAGTAGTAATAACACCTAGCATGAGCTATAGTTGGCCAGCCACAATCTCAAATGGACTACGGCCAATTGATTTGCTCTTCTACAAGTTATAAAAGAATTGGGCAACATCAAGCAACTTAGCCCAACCTCGTTGGTTGGTTGACACTCTCTCAAATGGACTTCCAACAAAGCATTCATCTGTTCGGTTTGCCCATCAGTTTGAGGGTGCATGCTAGTTGAGAATTATAGCTTTGTGCCCAATAGCTTGAACAACCCTGTCTAAAATCAACTTGTGAAGCAACTGTCCTTGTCACTGATAATATTAGTAGACCTAATATTTCACTACATGTTTAAGGAACAAGCTAGTTGCTTGTTTGGCTGAGCAATCCTTTGGTGTGGGAATGAACATGTCATACTTTAAACACCTATCAACCACTACTAATATCGTCCCTCATCCCTCTGAAATCGACAGGCTAAAAATAAAATCCATTAAGACACTCTCCCATGGTTTTGGCTCAAATAGGCCCCCTAGTTGCTGCTATGGCATAAAAATTCTTTGCCCCTTCACATACAACAACCCATCATTAAGCCAAAATCTCCTAGTCTTGCCTTGCTTGATAAGAGAGATGAAGGCTTTGGCTATGGAGTCATGCTATAGGCCTGTCCTGATACACTATAATAGATTGCTTGCTGGTTGACTAATATTAGTAAGTTCCCTTTTGCATCTTAACGCATAAGAAATGAGGTTGGCTTTACTGGGCTTATATTCATAACATAGTCAAACTCAGCAATGAAGTCTTGCTACCTAGATTGCTTCGGTGATAAATTCTTTTGCGGCTAAAAATAGTTAGTGGCAACATTATTTTTGACTGCAAATTTGCTCCCTAATAAGTAATGATGCCATGTGCATAAACAATGCACTATGGTAGTCATCTCCTTCTCTTGCATCATGTAGTGCCACTTTGTGTCATTGAGTTTGTGACTCTCAAAGGCAATAGGATGCCCCTCTTATATCAATACACCCACAGTGGCAAACTCAAAGGTAGCAGTATGAATTTTGAATGGCTGCCATAGTCTAGTAATGCTAATACAGGTTCTTCCATTATGGCCTTCTTCATTCCTTCAAAGGCTTGTTGGCACTTAGCTGACCAATGCCACGCTCATCCCTTCTTTAATAAGTCTGTCAAAGGGGCTATTATAGAAGAATACCTCTATATGAATCTTCTATAGTAGTTGATTAGGCCAAGAAAAGAGCGTAGCTTTGGCACCTTGGTGGGTGGCTCCCATTCTTGAATGGCTTGCACCTTGGACTCGTCCATATGCAATTTGTCTCCCTTAAATACATGCATTGAGAAATTAATCTCCTCTTGAGCAAAGGAGCATTTCTCCTTTTCTATATAGAGCTAGATGTCCCTTAAAGTTTTGAACACTTGTCACAAGTGATCCAAATGCTCCTATAAAGATTGGCTATATATAACAATATCATCAAGGTACACTTCAACAAAGTGATCAAGGAATGGAGCAAGTACCTTGTTCATAAGGGTGCAAAATATGACCGATGCATTGGTGAGTCCGAACGACATAAATAGAAATTCATATGATCAATATCTTATTACACACGTCATCTTAGGCTCATCTCCTTTGATTATACAAACTTGATAGTAGCTTGATCTAAGGCCTAGTTTGGTGAAATATTTGGCCTTACCAAGCTTATCAAACAAATAAGCAATAAGGGGGATCAAGTACTTTTTCTTGATGATGATTTTATTTAAGGCCTGATAGTCAATGCATAGTCGAAGAAATCCATCATGCTTCTTTTAAAACAAAACTGACACACCAAATGGGGACTTAGAGGGCCTAATATCCCTGTATCCAACAATTCCTTAATTTGACATCGCAACTCCTTTAGCTCTGGGGGTTCCATGTGATATGGGGCATATGCTGATGGTTTTGCCCTAAGCTCTAGCTTAATTTCATGATCCACCTCCCTTTTTAATGATAATTTCTTAGGCAATTCAGGAGGCATAATATCCTTGAATTCTTTATGAACCTTTTATACTAGCTTTGGCACATCTGCCTCGATCGGCTCATCCTCTACCTTGACGGCAGCCAAGAATGTGGGTTCCTTTCTTTTAAGACCTTTGGAAAGTTGTATGGCTGATAGCATGCATTTGTCCCTAATTTCCCTCTTAATTGGTACCATCATTGGCTTACCATTTTGCATGATACATATGGTTTTGGCATATGGAAGGAGCAAGGCCTTCACTATGTTTAGGAAATCTATGCCAAGATAAAATTTATAATAATTAATTAGGGCAATAGTTATATCAGCCTTACCTTGCCATTCACTTATCTGAATGTTGGTCCCCCGTGCCACGCCCACAATTGGTTGCCTCTTGGAGTTGACACCCTTGATGGAATCTTTTTTCTTAGTGTATTTGAGCCCAATCTCTTCTGCTAACTTTTTTTTCCATATATATGATATTCGTTCCCGTATCGACCATGCTCCCAACTTTTCGTACATGTGTCTTCAGGGTTGTTCCCCTACCTTGGTATGGATGGCATTAAGTAGGTGTAAGGAAGTAATCATATGCTCCTCCTTTTGCCTTTCCTCCTCACAAAATAGGGCAATAAGTTTCCTTCATTTTAGGCACTTGACAGCACAATGAGGCCCGTTGCCTAAGTATAAGACTTTCTTAGGAGAATCACCTTTCTCCTCTACCTTGTCTTTGCCCTTATCCCTCCCCTTAGATTGATAGCACTCCTTAGAGGATTCATCCCTGTCTCCCCCACTTTTGCTACCATTTGTCTTCTTTCCTTTGGCCTTGGTGTTGTCTCGTTTCTTAAGCTCAATAAGTAATTCAGCTACTGCCATAGCAGTGGTAAGACCTTGCACTCCCCACAATTGAAGCTTTAGCGTAGCCCAATTTCATGGGTCATCGAGGAAATAAAAGAAGGCATCTTTATCCCCTATATCTAGGATCTCCAACATTAATTCAGAAAACTCCTTCACATAATCGCATATATAGCCCTCATTGTATTGGAGTCGATGAAGCTTAGCTGGTGTTTCATTCTCGGCATTTTCTAGATAAAATTACTTCTTGAGTTCTTTAATAACATCATCCCATGTAGCTATGGTGACAGTCCCATTTTTTTACATCTTGGCACCTTTGATGCTACCACACAGTAGCTACATCGGAGAGGTATAAGGGGATTGTGCGCAGTTTGGCCTCATCATCCGCTAAGCTAATAGTATCAAAATATCTCTCTATAATATATATGACATTGTCAATCTCCCTAGCATTTCTTGCCCCATTATAGGCTTTTGGCTTGGGAGAATCAACTTTTAAAGCTATAGTAACTAAAGAGGAGGTAGCGCTATGACTTACTATAGTAGTCTTCACCCATTAAAGTTCTGCCTCAATACACGCCACGATCTCCTTGCAATCTCATAATGTAGCTTTAAGGGAGGTGTCTTTTTGGGATAACGATTCCATTACCACGTTCAAGGCCCCTTTCATCTCATTATACAGCTCCCCCTCATCCTTCTTGGACTTGAGCCTGTTGATGTGTTAGTCCATGTCATCAAACTTGCCTGTCAAGTTAGACATAACAACGTCCAATTTGGCTAGCCTCTTCTCCCACATGGCATACTTGTCCCTAAACTTCTCCCTTGGTGGCTTGACACTAGCTTGTTTAGTAGTTCCACTAGAGTGTTCACTAAATCCAGCCATTCTCTTGCTTGAACTTCAATTGTGCTTACCCACGATGCTTCAATCGTTAGCTCTAATACCACTTGTCACAGGCTTAGTTTTTCACCCAAATTCTTACTCGTCCAGCACTAGGAAACTTCTCCAAAGTTGTTAGTTATCCTCCCAATAGCTTGCCAAGAGAATGTAAGAATATGATCTTATATTACTATAAAAAGCTTTGTACAAAGTATACACAGTTGGCCTATAGCTTCTCTATGCCAACTGTGAGAGCTTAGCTCTATGTATAGGCAAGCAAGGCTTGCTACTGTTCTCACCTCCTTAAATAGACGGTTGAGATTTGTTTGATCCAATGGTTACAATTGATTTGCCTAAAAAAATCTAAAAGGTTACTATACAAATGATAAGCCTACAAGTCTAGAGAATTCTATACAATTCCATCAATCTAATCTCCCTTTGGCTTGCTTTCCCACCAACTTAATCTCCTTGGGCATGCTCACTAGCTGCCAATGTCATTTGGAGCAGTACAGGCAAAATTGGTCCACTGCTCTGCGCTGCGGGCCCGTTGAGAGGCTATTTAACCAATTATCCAAATATACTAGTGCGTTTGGCCTGAAATTTGTGGAAGTCTTCTACAAGACTAAAAATAATCTTATATAAAATTTTAGCCCTATTGGAGTTCATATGAGAGAGTTAGGGGGTACTCTTCTCCTTAATACTACGTATTTCTCCTCTCCATACATAGGGGGTATATATCGATAGTTTTTGTGACACTTCGTGATGATAATGAGGATGCCTCCTTAACCATCTTGCACCTTTGCATTAAAAAATAAAAAATAAAAGGTATACATGACAAAAATTTTACTATTCTTTTCCTTATCGTCGCTGCAAAGTTACAAATTTATTGTTCCTTTCCATACTGATAGTAAGAAAACTGCAGAAGGCCTATATGAAGACTGTGAAAAATACAATCTCCAGTGGAACCATCAATTTTACTATAAATTATAGGAAAATTATCTAATATTTAACAATCTACCATCCAAGAGTTCTATAAATAGTAGGCAGGCTCTCCTTCAAAAAGAGCATAACATTGAAGAGTTTAGAATATATGAAACTCACATATTGAGTATTCTTGTGAAAGATTCTTTGGTTAAAATTAGTCTCTCTCCATACAAATCACTGTAAATTTATAATTTGATTTTGTATCTCAGAATTTACATATTTTTATAAATATGTTACAGATTCTATTAAAAGGTTTTTCTTTTTACAAATCTTCATTTTATAAATTTACAATTTATATACAATTTATAAAATAACAGACGTATGTTTTATCCTTTCCTTTAAAAGGATCTTGCACATCATAAACTTATGAAAACCTTGTTAATCATTATTTTAAATTATCTTTATCATGTATTGCATTTTATTTCATTATTCACACCCTCTTATCATTAGGACTCATAAAATTAACTGCACATACATTTTTAAAACATAATAATAATTGTCGATTTCTTTTAAAATTTATCATATGAATTCAAAATATGATGGCAATTTTATAAAAAAAAAAAAAAAGTTAATGAACAAAAAGTTTAGATTTTTTTAATTTAGCAATATGTGGTATCATTGGTTAGTTTTTCACACATCATGCTAAGTCTACCTTTCTTATCAAAATAAAACCAGAATATCCATTCCCGGACTAAATGATTTATAAATGAGAAAATAAATACTCATTTGTGATCTCACCTAACTAAAAAAAAAAAAAATTAATTTGATTTGATTTGTAATTATAATCAATATTTTTTTTTTCACAATCAATAATTTTGATTGTATCAATTATACACAATCCTTGCGATTATTGCAATGACAACTAAATTTGAAAAAGTAAGTTTAAAATCTTTGAGATTGTACATAAATTATAAAATAGAGACAAATATATAAATTCGTCGTATATTTGATAAGTTAGATTACATTATTATTTTTAGCAGTCAATAATTTCTTTTAGCAAGAGAAGAGAGATTTAAATATAAATTTGTTATCTAAATCACATATATATTTATAATTAAATTATAATTTTTTTTAGTGAGTAATACTAAAATTATTTTTGAGACCTAAAATTTTGAGACAGAGTTTCTATAAAAATCAAATTAAAAGATAACATGATATTGCAAATCACATGGATACAGATATTTTATTTTTGGTCAAAAAAAGATAATTTTATTAATTGATATATAGTACACTTGAATAGTTAATACATTGCACTGAAGTAAGAAGGCTATACTTGAATACTGAAACTTTTTTTTTTATAAGAAATGCTTTTTTATTTTTTTTTACTGATCAAATGACAGTGAAAGGTGATGTCATTTTCAAAATTCCATGACAAATAGTGATGGTTTTAAATAGGGCTGTGCAAGATTTAAGAAAATTAAGATATTTGAAAATCTGTAAATCTAAATTAAATTTTAGATATTTCTAAAATGTAATTTTTGGAGTCCAACCGCAGAAAAAAAAAACTCCATATTAAAATTGTCCCTTTTTTTTTTTTTTTTTTGTAATGATTCAGGATAGAGATTTAAATTTAATGAGACGGTTCGATATGGAGCAGGACAAAATAGATATTCGGAGATTTTCTATTTTCAAATAATTAAAAGTATATATTTATTAACTTAAATATAAAATCAAATCAGTACATATAATAAAAAAAATCAAACTACATACTATATAATTAAAGAAATTTATTTATAATCCACCAAATTAAAATAAAAATCAAATTACAAAATGTATAATTAAATTTTACTTATACATTATTGAATTTATTTAAAATTTATATATATATATATATATATATAATTTAAATTGATTCTAGTTTCGGTTCTTCGATTGAGATGGTTCAGTATGGCTCGTTATAGTTCTCGGTAATGGATAACTACTAATCTCTAGAATTGTGCAAAAAAGAAAAAATTCAAGACGATTCGGTTAAAAAAAATCAAACAATCAGCAAATATTTTTTTATTATAGAGATTTTCGATTCAAATTTTCGGTACAATTGATATCTCTGGATCCTATATTCAGCCCTAATTAAAGGTTAGTTCGTTCTTGTAGCTTTAAATCATAGTAAAATAAACCTCTCAATACTTTTCAGCTCATCCAATGCTTATTATTTATGGGATAGAATTATATGTTCAACTCTAACCAGTTAGAAGGGTATTTTTGTAATTATTTAAGTCATTAACGAATAACTATTTTCATTAATTAAAATACTCTTTTTCTTGTTAGTTAGGTTTAGTGAAAATTTGAAATGTTTTCATCCTCTCACCATATTTAAGTGATTTGTAATAATTTTTAAGAAAATAATTATTATCTCTCATCATTAATATGCAATTAATCAACTTAAAAAACAAAGAATTATTTAGCATATTATCTTCAGAATTATTTGTTGAACTATATATATATATATATATATATATGGAGAATGATTCAGTGACTCTCAGAGTCACTCATCCTCATATCTATTTCAGTAATACTATTAATATAATTTAATTTTTTTTTAATTCCATATCAATTTCATTAATTTAATTTATTTAAACTCCACTCTCTAAAGTTATCCACTCTAAGGGTCAATCAATCAAATTTATATATATATATGTGTGTGTATTGTTTTGGATGAAGCGATTGTATTTATTGTTTCTAAATAGTTATTAGAGGGTAAAAAATTAAATTTTGGTTGTAATTATAAGTTTGCTAGCCATTTAATCTAATTAAGTATCGATGTAAATGGATTTTACATAAGCAATTTAGATGATTATAAATTATCAAATAAATTTAAAAATAATTGTTAAAAATTAATATAAAGATATATCTTAGTTCTGTTTTTATTCTGTGTTACTAATTTTTATAAAAATTTCTATATTATAATTGTTCATATTGAATTTAGTTTACTAAATTTGTCTTTTATAAACTTTAGAAAAAATTATTTACAAGACCTTATAAAATATTTAATGTTACAATTGAAAATACAATCATAATACTTTCCTTATGTACGACAACTTCCATATTTTCAAACATATATAACTAAATTGTATTTTCATATTATTATTATAATAAAAATTAATACATTATTTGATGATGTATTATGTATAATTTTTTATACATTTAAAATTTGGCCTCTCATTATGTCGATAAATTTTTAGGTGAACATAATCTACCAATCAAACTATGAACTAATCAATGATGAGTTGACACATCAGTATATTAATTACAATACATAAACATATTTGCATATTGTAATTAACACACTGATGTGTCGGCTTATAATTGTTTAGTTTATAATATGATGTAATTGACTAAGTTTACTTAAGAATTTTTTCATTTATCCCTTTATGCGTTCATCCTAGGTTACTTATTCTTATAATTGTATTGATGCAAATTCACTATTAAAAAGGATAATAACTAACATTAAAATGTTAATTAATTAATTAAACAAAATAAGATATAATTTCAATAGTTGGATCTCCATATGAGATTGAACAAGCAAATGTCATACCTAAAATATTTTGAATAAGTATAAATATTCTTCTCAAAACATATAGAATTCAAATTGTTCAAATAAAACATTAACTTTATTGGTTTAATAAGCAAGTTTATTTTTACTAATATGAGATGGATTGAAAAGATTAAATATATTTGTGATGAAAATTGTTAATTTATGAATACCTATAAAAATAATAATGCCTAAAAATTTATTTGATTTGTATATACTATTGACCATATAATAAAAGAAATTATAATAAAGAGAATTAAATTATATTTAAGTAATTTGCATATTAGTATAATGATTGTAATACAAAAAGATTTTTAAGATTGTATCATTACATATATATAAGCTACAAGTATATGTGTCTATAAATTATAAGATATTTTTTCTTATATGATAAAAAACTTATATGTTCTATATTGTAAGTATTATTAAATTTTACTTAATTACTGAAATATTTAAAAATAGATGTTAAACTTGAATTAAGTGTTAAATTTAAATTTAGTGAAAGTTTTAAATCATAATTTAATTAAATATATAATGAATATTATATAAAATAAATTAGGATTAGTAATTTATTAAAAATTCATTATTGAATAAAATATTTATTAAAATAAAGTAAAAATATAAGTAAATAAAATAATTAAAAATTGTGAGTAAAAATGACATTTAAACATGATAAACGGTAAGTGTTAAAATGATCCGAACTATAGAATTTTTTTCCTCTAATTTTAAACTATCAATAATTAGTATATTTATTAAACTTTCAAATAATTAATATAAACTATCAAAATTAAAACACAATAAAAATTATTACTCTATATGTTTCAAAATAATAATCGTTTAATATTTCGGCATATAAATTAAGAAAGTTATTTAATTGTCATAATTATAAGTTAAAAAAACTAAAATATCATTTTTTTTATTTTGATACAAAGAAACAAAAATAATTAATGTGAATATTTAATAAAGAGATCAAAAGAGAATAAAGTTGAAAAAAAATAATAATTACTTTCTTGAAATCTTAAAATAATAAATATTTTGAAACAAAATAAAATTTCTAAAGTAACAATTATTTTGAAATAGAGAGTATTATATATCTATATATAAAAAAATAAATGTATATAAATTTAGAATGTAATAAAGAAATACTCTATCCATTTTGAAAAAAGTGACTATTAAGAAAAAATCACTATTTTTAAAGTAGTAATAATCTTATCATAATTTGTCAAAAAGACTTCTATTAATTGCAGTATAAATTATGAAAACATCTTTTATACTTGGAAAATTGAATGATAAATTAGTTATTTTATCATATTTTTTTATTAAATTGCTAAATGATCATTTATTTATGAACAAAACTAACTTTTTAAATTGCCACTTTTTTCAGAATAAAGGGAGTAATTAACTTGACAAGAGAATATTACTAATTATTAAATACTTAGATTGATAAGAGAATAAATTTAATGAATAATAGTAATACACAACTGTTTTTTGTATTGGAAATTATGAAATATTTATGAGTTTGTCTAATGGTTTTGGAAAAAAAAAAAAAAGAGTGAGTAAGAAGGGAGAGATTTTTTCAGCAGCTATAATCATTTACAAGCAATTAATATTTTTTGGCTGCATGATACGAGTAGCCCTCCACCATTCTTCATTTAAAAGGACGGTGAATATGGGATATCTGAGTTTAGCAGTTAAATGATGAATTTTGCATTTTTTTCTGCAGTATCTCGATATGACATGAGCATGCAAGGGAGTTGGGGTTGTTAATTTTGTTTTCTTTTTTTTTTTTTTCCTTTTAATGAAGCCTTTAAGATTTAAAAAAAAAAAAAATTGAAGCCTCCAAGAAAGGTTAGGTATAGTGATTGGGGCAGCTACTCTTCATGTAACTATTTTTTTTTATACACTAAATTAGTGTTTTAAAAATCAAATCAAATCAGCTAGTTCAATCGGTTAAATTGGAAACAGTTTATCAATCCAATTCGATTCACTGAAAATCAAAACATAAATAAAATCATCCTTTGATTAATTTTTGACTAATTTTAGTTGATTTTTTATCGCCCAACTTTTATTAATGAAAATGTTTTATAAAATAACTTTAAATAAAAAAGAAATAAAGATATTAATCCAAACGGTTAAAACGTACGAGTGACTTGATCGATTTGATCACTAGTTTAATTTTAAAAACATCTAGACTAAATCAATAACTAGTTGATAGTTTAAAATTTTATTGCATATACACTAATCATTTTATCAAGTATAAAGACAATATCTTTTCTACACTAATATATAATTTTCTTATTAGCGGTGTATACAGAGTGTTTAACTAAATCTTGACCAAAAATTCTTGTTTTTGTTATGATAATATTGTATATTTTATAATAATATTAGATGTGCATTCTTATCAGTATAGATATAATTTCTTATGAGATAATACTATGTCTCTATCTCTATCTCTATAACCATTTACACCTATAAATAAATGTTACAATTAATAAAAATACACATAAAAATTATATTCTCTTTTCTATTTTTTCTTTAATTTTTTGTATTATTGTCTCTATATTTATGTTATGAGTACGACTTAGTTCTATCATTTTCTTTTAAATATTTATTACAACTCAATAAAGGTTTGTTTATGCGAGGAACGTCAAAATCATTGTAAGTCTATATATCTACTGTAATATTTATGAGTTTAAATTATATACTCTATTTATTCTGAAAAAAGTGGTCATTAAGGAAAAATCACCATTTTTAATATAGTAATAACTTTATCATAATTTGTCAAAAAGACTCCTATTAATTGCAGTATAAATTATGAAAACATCTCTCATACTTAGGAAATGGAAGGGTATATTAGTCATTTTGCCATTTTTTTTATTGGGTTGCTAAATGGCCACGTATTTATGAAAAAAACTAATTTTTTTAATGGCTACTTTTTCAGAATGGAAGGAGTAGTTATTAAAGAATTAAATTAATTATAGTTATAAAAAACTTGTATTCTAAATTCCTGCAGAATTAAATAAATTAATATAGTTCTTAAAGAGCTAATATTCTACAGTTTCTAAAAAACTAATTTTCTACAGTTCTTGAAAAAACTAATATTTTACAGTTTCTGTAGAATTAAATAAATCAATACAGTTCCTAAAGAACTAATATTTTTTTTTTTTACAGTTCTTGTAGAATTAAATAACTTCAAGAACTAATATTTTTTTTACAGTTCTTGAATGTCCACTTAAATAAATAAACAAAATGTAAATTTTTGAAAAATTAGTGCTCTAAGTTTCTGAAGAACTAAGTCCTAAATTTCTAAAAAAAAAAACTAATATCTTAATTTGTTAAATGACTGATATCCCATATTCCTGATGAACTAAACAAATTGTCAATATATTTTTAGAAAACTGATTTAAATTATGATCTTATTTAACATATTATTAATTTATTTATTTATTGAAAAGATAATATTTAAAATTACAGAATTGTTATGTTTATATTTCTACAGATAAAGATTTTGAAATTAAAGTTCATGCCCGTTTATGACAAATTTGTTAATGAATTGAAGATTGTTTGGTTGATTTTGGGATTTTTGGCAACCCGATTTTTGTGATACCAATTGAAATTGGAACTTTTTCATGGAAGTAAATTCGGTGCAGTTAATAGTTAAAAAAAAAAAAATTGTAGATAAACGTGGACTCACAGTATAAATAGTCAAGTTGAAGTTAATTAGTTGATTGGTTTTTTTTTTTTTTAATTTTAATTAGACAATGATGTCAATAATTTAATGGTGTTGTTGCTGCTGCTTTATTTTACTGATTGAGTACTCGCATTTGATTAGATATGGTGGCTATTGTTGTACTCAGTGTTTTAAAAATCAGACTAATTTATTTTACTCAGTATTTTAAAAATTGGACCAGTGATTGAACCTGTCAAGTCATTAGTTTGTAGTTCAATCAGTTCGACAGACTACATAAAATCTCATCGTTTCTCTTTTTCTTTTATTAGTTTCCATTGATTGAGATTTAACAGGTCAAAAGGTGGTTAAATTGAAAATCTGATTTTTTAACTGAATCGAACTAGACTGGCCAACGATTCTCTGTTCAACCAGTTGAACTAGCCTGTTCGATCTGGTTCTCAAAACACTGGTTGTACTTATAGAACATTTTATTTTATTGGTCTAAGTCAATATTTCATTGAACATTAGATCTCAATATGTTCATAATGTGAATTTTTTTTTGGGGAAAGGTAAGGTCCTTATTTCATGTTATTGAATATGTATTCTCTTGATTTTGTATTTTCCTAATTGGCATATTAAAATAAAATTTTGTTATTATAATGTTTTTAAATTTTTTTATAATTATCCATGATAATGGAATTCTATGAATTTAATTCCTACAATTAGAAAAGTTTCTGTTGTTACAATGGTGAAATATTGATGGACCATCATATACTTTGTCTAGTAATTTATTATGGAAAAGGTCATTTTCTCATCTTTATGTTCATATGGTTTGCTTTTGGATAATTTATTGGCTCTCTCTCTCTCTCTCTCTCTCTCTCTCTCTCTATATATATATATATATATATATATATATATGACTAGACTCATGGTATAGTTTTCATGTCATCTAGTTGTTAAATAAAGCATAATTGGTGATTATGACATAAATATTTACTTTTTTGCTATTTCAATTGAGTGTATATGGACAAATAATTGACTGTTAACAATTGGTACCTTGAACTAGCGAATCTAGTTTTTATTCTTACTCAAGAAATCTCATTTATAGCTTATTTTTTTTTAACTTATTTGTTCAACTTATATATGACAAACAAGTTCAATCTTCTTGCGGTATGTCATAGTATCATATGAGATTTTTTTTTTAATTGTAAATTTATTTGTATTTCCATATTGACTTGTTTATCATAAACTATCATATACTTGTTATTTATGGCACATTATTAATGGCATTTATTGTTATAAATGGTTGAATTCAGTGCCCTTGAATTTAATAGGAATAATTATTTGATATGGATTCTTGATACTAAAGTGCCTTTAGATGCTAGGGAATTGGGTGAATCTATTAAGGAAATCAAAATGAACTCTTGTGGTGTCTAATTTTAATTTTTTTTTTATTGAAACTAAAACAAGACAAAAGCTATGATCGTTCTTTGTAATAGACATCCAAAATTGTAACTTGTGCCACATTAAATATTATTACAACACGCTCTCTTCGATGCCTATTATAAAGAATATGCTTCGTTAAAATCTTGCTAAAAAAAAAATCTTGTGGGAAAATTTTAGTGAAGGAAAAAGAGTATATTATTCTTATAGAACTTGTACCATATTATTGCCTCATTAAAAATCTTGTTCAGAAAACCCAATATGACAAAACTTAGGCTAAGCAAAAAAGAGTACAGTGCACAAAAATCTCCTCCTCATTGAAACATGATTTCTAACAAAAATATATTAGTAGGCGTATACCAATTTTATGCACTAAATTCTTAAATATGGTTGTAATGAGTGCTTTCGTAAAAAAAATCTGTTAAATTATTAATAGATCGAATTTGATGAACATCTAAAACTCTTTGCTTTTAAAGCTCATATGTGAAAAAGAACTTTGGTAAAATGTGCTTGGTTCTATATCTTTTAATGTATTCTCCCTTGAGTTGTGCAATTCAAACAACATTATCTTTATATAACACTGTTAGACTTTCTTTATCAAATTGAAGATCACATATTTCTTTTATATGTTAGATCATAGATATCAACCATATGCATTCTCTACTACCCTTGTGAATTGCCAATATTTTAGCATTATTAGATGATGTGGCAGTCAGAGTTTGCTTAGTAGAATACCAAGATATAGTAATATCACCATATGTAAACAAGTAACCCGTTTGTGATTGAGCTTTATGTGGATCAGATAAATATCCAGCATCTGCATATCTGGTTAATTCTAATTTTAAGTCATGCGAATAAAATAAACCCATATCTGATGTACCACTCAAAATAACGGAATATTTGTTTCACACCATTCCAATATCTTTGAGTTAGTGAAGAACTATATCTTGCTAGTAAACTAATTGAGAATGCTATATCAGGTCTTGTACAATTAGCAAAATACATTAATGTACTAATTGCACTAAGATATGGTACTTCTGGACTAATTATTTCTTTACCATCTTCTCAAGGATGAAAATGATCCTTTTTCACATCAATAGATCGAACAATCATGGTAAAACTCATTGGATGAGATTTATTCATATTAAAATGTTTTAATATCTTTCCAATATAACCTAATTGATGAATAAAAATCCCTCTAAATAAATGCTTGATATACAGGCCGAGACAAAATTTTGTTTGTCCTAAAATTTTCATTTCAAATTAATTTTTTTAAATAAGTTATTGTCTCTGTCAACTCTTTAGGAGTCTTAATGGTATTTAAATCATCAACATAAACTACAATTACAGCAAAATCAGACTTTGTTTTCTTAATAAGAACACACAAACAAATTGAATTGTTAGTATATCATTCCTTCAAAAGATATTCACTAAGGTGCTTATACCACATTCGTTCATATTATTTTTGTCGATACAAGAAACTTTGTAGCTTAATTGAATACATTTCTTGAGGTTTTAAGCTACATGCTTCAGGCATTTTCAATCCTTCAGGGACTTTCATATATATATATATATATATATATATATATATATATATATATATATATATATATATATATATATATATATATATATATATATATATATATATATAAATTGATCCATATAAATAAGTTGTAACAATGTCTATAAGTCATATATGAAGTCCTTTTAAACCTACCAGACTGATTAAAAATCTAAATGTAATTGCATCCACAATAGGAGAATAAGTTTCTCATAATCAATGCTAGGTCTTTGTGAGAAACTTTGTGCTGCAAGTCGTGCTTTGTATATCATAATATCATTTTTCTCATTACGTTTACGCATACAAACACATTTATAACCTACTAGCTTAACATTTTCAAGTTTTAGAACAATGGGCCCCAAAACTTGGAGTTTTTCTAATGAATTTAATTTTGCCTGGATTGCACCTTTCTATTTTGGCCAATCATCTCTATGTCGACACTCATTAACGGATTTTGGTTCAATGTCTTCATTTTCTTTTGCAATATCAATTGCTACTGCATATGCAAATACATTGTCAATAACAGTTTCACTTCGATCCCACCTCTTTCCTGAAGTGACATAATTGATTGAGATCTCTTTGTTTTTATCATTTTTAGGTACCTGAACATCTTTTAGGGTCACTTACTCATTTATGTCAACTATTTCTGTTATAGGCTTTTCAAGAGCATCAATAATTTTGGAATTATAACTTTGTTTATTTTGTTCTCTTTTCTTTATTGGATTTTTATCCTTGGAACTGATTGGCCTACCACGCTTCTAGCGTGTCATGGACTCATTTGTCATAGTATTATCGTATTGTCCTACTAGAATATCAATTCTAATTAGAGCATTTTTAGCTAGTATATGAGATTTAGTAACTCTTTTTGGATCACATAATGCATCTGACAATTAGTTTACTATACTTTGCAAATGAGTGATCTTTTGAACTTCTAATTTGCATTGTTTTATATAAGGATCAAGATAATTTAATAATGGCTCATTCCAAATAATTTGTTTTTTAAATTGCTTGTTCTCCCCCCTCTCCCCAATTTAGGAAACAGAGCCTAAATTTATAATTTGCCCTAAATTTATATAACTATTAACTTCACAATTTATTTTTCTTTTTATTTTTTAATTTAATTCCACCGAAAAAACTTTTCTAATTTTATAAAAGAGACTTCAATACTATAAATCAAAAACTCATAATTTATTCCCCACTCCATATTCATCTCCTCCAGGAAAATTTATATGTAAATACTTTTTAATTTAATTTAATTTAATTTAATTTTTGATTCTTTTATACAAGACGTGCATTATGCAGAATCAAATCTTTATATTTTATTGGACATCTTAAATACAATATCAATATCAATATTTATATAAAAATAAATTAAATACCATATTTATATAATAATAAATTAAATACCATAACCGTGACGCTTAATAATTTAACCCATCCCAAGAGGTTTTGTACAACAGAGAAAAATTTTTGGATGCTCTTATATTGGGATGCATATAATAGATCATATTAGTATAATTTTCACTATTAAACATAAAATAAATGGTTGAGATTTTTAAAAATTAAAAATTAAAATTCTTTAGAATTGGTAATTATAATAAAAAAATAAATCTCAATCATTTATTTTACATTTAACGGTTGAAATTGTACGAATATGATCTATTATAATAATCTCAACACGAAAGGATTAAAATTATGTTAATTCATGGTGTGCTACTCTTAAAATTAACATATGGTTGGGAATGTAATGGAAGAAAACAAATATTTCTTATTTTATTTTGCAATTTTTGAAAGATTGTTTCCTTTTTATTCTTTTAAAAAATTTAAATTGCTGCACCTATACATATAAAATAAAGTATAATATATTTCAACTCCTAAAAATCAAAGTATTTTTATTTTTATAATTATAATTATCTTTTTTTATTTCCACTTAGTTGAATAAAATAAAAATATTTCTCATTTTTCTCATTTTATTCTTTGAATTTTATTTTTTGAAAGCGAAATATCTCCTCCTTTCTTATTTCCTTTCTTGGGACGGTAATTTTCTACACTTTCTTAAAAATCCTTTTTTACACTTTCTTTTTGATTTCTTTGGACGGTAATTTTTATTTTATGATCGTGTATGGTTTGATTTCATGGGCGTTCAATATAATTTATATACAGTAAATTATTATATTCAAGAATAAGGATTATTTTATTTTGCTTAAAAGATAAAATTAACTACTTATAAAATATTTTAAAAAATGGTTTGACAAGAAAGCTTATTCTTCAAGTGGTGTAATGTTATTTTAATGTTAATTTCACAATCTTGAGAAATATTTTTTTGGTAAATTATTATTTAGTTTATAAAATTTGATATAATTAATTAATTAATTTTAAATTTTTAAAAAATTAAATAATTAGTCCTTTAATTTTAATTTCGTCAAACTATTTAATCATTTCATTTATTTTTTATATTTTCTGTTAAATTTATTAAAAATTACTAAAATATCATTGTACATATAATAAATATATTTTTAATTTAATTATTAAAAAATAAAAAATAAAAAATTCACATCAATAAAATTAAATAATAATTATATATTTATATAAAATCATTTAATTATTTAATAATCATTTAACTTTTATTAATATAAATATTTTTCTTTTTATTAGATTTAATAATTATATAATTATGTAAAAATAAATAATTTTATAATTTGATAATATTAAATATAACTATTGTATAATTATATAAATATTATTTACTTTTATTGACTTAAATTTTTTATTTTTTATTTTTAAATAATAAAATTATATATATATATATATATATATATATATATATATATATTTCAATAATTAAAAAGTAATTTTTTACTATAAAATATGACTAAATTATTAGTTTAAGAATATAATTTAAAAAAAAATCATATCGATAAAATATAAATATATTAAATGATTAATATAAAAAAAATTATAATTTTAATGGCTAATTTTTTAAAATTGATAATGGGTTACAAGTATTAATTAGGCTCATTAAAAATTACTAAAAATGTAAATATGTTAAAATTGTCTCCTTCGGTGAGGTTAACATTGCTACTAGTTGTAGACCCCACTATACAGGCCTCCACGTCATATATGTAGCCTATTACGTGGCTCTGACTCTAACCAAAGCCATCCTCTGCATCACAGCTGTCAATTGTAGGTTTAACCAGATAATTGTCTTGCCACGTGGCTTCCCTATTATTTTAAAATCAGCAATAATTTAACTCCCCATCGTACCATGAACTTGAAGTATAAGATTTTTGAAAATTAAAATATTTTTAACAATCTAAAAATTAGGCCCTACAAAAATTATTTATTAATTGATCAAATTGTTTGTGTAAGATTTATTTTTTATTTTTTTAAGTTATTAATAGGCCCTATAAAAATAATTTTTTATTATATAAAAGTGTCCATTAGAAGAGAAAATTATATATATTTTCCTCTAATTTGATTTTTAGAATTGAAAATAATTTGATTATTATTTAGTGAAAATAATTATTTAATAAGTTAAAAATAAGTTATAATTCTAAAAGGATGTAAATTAATGAAACTTTCCTCTAGTTTTATTTCTTCAAATATTTAATAATTTATAAATCATTTATTTAACTACTAGAGATATCTTTCCTTTATTATTATTATTATTATTATTATTCATTTTTAGTTTCTAAAGGATTGAGTTTCATATGTGTTTGAATTGAAATTTTATTAGGATAAATTTAGTCCAAATAGCTTAAATTGAACCAAAAATAGCACTATGTATGTTTGTATATGAGAAATTTTATATTTTTTAATTATTATTATATACTTTTCATTATATTCTTGTTAAAACAAGTCTGTATAATAATAATAATTCGTAGTACGAGTTTATTATTATCAACATTATGTTTTATTATATTGTAATAATACGTATATTTATCTAATAAAATTTTAAACGCACTCTTGTACGGAGATATTATGCAATATAAGATAATATTATAATATTAATATTTATATTATGTTTGGCAAAAAAAAGATAATATTATAATATTAATATTTATAATATAATATTATTATATTTATATTTATATTTTTGGGGGGCATATTACACTTAAAACATTAAAATTAAAAAAAATATTAATATTCATAATATAATATTATAAAATTAAAAAAGTAAAAAAAAAAACATATAATATTAGTATTTATATTCTTGCGGGCTCATTACACATAACAATATATATTTTTTAAATTTCTTAATTTTTTATGTTATAATATTATATTATAAATACTAATTTTTTTTTTTTAATTTTACGTGTAATATTACAATTTACTAACGTAAATTAAGAATTGAATATACTAAATGAGTAAATTTTGTAAGTGTTAAATTGTTCTTTTGTTTTTCACTCCATCCTTTGAGCATAGAATTTTTCCTTTTTCTATTTTCTTACATTTCACATTCTTTCCGCCAATTTTTCACTTTACTAAATAAAATTTTTTATCTTGTAATTATGGATTGAGAGTGTGTGCTTATATAATATTCTAATTTTCCAATTAAGTTTATTTTTTTTAGGCTTTGAGTATGCTTAACCTAATTTATTAGTTATGTGTGATCTCAAATTTTAAGTGGGATAGAATTTTGTTGAATTTCAATTTTCAAATGATATTAAATACCAAACTCAATCTAATTAAATACTTAACTTTATTCAAATTAAGGTAACCATAAAATTTCAAGTCTAAATTTATTTATTTTTAATACATTTGCATTAGACATATTTATAGAAATGGCAATGAGGCGGGTTAGGGGTGGATTTTGCCATATTCGAACCCACCTTGCTATTTTAATATTTTCTTCCAGAACCCACCGCGTATCCAGTCGGAGTAAGAATCTTTCTATCCATATACGCCCCGTCATAAAATTGTAATACCTGAGTTTTCCTCGACCTGTCCAAAACTTTTACTTCTAGCAACAAAATCTTAAAAAAAAAAAAAAAAGGGTCACAAATACATATAAATATTAAATTACAATAACATAATATATGTATATACACACCCACACAAACAAACTGGGGGAGGGTTTGGAGCGGGGTACCTAAATCCTGACCTTGACTCGTACCCTACAAATAATTGTTCGGGTATACCCGTTACTCGACTAGTTACCTAGTCAACATTTGATTTCCCTACCCTGATTGGATCGAGTTGGATCCCTACATATACGGGTCAGGTCGGGTTGGATCCCCGCAAATATGGGTCGGAGTGTCGTCTCTACGTATTTAATCCTTGATTCATAAACAAGTCTAATTGAAAGGGTAATAACAAGCCCAATTTTTTTTTTTTATAGCATGTAATAACAAATCTAATTGAGAAGCTAATAATAAATTTATTTTAATATAGACTACTCAAGAGTTTAGGGTACGTTTGGTAGGCTCTTGTCACGACCTGAGCCAGAGAGCACGTGACCAGTATTAGGATATGGATGATACACGTAACTACTAGTATCCGTAGTAAGTATGACATCAAACTAAACGATAAAACTATCACATAATAGGGTTATGGACCTACATATTAAGTAAAACCAACCAACATCCATCACATTAATGCCACGCTGGGCTAATAAAATAATCTCAAAATATTAAATACTATACAATTGATTTCTGCTTAACCAAACAATTTCTCAACTCAGAAGATATTATAACTAATAATAAAATAAAAGACAGATATTAGATGTAACATTGTGGAGTTCTATAATAATAATACAAATATCATTTATAAAACTAAATACTTAAATACAAAACACTGCTGAAAGGTAAAAGACAACATAATTCAATTTACAATTTATTCATGAGTTCATTACACAACCTGAAAATTAATTTTGAATAGGAATAAGTATTCAACTCAGTGAGCTATATAGATCCTAATATAACATACCACTCAACGATCATAATGTTAATGCATTATGCCAAACAGACAGCCAAATCATGAAATCATACAAGGATGGAGCACAGTCCACAGTACCACACTAATCCTCAATATGGGAAGCCAATTCCCCTATCCTGGATCTCTTAGACCAATACATTCGCTTAATTCATTATAAGGATCGCAGCCGTTCCAGTAATGCTGACCCAACTGGCAACAGTGCATAAGCGATTAGCAAGCCAGCAATCGTCATATACCAGTCATATGCTCTTCTATCTCATAACATTATCATAAACAAATCCACTCTCCTAAATGACACTGTATCAGCCCAATCTCATCCAACATCCACAACCAATATGCAATATCAACATTAATAAACAGTCACGTGCATATGCCAAGACACTAAATACTATTCAAAATGTATACACACACACACACAAAATCAATATATATATCAATATATTATTTAAAGTTATATAAATAATATAACTTTGTATAATATAATATATATATATATATATATATATATATATATATATATATATATATATATATATATATATATATATATATATATATATATATATATATATATATATATATATATATATATATTACACTTACATTTAAAGTTACATTTACATTCATGCATTGATTATATATATATATATATATATATATATAATCAATGCATGAATGTAAATGTAACTTTAAATGTAAGTGTAATATATATATATATATATATATATATATATATATATATATATATATATATATATATATATATATATATATATTACCAAGACTCTGCCAAAATTTTGACAGAGCTTCCCCTATAACTAGAACATTACCCAATTGCAACAAAGAAAACAAATACTTCTAAATAACTTTAACAACCTAACACAATATCAATGACCCCTCCAGGGTCTACCCCATTCACAATCAACTTAACAGGCAAACCTATTTATAAAATTATCAATTAAATCTAATAAACATACTTAAATCAATCTAAAATTCAAAATAATCAAAATTCAAGAGTTTCAAATTTACTCACAGAAAATCCAATTGAACAAGCATCATGAACAGTATTGAAATGATGAGACGAGGATGCTAGATCTGCCCTACACGCCATTGCTAGAACACCGCCGGCTAGCCACATGCCATCGCTGCTAGTGGCGAATCAGGGCGATCTTCATACCACATTGTTTGCCTCAATGTTAGGAGCTTAAAAATAGATGGCACTTGCTGCCATTATGCTGAAAAATGCCTTGAATGCTTCAGCCTCCACTTTTTAGATCTTGACATCAAGCGACTTCAGGAGGCATGGTAGGTACCAAATTGAAGCTTTAGCCACCATGAGTCGAACGAGACCAAATTCATCAAATTCTGCTACTGGAATCAATTGAAATTTAGATTTAAAGCTTCAATTACCAGAATGCCTTCACCTGCCAGTGCATAGCCGTCCATCGTCCAATCATGGTGCCACTGCTTCATCTAAAATCTCCAGACAATGGGCTAGCTGTTGGTGATGGAGGTGGCCAAAAATTGCTCAGAGCCTCCCCCACACTCTTTGCCTCTCTGTAATACCTAAGGTTTCCTTAACCAACTATAACAGTAATGATGACACTATAATATCCATATACCGTACCATTTAAAGCCTTTATAGCATATCAAGAATCATAAGATTATCATAAGAGGTAAATTCTAAATGAATAATGTGACAATGAGTAAAGAATATAATCGATTTTGATAAGTACTTTTATGATAAAATAGAAGTCAAACCGAATTTGACTTAATGGGACTATGTTAATAATTTATTTGAAATGTGAATCTAAAGTGCTGATAAATGTGCATTGACATCTCCTAAGACATGGGGGGATGATAATAGTGATATAAAAAGTTGAATTTAATCAAAGTTGTAATGGTATAATGGAAGTCAAACTTAGTTTAACTCAATGAGTCTACGTGATGTACACACTTGAACAATGCAATTGAAAGGCTAGGAAATGTGTATTCAAATGTGTATAGAATTCATCTAACAATGTCTAAAGAGTGTGGTGATACTAAAAGGTAGAAATATGTATACTAAAGTGAAAGAAATGAAATGGAAAATTTATTAAGTTACCGAATTTAAATGTACATATATGGATTTGTTATTAAGCTTTTGGACTCTAAGGCCTAAGTCCAATAGAAAGTGGCCAGCCTATTGAGCCCAAGGGTTAGTGAACATCAAAACTTGTGAGCTAAAAATATTTGACGCAAGATAATAAAAATATGTTGTGGAGAGAGAGTTACAAAATTTGAATAAACTAGTCACAAAATTTGACCAAGTCAAAGTCCCAAACCAAGTTGAACTCTTCTTTTCACTACATATGAGTCTATGTTCATTTTGAGCACTCCAACACCTCATGACAAACATCACTTTTATAGAGAAAATCCTAACCATCCAACTTGATCAAATCATAGCCATCCATCAAGATTAAATCTTAGCCATTAGATTGAGCTTGATCAAATCTTTACCATCCAACCTATTATATATATATATATATATATATATATATATATATATATATGCAAAATTTATGTTATGATCATCATTTTGCTTATCTCTACACCAAAATTTCACAATCACAAAAGAAACTCTCTCTACACCAATAGCAACAAGAACCTTAGCAAACCAAAGCTATCCAAGGTAAAGAATCATGTCCATCTCCTCTTATCTATATTCTAAAGTTGATTTTAGTATCTTGGTTGCATAAAGTCTCTTCTATATATATATATATATATATATATATATGCAAAATTTATGTTATGATCATCATTTTGCTTATCTCTACACCAAAATTTCACAATCACAAAAGAAACTCTCTCTACACCAATAGCAACAAGAACCTTAGCAAACCAAAGCTATCCAAGGTAAAGAATCATGTCCATCTCCTCTTATCTATATTCTAAAGTTGATTTTAGTATCTTGGTTGCATAAAGTCTCTTCTACATTAGATATAAATTTTGGTCAATACTAGAAAATGATCAAGCAGGTGTTTGAAGTTCTAATTGAATACATCAATGGTTATTTTAAATGAAGAACAATGATTTAGAAGTGTTGAAATGAACTTTGGAAACTTGGTTTAAGACTCGAACATCTTAGAGGCATATTATAATTTAAAAGGGGAACTTGATGTTCTAATACTAGATATTGATAATTGAATGATCATATAGGTTTTATGTTATACAAATTTTATAATTCCATGATCAATTTGAAGATTGAATGAGGAATTAATAGTTTTCCCCAAATTATAGGGTTTATGGAAAAATTAGGAATTTTGAGTATTGACCTTGAATTCGTGAAATTAAAAGGGAAACTAAGTTTAAGAATGTTCTAACATGATTTGTATAGTGTTAATTTTGAAATTCAATTGATAGAAATGATTTTCCCCAAATTAAATGAACTAGGTTCATTTATGGAATTTGATGGTGGAAGTAGTAAGGATGGCAACGGGGTGGGGCAGGGCGGGGCCGAGAGAACTATCCTTCATCTCCATCCCCACCTTAGCGAGGAATCCCCATCCCCATACCTGCACATACAGGAATAATTTGATCCCCATCCCCGCGGAGATCCCTGTTCCCATTTGAATTTTGTCTTATTAAATTTATATATATTTATATAATTCATAAATAATAACAAAAAAATAAAAATAAATATATTTAAAAAATATTAATAGATTCAAACCCACAAAACATCAGCCAGACAAAATTAAAATGTAAATATTCTTAATATATTAAAAATGTTCTGCAATTTTTTTAATAAAATATTAAAAATTCAACATACATAAATATAATAATACTTAAATAAATTTCTTCCAATAATTACTAATTATATTATAGGGTAATTATGTAAGTTATTACTAATTATATTAGGAGTAATTTTGTAATCATATTATCGGATCCCCACGGGGACGGGGATGGGATCCATGTGGGTCGGGGAATATACTCTCCATCCCTACCCTATCCCCACTAATGGGGAAAGAATTTTCCCTATCCCTGTCCTCATGGGGAGAGAAATTGGAAATTTCCCACCTCGTACGGGGCAAATCTCCGCGGAGAAGGGGGATTCCCCCCCCCATTGTCATCTCTAAGAAGTAGAATTAATTTCATTGAATATTAGAAATTATTTAAATTGATTTTACTCAAAATTGAAATGTGAAATTGGGAGGAAATGAATTATCTTTCCTTAAGTGAATATTTTAGGCTATTTGAAAGATAACTAAGGGAAAGTGTTAAAATTAGTAATAAGTATATGTATAGTGTGTCATGACCTCAAAAGTAACAAGTTAATACTACAATGAATAACTTAAGCTAAATTTACACTAATGTCATAGTAAGGAAGTGATTGACGTATAAATGAAATACAAATGTGTAGAATCTAAAGGCAAGGACAAAGATAAGGATACTGTCCAAGTGTGCGAGGAGTACCACTTACATCAAAGTTAAATGAAAATAGGAGCAAAGGAGTCCAAGGTGAGTACTTAATAATATGATGTAATTGTGCCATATTGTTTGCAACCTTTATTTGAAATATTATCCTTTGATACATGCCGTAAAGAGACATTGAATATGTATTGCCCATGAATTGTGAGCCTTTAAATTCAATATCTGTTTTATATGATAATTTGAGAATGATGAGCCTCTTACATTGATGCTATGTTGTGCCCAATGATTGATATGCCAACTACTTTTCATTGAATTATGTATACAGATTTTGAATATGCCTTTCATAAATACCCATGGCTAAGCAGAAATTCTCTCTAATGTGAGGAAAAACATCAGACCTTGTGCACTTAGTATAAGCCTGTGGGTAGGATGAGAGTACCCAACTTTTGTTAGGGAGACCGTAAGACCTGATCAGTTGATCAGTCTTGCGTAATGTGATGTATGTGAATAAGTAAGGCTTAAACCACCACTCGTTAATTTATATGTGTAGGAAGTACTCCGCTTCCAAGAAATTATTGTTTCTGCTAAAGATATTATTCCTATCCTTAATGAGAAATTGATCCATAAGGACAATGTTGATTAATATTTTTCTATTGCCATAATGAGTCCATCTTGATAAAGATCTTTATATTCTCAATATTTTATATTATTATGTACTCACTGAGTTTTGTCTTATTCTCTAGTTGTTTAAATTTTTCAGATAAGATTGATGAGTCAACAAGGTAAATTCCAAACCCTACTAATCTGCTTGGAAGTTGTTTTGCGAATTTCAAGAGTTGTAATTCTTAACTATGAAGACCATTGTTTTAGAGCTCCATGGTTACCGAAAGTTTAGCATTAATGTGATATGGGATTGATATGTACTAAGAACAATAATGTAATTATATTTATATTGGTGTAATTAATAAGGAGCATATGTAAATGAGATGAATGTCATAATGATACAATGAACATTTGGCTATATGTAAGACGACAATATAGAAGTTGGCAATAAGGCAATTGGATTCCGATCTTGGGACAAGGTTCACCATGATGAATGATAAAGGATTATAAGTTATATGGGGTTTTACATATTTAGGTGACTTTATGTCTTCCTATATTTTAGAACCATTTGACTTAATAAGTGGATCGTGACATTCTTGCCATCTCTCTCTGACTCTCTCGCTTCTTCTCTCTCATTTTCATCTGGCCCTCTGATTGGCTATCTGTTGGCTAATCAAATGGCTAGATCCTCCTTTCCTTTATATATATATAAAACAAATTTATGATGATGATAATAATAATAATCCTCTAAATTTTTAATAATCAAATTCTATTTCAAGTAAATCTTCCATAAATATTTCTTACCTTAATTTATGTCATGAAAGTTTAATTAATATAAAACCTTTAATATTAATAATAATAATTATAATCAAACTCCCAAAACTTCCAAATAAATTTTCATATTAGAAAAATTTTGAAATATTCAATTAGAATTTAATAAATTATCCTCACAAATAATTGAGTAAGTAAAATATTTTCTTTAAATTCATATATCATAATTATCCGAATAAGATTTTATAATTAATAATATTTTTTAAATTAATTAACATAATATTAATTCCTAAAAATTCTTAAAAATTAATATTCAAATATCAAAATGTAAATTTTCAAAAATAATCACTATAATATTTTCATAATTAAATATATAAGTACTTTCTTCAATTATACTTACATATTTAACATTTAAATAAAATTACGATTAATAATATATTTTTCAAATTATAAAAATTATATAAAATTAAATAAAAAAATAATTTCAATTACACTTTAGTAAAGAAAATAATTAAATTATAAATATACATATAAAATAAGATTTTATAAAATAAATGAAAATTCAAGTTATTACAACTATAATGAAATATAATATAATATAATTAAATAAATTTTTAAAATAAATTTATATTAAATATTTATTTATTTATATTATATTTTATTACTCGCTGCGGATGTACCATTTTATCATAGATGTAATTAATGACATGTTTATATTACTCAAAAGAATGCTAATGCCAGTGCTGATTGGCTCGCCCATTTTAATAGCAAATTAATTAACAGTTGGAACTCATATTATGGAGGACCCTCCTCAAAGGATCAATGAATTATTACTTCATGACATGACATTTGTGGTATCTCCAATTTTAAGATGCGTATGATGTAAGTTCTTTTGTTTTCCTCATTGCCTTTTTTATATAAATAATAATATTGATATGATTATATTTTATTACTATGGCTTGAAAAAATTCTTCAAATTTCGGATTTTTTAAAATTTGGTTGTCTATACCTTTTGAAAAATAGATTTTTAAAATGTAATAAATATATTTTCTTTTTTACATCAAATTTAAATAAGTTACATAATAATAATTATCTCTCTCATAAAATTTTTCTCACACGATCACAAATTTGGTTTAAAACCTTTCAAATAATTATTATATATGTAAATATAATTATCATTGGCATATATATATATATATATATATAATTATGATCTGTCTTAGTAATAAATGTTGCTAATAGTAACTTACTTAATTCTTTTGTTATTTGTCTATAGAAAAATATTGTTTTCTAAACATAAATATGAGTGAGCATTTAGTTTGTTTGGTTCAAACCAAACCATATTTTAAAAAAAATCAAATAAATCAAAATTAAAATTTAAAGAACCATATTGAAGCAATTTGCATAACTAACTGAACTAAGTTGATATTTTTACAAAACTAAACTAAACTGAACTGATATATTTCGATTAAACAATTCAGTTAATAGCGTTTATATATATATATATATATATATATATATATATATATAGCATTTAGTTTGTTTGGTTCAAACCAAACCATATTTTAAAAAAAATCAAATAAATCAAAATTAAAATTTAAAGAACCATATTGAAGCAATTTGCATAACTAACTGAACTAAGTTGATATTTTTACAAAACTAAACTAAACTGAACTGATATATTTCGATTAAACAATTCAGTTAATAGCGTTTATATATATATATATATATATATATATATATATATATATATATATATATATATATATATATATATATATATATATATATATATATATATATATATATATATATATATATATATATATATATATCGAAGTTAAAATTTGAAGAATCACATTGAATCAATTTGCATAACTAACCAAACTAAAGTGATATTTTTATAAGACTAAACTGAATTGAACAGATATATGTCAATATGATAATTTAGTTAATTCGGTTTATATTATATGCATATTGGTTGGTTCGATTATTTTAGATTTTTTAAGGATAAATTGAACTGAATTGAATAGACCAATATTTATAAAAAAATAAAATAAAATAAACCATACTGGATTATGAAAGTAACCAAATCGAAGAGGTTAAATTAAATTCAGTTTGGTTCAATTTTCGATTATATTAATTTTTTCTCCCCTAAATATGAGTAGCATACAAATTTTGAAGAGGTGTATAAAATTGATAAGATAATTAACATTCAAATACATATTAGTATAATAAAAATTTCAATTATTTTTTAAGAATAAAATTATATTTTTAATTTATTATTATTATTATTTTTAGAACACGAGGGGCTAAAACAAAAAAAGAAAATACTACAAATTAGGAATGGGTCTAGGTGACCCCAATAACATCACCAAATAACATATCTACCAAACCCATAGGAGGTTGGTTAATTCTACAGAAGCCTCTATTATGAACAAGAGCCAACTTAGCTAGGCAATCTAAATTTTGGTTTTCTTCCATACAAATATATTGCTACTTTACCCCTAAACTTTTTACTAATACACTATTACAAGCATGCTCCAAATTAGTAATAGTGCATTCCGATCAAAGTTCCTTCCAGCATTTAAAGCACACACTAGAATCCATTTCCAAAATTAACTTAACATCTATATCCAGCTAGCAATAAACCTTTAAACACAACCCACAATTTAGCAAGAATTGAATTGCAAAGTCTAATATTTAATGTAAAACCCACTAACCACTGTTCTTATGAGTATGGGAGTAAACCTCCTCCACCAACTCTCCCTAGATTACTCTTGGACTAAACATTTGTGTTCAATTTGTGCCAATTTTCTAGAAGTAAATGCCTGCTAACCAAATGTAGTCTAGATGTTTTATTCTATATGCAATTCTCCTCTCTCTTTCAAGCCTCCATCGATTACCTAGTTTGATGAATAACAAAATCAACTTTTTACGACTCTTCATACTCAATGCCATGAGGCACTTCATCATTTTGCCAATGCCATAACCACCAAAATGTTATTGCAAAAAACACATTGCACTTGAGTTCCACCTTATCTCATTGAAATGCATGCATATTGTCATCCACAAATGAAAATCCTGATTTTTGTCATGAGCAATTTGTTTAGGTTGAAGAGTAGTAATTTGAACTTGTTATGCTATGAATAATCTTTAAAGATATGAGTTATTTTCTCAGAATAATGATTACAACTACCACAGTGAATCTCGATTGTGAAGCATTGCTTATTCCTTTTTACATTAGTAAGAACCTTTTCATGTTTTAGTAACCATAAAAATGTTCAAATCCTCTACTAAATTGGAGTTTTCCAAACAAACTTCTAAGAAGCATTAAGACTCTCTCACTGTCATTCTTAATTATATAATAATTTGACTTTACAGTGAAAGTACCAGAGGTTTATCCAAAGCTTCCAAGTCATCCACCGAAAAAATCACAATTAACTTCTCTAATACATGATATGGTAAAAAGGAGTTAACATATCTCATTTTTACCTTCCCCTAATTTCCAATAATCTCTCACTAAGTTATGTAACTGCATGTAAGGGATCAATGGGTTTATCCAAAAGCCATGTATCCAGCTAAAATAAAGTCAAACACAAATTATGAACACTATGGACAATCCTTTTAGCAACCAACTTTGCACCTTTAATAATACCCCTCTATAAAGAAGAATAAGAAGCCCTTTTGCATATACTTCCTGCATTTGATTTGCCCCTCATATATTTTTCATGAAGAATTTGGCACTAAAATGAATCAAGATCTTTGACTAGCCTTCAATACAACTTAACTAATAAAGCAAAATTAGTCTCCTTCATGGTTTGGATGCCTAAACATCCCTCTTCTTTAGGCTTTGTCACAATTTGCCAATTAACAAGGTGAATTTTCTTTTTATCCTTTGTTGAATCCCAAATAAAAGATCTAATAATCCTTTCTAACTCTTCACTCGTATCGACGCAAGAATGCAGTAGACTATATAATATAACATGAAATAGTAGCTATTATTGATTAAGCTAAGATAATACACCCAGCTAGATAAAGCTGTTTGGTTTTCTAACCCGCTAATTGTTTGATGACTCTATCCACAATATGTTGAAACATTTTTTCATTACTCAACCATGAATAGCTAGAACCCGCAGATACAAAACAATCCTTATTTATCACAAATAGCTTGCCTTAGACCAAAGCACACATGCTTTGAGAAAAAGATATCATATTTATTCAGATTCACCTTTTGACCTCAAGCTGAGAAAAATAAATTCAAGCACCTCTCAATCACACTAAGGTGTAAATGAGCTTAACTGAGCTAAGTTTTAACTTGTTTAGGCTCGATTTGATTTTTTTTTTTTGAGCTCAAGTTCGAGTTCAAGTTTTGGATAGAGCTTGAAAATTATATTCAAACTTGGTTCGCTTAAAAATTAAGCTGAGCTCGAGCTCAACTCATTAATAAATTATAATCGAGCTAAACTCAAGCTTGCTAATAATGAAACTTGTTTATAACTTATCAAAATACTCAACTTTCTAAATATTTATTTCTAATAAAATAACTATAATGAAAATACTTAAAAATAATAAAAAAGTAAAAATATCCAATTAGTGAAAATTGAACATAATATGGAAATATTAGGCTATGCTAATTAATAGTATTACAAAGATAATAATTAATAAAAAAATATATTTTATATAATATGAAAATATTAGGCTATGCTAATTAATAGTATATATATTTTAGTCAATTTAAATTAGTAAAAAATTTATAGAAGTATTAAAATATATTTTTGGAGTGCCAGAATTATTAAGTTAATGATGATGATGATGATAATAATAATAATAATAATAATAATAATAAAGCTGTTTACGAGTTTATTCATGAGCTTATAATTGAGCTATTCATGAGCCTAATTGAGCCGAGTTTTACTTTGTTCAAACTCAGCTCATTTATTCACCAAGTTTTAAAATAAGGTTCAAACTTGGTTAGTTTATAAAGCAATCCGAATGTGAACAAGCTTTTATCGAGCCAGATATCGAGCTACTAGTGGACGGCTCGGCTCATTTACATTCCTAACTCACATAGACCTACTTAATAGAAGCATCAGTAAAAAGAATCAAATTGTCAGCAAAGAAGAGATGGGATAAATTTGATCCCCTAATAGAGAGACTAATAGCTTTCCAAACTCCTTCAATCACCTGCATTATTGATAATATGAGACAGTAATTCCATGCACATTACAAATAGATAAGGAGACAAAGGGTTGTCCTACCAAATGCCTCTGGAAGGATTAAAATTCTCTGTGTTAGACCCATTCTAAAGAATCAAAATGGAACTAGTTCTCATAAAACCCATAATTTTGTGAATCCAATCATAAAAAAGGCCAACTTAGATAAAGTGTCTTGGATAAAGTCCCAATTCAACCCAGTATAAGCTTTTTGAAGGTTGACCTCGATAGTTATGTATGCTCTATTGCAACTTTGTTGTCTCATAGTATGCAAGGCCTCTTGCACTACTATAATATTAGCTATAATTTGGTGATCAGGAACAAAACTACTCTATGTAAGAGTAATAATTTTAGGAAGCATCTTCATCAAACAATTCACTAAGACTTTTGTAATGGCTTTAAACATTACATTACATAAACTTATCAATCTCAGTTGAGTAAGAGAATTTGAGTTAGGTTTTTAGGAATGAGCACGAGCAGAGTATCATTAGCTCCTCGAGGCAAATTAACGCTTTGCAAATATCCTAACACTATTTGACAAAAACTTTTGTCCATAATAGACCATGCCTTTTAAAAGAAACATGCTTGAAATCCATCCACTCCAAGGGCCTTAAATGGGCTTATATTGAAAATGGCTTGCTTAAATTCTTTTTCAGTGAAAGGTCGAGTGAACAAGATTAAATCTTCAATGGTTAAATTTGGAAATAAACCCTTGTCTAACCCAAACAAATCACCAGCATTTTCTTCCATGTAGAGATTCCTAAAAAAGCTAAGTGCTATATCCATAAGACTCTCAAAATCCCAAATTCAATTACTTTAGTCATTACAAAGTCCTTTAATCTCATTTGACCTATTATGCAACATGGTAGAAGTGTGAAAGTACTTAGTGTTCCTATCCCCAAAGTAAATCCTATCCTTTATGGACTTTTGAAACTAAAGAAGTTCTTCTTGAAGTAAGACCTCATCTAATTCTCATTTAATCTTCATCTCCAACTTAATAAATTGAGATGTCACTTAAATTGCTAGTTTAATTTGGATCCCCCTCAATCTCGCACATATAATTGCTTTTTTCTCTTGAAATTATTACCATACACATCATTATATCATCTAGTTAAACCTTTTGACAAATTGCTGGTATTCACATAGAAATGCTTACTTACATCCCATTAACTGTTGACAAAATTATGAAAATTTGGCTGAGTAAACCAATCCGCAAGGACTTGAAATGGTCTTTTTGAATTATACCCTTTCTCAAGACTCATATTGAGCAATAAAGGACTATTGTCTGATTTATTTTGAGGTAAATGGATAATAAAAGGATTTTACGAATAGAGATCTCTAATTCGAATTACATAATGCTCTATCAAGTCTTGACCTTTCCTATTTAAAGCTTCCATACTACAAGCCTAGATAAACTTAGGACCAGAATATCTTATATCAATAAGAAAATTATTAAATACCTAGTCCTTAAACCTTCCACATCTACTAAATGAGCTAGAAGCACAACTACTTGCTTTATTTGGATGACAAATAGCATTAAAGTCTCCCATTACCAATCAAGCCTCTTAATGTTCAAATCATCTACAGCTAAGCTATTCCAAAGGTAATCACGCAAAAAAGAGTAAGGATTACGATAAACTATTGTAAAGATCCAATTTTTATTGCTATAATCAAAAACTTCACAATGCATAAACTACGGGTGAGTGGTTAACGCTTAAATAGAAATTTGAAAGCTATTATAAAATAGCCAAATTCCTCTACTAAATGCCACGGCTAGCTTCAATTCTAATCTAGTTATCAAACTGAGCCTCCTTGATACTTTATATGCATTATCCTTAGTAATCTTCATCTCTAACAAACCCAATATTTGAGGCTTGTGATGCCTCACCATATATTTAAGAGTTCATAAGAAAAGAGAGCTAGTTGCTCCTTGACAATTCCAAGTAATAATCTTTGTAAAATTATAACAAAAGAGAATAAACACCACCAAATTAATATTTCCCCTTTAATAAAGACTATAAACCTTAATCATATGTGCTTGAATCATGTTCTCATTGGAGACCATAGTACTGGGCACACATTCCTTTTTTATATTCACATGCTAATATCTATATCCTGAACTTGCACAATCCTTTTACCTTTATCAAATGGAGCAGAAGGATGTGGATAGGTTGGATTCTGAGAATGTCCAGGTTCAATCTTCATCTCATTATCATTGAAATTATTGCTAGGATTTTGGTTTGACACAATCATGGTCATTGTTTTCTTTGACTATGCAGTACCAACAACCACAATATGGTCCATCTCAACACCTGCTCGATTTGGCCGAGCCCATGCATTAAAGGTTCAGGTATAAAATTTGTTCCATTTTGGGCTTCTTAGGGATCTTGATGGGCCTTTTACAATTTTGAAAAATCATTTGAAATAGTTTGCATATGAGAGTCAATAGATAAAGACTTGCCTCTACCCCTTCCCCTTCCTCTAGAAGATCCTCCTTTAGAATAGGATCCAGGTTGGTATTAGTGAAAGTAATTTATGTCATCAAGATTCTGAAGATCATTACTTTCCTCATTCAACACTTCCTCCTCTACTAACACATTAAACTGTGACCCAAATGAACATTTGGTTGACCTAAATTCTTTGCAGTTAATTTCTTTACATATCTTATCACATCCTCTAAATTAATCTACCATGCCTATTGCTAACTTTCTTTTCTGCGTACTGGTTTCTTGGCCAACATCCAATCCCCATATGCATTAACCACTTCTGAGTTCACTGCGGTAATTCAGGATTATCCATCCTAGGCATTTTGGTCCAGAGTAGGTCCAACAGTGTTTTCAGGACATGCCTCCTTCTTATGGCCATACTTCCTACATTGAAAACAAACTGAATGCATGCCTTCATACTCTATATGTCGAATTTGCCTAAATGAAACTTTGATAACAAAGGTTTTATTAAATCCATTTAAACATACAAATGAGAGAAATTATCATAAGATGCTAAATGTATCAATTTTGATAGCCTACCTACCTTAGCCTCTTACTCTCAAAAGAAATTGTTCATCATAATATTCCACAGGCAAGTTAGGAATTCGAATCCAGACAAGAGTGTTCTCAATTTTAGCTTTAATGGGATTTAGGCTGCCATGGTCTAACTGTTAAATAGTGGTATGTTATCACCCAAAGTCCTCCATATAGAATATGTTCATAATCATCTACATATTCAAATTTGACTAATAATATTCATGCTCAAATTCATGAAAGTCATTAGTGATTTTGCTACCCAAATCTATTTTAACCTACAAGATAGGAATTGAAACCAACCTTCTTGCCCAACAGTTTAATAATAAGTGATTGCTACCAAGACTTTCTAATACACTTCTTATCTATTCGCGAAACTCTAATAATGGGACAGTCAGGGTCTTTGCCATCCTCATCTTTTGATTGCTCATTAGTCGTGGTATCATCTTCATCAAAATCATTCATGCGAGTGTTTTTAGGTAAAGAACCCATAAGAGACTACTTAAACGAATTTTTTCGCTTTAGTTTTGGATTCACATAATCATTTACTTGGCTTGCCAAGTCAAAGGAAATTTCCGCACTACCATCGTTATGAATTATCATTTTCTTTATTGGTATGCCATGATGCCTCACTCCATCATTAGAGCCTTGGTGCCGAGAACCAAAGAGCGGCTTTATACCCTAATAATTGTATGAAAAATGAATTTGGCTCAAAATACTTTGGCCCTTACATTTTTGTTGAGTAAATAATTAGATTTCTAACATGGTTACCGATGTCCCAAGCAAGAAATCAGATTAGCCTTGACACTCAGATTTTAAAAAAATAAAAAAAAAAATAAATTATTCTACGCAAAAAAAAAGAAAAAAAAAATAAAGAGATCATAATTAACAGTTGTGAGCACCAACATCTAAAAAACCACAGATCCAATAAAATCATGCCACGTCATCATTTAGGAGAAAGCTAATGGTTAATAATTAAATTAAATAATTAATTTTATATTTTCTCAATTGTTATTGGTTGGGACCAGTATAATTTTGTCGTTATCTCTTTATCTCTCTTATACCCTCTCCTTTTGTTTTATTGAGGCGCATAAGGGAAGACTGGAGAGACCCTTAACAGGGTCCTGATCCATAAATCCACAGATTAGGAGCACAAAAAATAAAATAAGAATCAAAAAAAAAAAAAAAAAAAAAACTGAATCAGCTGTTGCCGTTGGATTTCTCCTTCCCTTAATCACCACCGTCTGTACAATCTTCTCTTACCTTCTCCTTCTCTTTCTCTCTATGTCTTCCTCAGTTTCTCTCACTATTCAGTGCTTCAATGATTAGTTGCAGTTGTCGACTGCTTTTGATTGGTCCATCTGATGTTGAGGCTTCGATCCGATTGGCTTGTTTTCTAATCCGGAATCGCTTGAATCTCCGGGAGGCGAGTTCATCTTCTACCCTTTTCTTCTTCCATTTAGAAACGTTTCGTTTGTAGCGTTTCTTTAGTATCTTTTTTTAGCGTTTCTCAAAATTTTCGAGGTTTTGGTCATATTAGTTATAGCTTAGAAGCTTCAAATCCGTGAAATTTGATTTGATTTTGTTAAATTGTTAAAAGTTTTGATCGGTTCAGTAGCTTGAAATCTGTAAATTTATAGTCAAACTTTTAAGCTATGAGAGAGCAGAGTCAGAACAGTAAAACCATTAAAATGAGTAGCAGTAGCGGGATGCCCGACGTCGTTTTAGAATGTGTGGTGTCGTACATACATGACCCACGAGATCGCGACGCCCTTTCACTGGTTTGTCGCCACTGGTATCAGGTCGATGCCTTAACACGAAAGCATATAACAATCGCTTTATGTTATACCACGAGTCCGGATCGGCTACGACGACGTTTCAAGCACCTTGAATCCCTAAGGCTGAAAGGGAAACCGAGAGCTGCTATGTTTAATTTAATACCGGAGGATTGGGGAGGGTTCGTGACGCCTTGGGTTAATGAAATCGCAGACTCGTTTATTTGCTTGAAATCTGTTCATTTCAGACGTATGATTGTGAAGGATTCGGATCTGGAGCGTCTTGCTACGTCTCGCGGCCGAGTTTTGCAGGTCTTAAAGCTTGATAAATGTTCTGGGTTCTCTACTGATGGGCTTTTACATGTGGGTCGCTTGTGCAGGTACTCAATTTTCTTTGTATAGTTAAAAATTCACTTATATTAGGAGATTTTACAATTTTTTTTATTCTGCTTTTTTGATCGGTTTGATTTTGTGATAATTCTTTTTGGATTGGTTTCTCTTATTTTGCTTGCAATTTTGGTTTTTATTTAATTTTATTTGATTTGTAGTACATAAGATAAGAGATATCTTAACCATTGGAGGGGAATTTTAAATTTCATTGAATAACGTGTCGGAAGAGGAAACTTTGCTTGCCTTTTTCTAATTTGTTCAGCTTTGACATCTTGTTGGAGAAATTTTTTGCCCTTTTGTCCAAGCTTCAATAGCTGCGTGTAACACATGATTATTTACTTTCCGTTGCAGTATCTTTAGTTAGTATCCTTTCATTTCATATTTGATGTAGTCCAGGACCTCTGGTTGTTGTACCTGAATTGCATCTATTTAAAGTTCACATGCTTTATTCTAGTTTCATCAGTGTCATCAACTATATTATTCATTTAAAGTTTTGTGTAGAAAATATTTTGGTTTATTATTTGGAAAGTAATGGAAATAACTCCTTAAAATTTTATAAGAAATTATATCCATTACGATTGATGGTCATATGACCTCATTGTGTTTGCAAACAGGAGGAATTGGCTAGTTTTATTTGGTTTACTTCAGTAGTAACAAATGCATTTGGAGTAAATTGGTCGATAGGTTGGACACGAGTTGCATTATCCTTGTCCCTGCTATCCCCTTTCTCGAAAGGATTATACGGTGGATGCTAGAACAAGACTGTATAGGCTATAAAGTGGGATTTTCACAAATCCTATTTTTTCCCCTTATCACGGACTTTCTTAACCTATTAGTCATAAAAATATGGGTTGGATATGGCAAATGATCCAGAACTTTGTCTTGTCCCTATGTTTTGTTTGAGTTATTCGGGTCAATTGTAGCATGTCTCCCATTATTTTTTTATTTTATTTTATTTTTTTTTAATATGGTCACATTATCGTTCCTTAATATCAAATCTCCAAAGGAGTCCATTTCCTATTGTCCATGCTGTATTGACGCTCTTGTCACTTGTTCATTCTTTTATTAAAGCCCTCCCCCTTTCTCTGATTTCAGCTTGTTAGCGTCACTATTGATTTTAGACACTTTTTGTTGACTATTCTAGTGTGTTCCTCCAGGCAATTAAGAACATTACTTTTGGAAGAGAGCTCAATTTTTGAGAAAGATGGTGACTGGCTACATGAGATTGCCGTGAATAATACAGTCCTTGAGACTCTAAATTTTTACATGACGGATCTCAACAAAGTCAGATTCGAAGACCTTGAGCTGATAGCCAAGAACTGTCGCTCCTTAGTATCTGTCAAAATCAGTGATTGTGAAATATTGGATCTTGTTGGTTTCTTTCATGCTGCTTCTGCTTTAGAAGAATTTTGTGGTGGTTCCTTTAATGATGTACCAGACAAGTATTCTGCTGTGACATTTCCCCGAAAATTGTGTCGTTTGGGTCTAACCTATATGGGGAAAAATGAAATGCGGATAGTGTTTCCTTTTGCATCCCTACTCAAAAAGCTGGATCTCCTATATGCATTGCTTGACACAGAGGACCATTGTCTTCTAATTCAACAATGCTGCAACTTAGAAGTTCTTGAGGTACGTGTTTCTTCACTATATGGTATTTATTTCATTATTTTTTTAAATAAAATTTCCCATATGGATTATGATTATGCTGATTTAATTTCAAATAATGCACATTTCCCATAACTTTTACTTTGTATATGTCTTGCTTATTGGCCTTGGTTTTAAGGTAATTTTTGTTAATTTACTAGAAAGAGAATTTTCAAATTTTTCAAAAAAAAAAATATATAAATAAAAAAAAAAAAAATGAATGCCCAAAATGTAGGGAAAATTTTAGAAAAATAAACGGTGCTATGTGGAATTTTATATGAAATTTTGGCATATCATTTAAGAATTTTTGTTTATATATTCTTTAATATTGACAGACGAGAAATGTTATTGGAGATAGAGGGTTGGCAGTTCTTGCTTCGAGCTGTAAGCGACTAAAGAGACTTAGAATTGAGCGCGGTGCTGATGAGCAGGGAATGGAGGATGAAGAAGGTATAGTTTCACAGAGAGGATTAATGGATTTGGCTCAGGGCTGTTTAGAGCTGGAGTACATGGCTGTTTATGTTTCTGATATCACAAATGAAGCACTAGAACATATTGGTGCTCGCTTAAGGAACCTGAATGATTTTCGCCTGGTCTTACTTGACCGAGAAGAGAGGATAACAGATCTACCACTTGACAATGGAGTTCGATCTCTATTGAGACACTGTGAAAAGCTTCGAAGGTTTGCTCTGTATCTCCGACCGGGGGGTTTGACTGATGTAGGTCTTGGTTATATTGGGCAGTACAGTCCAAATGTGAGATGGATGCTTTTGGGTTATGTTGGGGAGTCTGATGAGGGGCTTTTGGCATTTTCTAAAGGATGTCCTAGTCTTCAAAAGCTAGAAATGAGGGGCTGTTGCTTCACTGAGAGTGCACTGGCTAGTGCTGTAATGCAACTGACTTCCTTGAGGTATTTGTGGGTGCAAGGATATAGAGCATCCTCTGTTCCAGGTAGTGGTCTTTTAGCAATGGCTCGTCCTTTTTGGAACATTGAGTTGATTCCCCCGAGAAAGGTTGTGATGGTTAATCAGGTTGGAGAGGATGTGGTGGTTGAGCAGCCAGCCCATATACTTGCATATTACTCCCTTGCTGGACCAAGAACAGATTTTCCAGATAGTGTTGTCCCCTTGGATCCAAGGTGCTAGCTGCTGCGTAGAGCTGTATATGATGTTGCGTCTTGTTCTTTTCTGGTAATGTCCTGTTTGTAAATTTTATCCATCTTTTTTCCACTTTGGTAAGAGGGTTTCAGTTTTAATTCTAATTTCTATTTTATTTCTAGACCTTCGTCTTGTAATAAACTTGCATTTCCAATGTAATTTGAAACTAGTACTATTGGTGCGCTACTTTTCTTGTTCTCGTCTACTCTAGGGCCTGACTAGCATAAGCTTTAGTCATTTGGAAACCTCATCTTCTTATTCAATCTTGTTGGAAGTTATTGTTACTCTGATATGAATTTGGGCATGCTTTTGAGTTGATTATTTTTTTCACTTTTGGCTATGCTCTTCTTTGTACCAATTACTATTAAGAATATGTACAGTTATCAACCCTTACTGTTCATATGCTCAGTGACGAGTCTATATTTTTTCTAATTTCTGTTGAATGCTTTGACAGCAAAGGGTAGTCATTTTTTGGTCCTTAGGATGTGGCTCTTTTTTTTTTTTATTTTTTGGTTGATCTCTTTATTTTTTGCTATGCTAGAAAATTGTTTGTTTTGATTTTTGATAGATTTTTACGCTTTTTTTTTTTTTTTTTAATTCGAGACTTTTTGGCTATAGAGACGACTCTAGCACCAATAAATCAAGGCATTTTGGTGGTTTTTCACATAGGATTTAAAATAATTCATGAATTGAATAAAAAATTTTAGTTGGGCTCAACAAAAGCTGTCTATTGTCCATTGTGAGAAATTTGGTCGCAAAGGGGATTTTGTTTTTGGAAAAGCAAAAGTTGACTAAGCTGTACTGAGTCTCAAGTTGATTTTGTACATAGCAAGAAACCCGTGCATAAAGAAATCATTTAAATCAGAAAATGAAAATAACGATAAAAACTAATAAAAATTCTTCATAATGAATTTTAGACAAAATGTATATTGTAATAATATATACTAATTATACCAATCTGTGAGAACATGAGCCAATCCAATAACGCAAAAGATAATATATTATTATTGAATTAATAATTAAATGGTTGAACGTCTATTTTTTATTATTTAAAATATTGATAGTTTAAGTTTTAATAATTTATACTCTTTCTCCAGAAAAAAGAAGCTTGCTTTTATTTTCACAAAGATTAAAAAAAGTAGTTAACTTAATTAAAATGATGATTTTTCATTAATATTTTTCATAAATATCCTTTCACTTATATTAGTAGATAATTATTTTGGATAATTTTTTAATGTTGTGTCTCATAACTAATAAAATTTCATTATTCTAATAAAAAGAATTAAATTTTTATTACCGACTAACGTATCAACAATTCAACCTTTTTATTTAATGAGAAATATCGAAATATGAATGCATATTTTGGTTAATAATGTAATAAAATTAATTAATAATTTATTAATAAAAATGTGATGCATTAGTGGTAAAATATATAAAATAAAGATATATTAATATATTAACAAATTAACTACCATTCGAAAAAGGAAAGTAATTTATAATTTGGGATAAATAAAAAAAAAAAGTAAGCATTTTTTCTAGACGGAGATAGTACTATTTTTAAAACTAAAATGTAATATCTGTATATTTTATTATGAAACCATGTTTGCATTATTATCATTACAAAAATTAAAAAATAAAAAAATTTGTAGGGATAAAAAAAAAAAAATCAATTGTCTTGCTTGACATCTTAATTTGGGATGAATGATATGTAATCTTTTTTTATTTTTTTATTTAAGGGGGAGGTAGTTTTATACATGTAGGTGATAGCTGTCACTAATGATGTAGCTCACTATACTCTTATGATTGATTAATCAAGAACCTTTAAGTCAAATATACAGATGTCCGTATTTAAGTCGTTAAAATTTGGTAAGGAAATGATTGTTTTTGGGCTATAAATTGACAAGAACAGAACCCAAAAAAAATATCAAGGAAACATTGTTGATGATGTGATTCATTGAATTTTTTTGTTACAAAATCGAGAAATTTTTGAGTAGGGTGAATATATCATTTTATTTATAAAATAATTTAATAAAAATAAAATATATTAATTAATAATATCACATAGAATAAAAAATAAAAATAAAATGTAATATTTCATAATATCACATCGGATAGATAATTAGCAACATTAATTGTTTTTGAAATAAAATGCTAAACTTGCATTGAATTGAACACATGTTCACATCATGAAAGTGTGCATCAACAGCATAAGCAGTAAGAGTATTAATCTAAACTGCTTATCTTAAAGCAAGCCTAGCAAACTTTACCAAATTGTGGGTAATTTGATTTGCATTTTGCGTTGTATGAGAAAGGAGCACACCATAATCTAACAAGCTAATAACATTTCTAATAACAAAATCAATTGGAGAGAGACCAACCATTCCCTTCTGAAATCATTTCATAAGTTACAAACAATCCACCTCCAGTTGACTAACAACTGGACCTGTTGCTTAGGAAATAACAGTGCATCCCTTAAAGCCACCGCCTCCGTGCATTTTGAATTTGTAAAGCTTACAATTGGGGCAGACATGGCAGCAACAATTCGACCCATCTCATCACTTAAAACATCTCCAACATCAACCTTGTTTATGTTAGGATCTATAGATGCATCCACATTCATCTTCAACGAACAAGCCTGTGTCCTAACCCAAACATGGACAACACCACAACTATCAATCCTTTGCATCCTATCATGCAAATTATCACTTGAACACACCTATCAATAATGATATAATCATGATAGAGCATTCTGAACAACCAAAGATGAAGGACAAATTTCCTCCTCCTATACCTTGCAATTCTTGCTCCACCAAATTGCATCAATTATAGTAACAAAAATTGCCTTATTTTCTTTGCTTAAAACCTGAAACACACCTTGAACCCACTCCTGAACTGAAGAACAATTGAAACTTTGCAACCAAGAAAAAGAAATCCTTCTCCAATAGTTCCTACTAAACTTACAAGTTTGAAACAAATGCAAACTTGTCTGAAGCTCTAAACCACACATGGGACAAATGGGATCAAGATACACTTTTTTAGAAATAAGATTTTGTTTAGTAGGCAGATATCCATGCTTGAGTTCCCAAATAGTAAATATTTATGGAACGGGAACATCTACCTCCCTCCATTCTTTCCAAAAAAGAAGAATTGTGATTGCTGGTCATGACTGCCAAATTCACGTCCCCCATCCTTATAACCCTATTTCGCCACATAAGACCATTGCTTATATAAAACTATCCCCTGCAATCATTAACAATGTTACAACTAAAAGGAGTAGATAAAATCAATTATACATCCCTTGGAATGAAAATAGCTTGTATCAAATCCCTATCCCAATTCCTACTTGCCATAAGATCAACAGCCATATTTATTTGAGTTTTTGCATGTAGGGCTGTTCAAACGGTCGGTTCGGTTCAAAATCAAACCGAACTGAAAAAATGAAAAATCAAAGTTATATTTTATAAAAGCCAAATCAAAACCGAATTTCATATAAAATCGAACTGAACCGAATAGAAAAATTTGATTTGGTTCAGTTAATAGATTTAGACATTTTTTATTATATATATATTTATTATTTATAGAATAATTATATATACAATATTTATTAATAATATATTATATATATATCAAATTTATTATATTATTATATATATACATAATAATATATAATATATTATATATAAAATATAAAATATTGTTTATATATATATATATATATATATATATATATATATATATATATATATATATATATATATATATATATATATATATATATATATATATATATATATATATATTAAACTTCGGTCGGTTCAGTTCAAACAAATTTTTTTTTAGCTAAAACCGAACTGAACTGAAATTTAATTTGGTTCCTTTTTTTTAAAACTGAACCGAACGAAATCCTTAAAAAACATAATCGAACCAAACCAGTCGGTTCAGTTTGATTTTTCAATTTTGGTTCGGTTATGCTCGCCCCTACCTATATGTTTTTGCATTACAATTCGAAAAGAGGTTGGCATAAGTAGCCAATGATCCTCCCAAACCGATATATCCTATTATCTCCCACACACCATTGCCATTAATTGATGTGATATCATTAATTAATATGTTTTATTTTTATGAGTGATACTATTTGGATCAATTTGATTCACATCAAATACATTTAATGTATTTATTCAATAAGTTAAAAAAAATATATAACTTTTATATTTAATTAAGGTAGACAACAAATTAACTTTATAAGTTTTCAAAATAATATATTAAAACTTTATATGAATTAATGTAGACAACAATTATTTTATTGTAAAGTAAAAAAATCTTAATTAAGATTAAATTAGTTTTGGGCCTTATTAGATCTTTATATCTCAAATTAATTCATCTCTCTCTGTAATACCCAAGGTCTCCACAGCTCATTAGAGTTATAATAATACCATAAAATATAAATTTTATGAATATAGTATCAATGACATAATGATAGGATGACAGAAACTCTTATTCGTGCTAAGTGCTTGAGTGTGTATTTTTATGAGATATGAATATTTATTATATGTTTTATTGAATTAATTTTAGGCAATATGGCTTAGTTTAAGCTTGTTATGATATGGGAAAGTAAGATTTAAAATGCCAAGTGAAAGGGAAGGGAAAAAGTTACGAAAAATTTTTAAGTTCGGGAAACATTTTCGGGTGGGCTTGTTGATGGGCTTTTGGACTCAAAGCCCAAGCCCATGGAGTGGCCGGCCCTAAGGCCTCTAATTGTGGTGGAGATTGACTAAAGTATGGTTAGAACAAGTTAATTAGGAGTTAGGATGAGAAGGAATTAGGTTAGCCATATTTGTTGACTTATGTCAACTTTACACCTAAGCTTCCTATTTTTTCATCACCATGATTATGTTCATTTTGGTGATGATGGAATTCATTATTTTGATGCTTAGTCACCATACACCTAAGGGCCATCTCAACCATCCATCATGATCAATCTTAGCCCTCCATTTCAAGCAAAAATGTGACCATTGATCTTGTATGATTAAAGCACCACCATTGATTTTATTTGTATATAAAATGAAAATGTGTTAAACTATTTCATTTGTAACCTACACCAAAAATTTCACCTACACCAAAAATTTCACCTTCACCAAAGACTAAAAACCTCCCAACTTATTCTTCAACTTAGAGCTAAATTTGGAGCATTTCAAGGTGAGATTTATTGCTTAAGTAATTTCTTTCTTTTCGTAGCCTAAGTGTGATAAATTGTTAGCAATTATCCCTTTTCTTTTAATTTCTATGATTGGATTTTGGTGAAATGATTTAAAGAAGAGTTAGTTTGGCATGTTAAGTGATGAAATATGAGAATTGGGGTTAAGGATTTGGGGTTTAATAGGTGAATAATAACGAGGGAAGCATGAAAGATCAATGAGAAGGAACCTTACATAAGGTTTAGCCAAACTAGGGTTTTTAGGGAAAGTGTCCAAAATTTTTTTTAACACTATCTAAGGTTATTTGGGATGTTGAAAAGTGGTTTAAAAATGTAAAATTTGAATTTAGATATTTTATTCAAAAATTGAAATTCTTGAAGGTATAATGCATGATATAAGGGAAGTGTGTAATGTGAAGTGTAGTTCGATGTTTGATTGTTGTTATAGGCTTTGCATGAAATTAATTTCACCTTTGAGAGAGCAATTTGAGATTTGATTGAGAAATTTTGGGTTTTCCCCAAATCATCCCAATTTGGTAAAGTTAGGGTTTATGGGGATTGAAAGGGATTAATTTCAATTGGTGTATGAATGTTGATTGTTTGAGTATTAATTTGATAAATCCATGTTTAATTTGAAGTTTGAAAATGAATTTGATAATTTTTCCTAAATCTTGGAGTTTTGAGTCACATTGGAAATTCCAAGATTTAAACCTGAATTTTTAAGATTTATTGGTCAAATAAGTTTGTAATTGATTCAATTTGATGTTTATGAAGTCAATTTGAAATGTGGTTGATGAAAATGATTTTTCAACTCTATTTGGAATATACCAAATTAGAGATTTTGATTTTTGATTTTTGTTAATTCTCCTAAATGTTAGGAAATTGATTGCTTTGGTTTCCATTGATAAATATATGATTTAATTAAGGAATTAGGAAAGAAAAGGAACCTAATTGTTTTGGTGAAAGGATTTGGACAACATGGGATTTTGAAATAAAGTGATTAAATAATTAATGTGTTTATGTATGTTATTGTTTAATGTATTGGAATGTGTTTTGGTGATTAGTAGTAGGAAGTTAATGTTAAGTTGAGTTAGAATGAGATTAGCAAGTCAAAGGAGTAGGAATTAATGTACGATTATTTGGGGTGTATTTGTAGAATCGAAAGGGAAAGGCATTGCTTAGGATACCGAGGAGCCTCGTTGTAATATGCATTAGAACTATCAGTATAGGAGCTAAGGAGAAAAAGGTGAGTACCTAATAATATTATATTCCTTGTGCTTTAAATATAAGCATGAATGTTGAATCCCTTTCCCTAATTAAAATGCATTGCATACATGATATGCTTTATCGATTATTGAATTAAATATCCTTCATGGCACTTAGCCAAATGAATCTTATTGCTTAATCTCATAACATGATCCAATGATAGGAACTTGATTATTTATTGATATATTATCCATTGAATCATTTCATGGATAGAGAAATAAACTGTTATAATGATATCATGATAAGCAAAATACCCCTCTGATGTGGGGCAATACATCAAACTTTGTGCACAATGGTAATGAATCCGCGGATATAGTAAAGATTATCCAAACCTTAGCTGGGAAGGGTTTAAGGTCCCCAGTACGTACGACTGATCAGTTGTACGTGTGACAGGAAATGTGGGAGTGAGCAAGGCGTATGCCGCCAATCGATTGATTATAAGGGAAACACACCGTTTCCAAGAAAGGAAATATTATGCTAAAAATGCAATATTTATTATATATGGAAAAGTATTCCATAAGAATAACTCTTGACCCATTTTATTTCATTGCTGTAAGAAATTATCATTAAACCACCTACCATTTGCTTATTTTATACAGTATTATTTTGTACTCACTGAGCTTTGTCTCACTCCATAGTTGTTATTTATTTTCAGGACCAATTGATTGATCGGTAAGGTAAATTCCAAGTTCTACGTCTTCGCTTGGAAATTGCGTTGCTAGTTTTAGTATCATCATGTACATATTATGTTGTATTTTGGAAGTTTCACTCTAGAGCTCCATGTTTCGTTAAATTCTGTAATAATGGTATAACTTAGAGTATCATTAGTATATGTGGTTGGGTGTTATCTTAGTATAGTTCAGATGCCTGATTAATACTCACTTGAGTTGCAATTAGAATACTGGAAAATGGAGTTCAAAAGCGATAAGTATGAAAATGAATTTAGACATTGAATGACTATTATATAAGTAATTAACAAGGTAATCAGCAATAAGGAATAGGGAATTATGGCTACGATCTTGGGTTAAGAGTAACGTAATAGTAACAGCTTATGAGTTTTAGGTTGTTCTACGAGTTTAGGTGACCTTACGTCTCCCTATGCCCTAGGACAGTCGCGGCTCAAAGATGGGTCGTGACAAAGGTGGTATCAGAGCGAAGATTTGAGTCTTTTTGCCTATTTTTAGGTATAAGCTAAACTATGGAGCATAAGATTCATTATTATCAGTAAAGTATCCCGTTAAGTTAGATCCGCGTCAATATTATATATTAAGTTATCCTCTTTCTGTGATATTTGTGAAATTTTATATGTCGTTATTATATAATATTCATAAGTTGTGAAATGTTGCTTGTGCTTGGTAATGTGTAGATGTCGGGGGTTCGTAACCTTGTTGAGGAGGGAGATATATCTGATGCAGCCTCCGTTACTTATCCTGATTCAGAGGAGACTGATCTAGAGGAGGATCCCGATCCTGTTTGGGTAGTTAGGATGAAGACTAAGAATGAAGAGATTATGAGAGAGCTTCATATGTTACGGAATGATGCACTTAACCTGAGGAGGACAGTAAGGAGCTTGAAGTGGGAGCTGGCAAGGATTAGCAATAGGTGTAGGAACTTAGGGGCGAGACTGATTCCACCTCTTAGAGATTTAATGCCGGGATTTCCTGAGCATCTGTGTGCTGCATGTGGAAGATTTGACCACTCTGAGGAGAGGTGTCCTATAAGGAGACATTTGCTGTCCTCATCTATTATGTCTACGGCTCGTAGGCAAGTGGGGCCAGGAGAGGAAGAGGCCTCTAATGATTAGAGGGAATCTGAGGAGTAGGGGATAGATTATGGGTAGGTAGACCATGATCACATTTTGGGCATAGTATGCTTTATGTGTATAAAAGAAAAAAAAATGTTAGGGATGATCTAAACTTAGGATGACTAAAAGAATGCTACAGCTATGTAGTACTTGTACATATGTGTGTATGTTTATAGAACAAAGAAATAATAATGAAGGTGTTGCAATGTTTATATGGAAATGGTTATTATGTGATAATGATTTTGCTCTGTGAATTATGTGCAATGGCCAAATGGTGTATGTATGAATAATGGGATAATGTGAGTAAAGTGAATTGATGATTAATGTGTATGTATAATTTTTGTGTATCTTGAATATCAAGATTTTGAAGGGTGAATGACGATATGCATATTATTTTGGCATAGATGTTGCCCTACAGGATCGCTTAGCCGGAGGGACAAAGGTCTTAGGAAGCTAATAACCTCGTTCCATATGCAGTATCTGATGCTGCGTCTGTTCAGAATATTGATCAGGAATCTTCTCGATTAAGGCAGCGTGCCGCGAGTGGTGGAAGACCGAGACCACTAGAGAATATGGAAGCATTACGACAAGAATGTGAAGCGATGAGGCAAGAACTTTTGGACTTAAGGTGACAACGTCAGGAAGTTCCACCACCACCTATGGTGCCACCTGTACCACAAGAGGATGAAGCACCTCCCATTTTACTACGAGCACCACGTAGAGTGAGGAGACGAATGTTACTGGAGGAAGGAGTTACGGTGCATGATCTGCAAAAATTCAAACCGCCAGAATTTTCAGGGGAAGAGGGAGAGGATCCCCAAAAATTTTTGGAGGAGATGGACAAAATAGCCCAGAGGATGACGTGCTCTGACGAGAAATTGATCGTGTTAATAGTAGTACAACTTCAAAGTGAAGCATGGAGTTGGTTTTAAAGAAACATAGAAGAGCGGTTGTATGGAGATGATCCACCTACCTGGGAAGAGTTCAAACGAGAATTGATGAATGAATTTCTGTCTGAAGGCGAGAGACAGAATTGGGCACTCCAGTTTGAACAATTAAAGCAGAGGCCCAGGATGTCAGTCTCGGAGTATGCCTGGGAGTTCAAAAGGTTAAGCAAGTATGCCACTCATATCGTACCAACTGAAGCGAGTAGAGTTGACCGATTTCGCCGGGGATTGGTAGCTCCGTTATACCATGTTTTGGTGGCTACTGAGTTTTCCACCATAGCCAAGCTGATTGACAAGGCTAAGCTTATGGAGGCGAGGCATAAGGCAGAGAGAGCAGAACAGATGGAAAGGGATCAAAAACAGAAGAATAAGAACAAGGGGCAAGGAAGTTAGCAGCGAGGTAATTCTAGTCAGAATAGAGGTTTGGAGCAAACTTTCACTATTTCCACCCCCTATCAATCACAAGGAAGTGGGCAGAATCGATTTCAGACTGGTGGTAATTCGGTGACATCTACGCCGGATAATGCAAGTAACTTTTGATCCGGACAGCAGAGCAAATTTATTCCCATATGTACCTTGTGTTGAAGACCACATAAGGGGGGATGTAAGAGAGCCTCGGGAGCATGTTTGAAATGCAGTCAGATAGGACATTTCATTAAGGATTGTCCGCAGATGGCCAACCCAAGGACAATGGCAGCAGTGTCACAACCTGCTGGCCAGATGTATAGACCTGAAAACCCTAACCAAAGAGGGCAGGGGTCGAGGGAGAGTATATGCTCTCAATCAGCAAGAAGCAGGAACTTCTAATAATGTCGTTACAGGTACTGTCTCTGTTCAGTCAGTAAGTGTTAATTGTTTGTTTGATTCGGGTGCGACGCACTCTTTTGTTTCACCACATTTTACTAGAAGGTTAGGAAGAGATAAGGAAGTTTTGCATGAACCTTTGATTATAAGCACTCCATTAGAAGATAAGGTGATAGTAGATCGAATGTATGCAAATTGTGTTGTCGAGATTGAAAATAGAAAACTTCCTATGAATTTGATTGAGCTAGAGATGTTAGGATTTGATGTTATATTAGGTATGGATTGGTTGTCCCAGCATAATGCTAGAATAGATTGTCGGGGTAAAGGAATTGATTTTAAGGGAGAATATGGGCAGAAGTTTAGATTTCAGGGGAATCGAAGTAATTTGCCTATAAGTCTTATTTCGGCTATAGGAGCAAAAAGAATGTTAACAAAGGGATGTCGGGCATATTTAGCACAGGTAGTGGATGTTAATAAGGAGGATAGTGATCTTAAGAAGATACCTATCGTAGAGGACTTTTCCGATGTCTTTCCTGAGGAGTTGCCGGGAATACCCCCAGATAGAGAAATTGAGTTTTCGATTGAGTTTCTACTTGGAACTTAACCGATATCAATACCGCCTTACCGGATGGCACCTTTAGAGTTAAAGGAATTGAAAGTTCAACTGCAAGATTTACTCGATAAGGGTTTCATTAGACCGAGTAGTTCTCCGTGGGGCGCTCAAGTCTTGTTTGTCAAAAAGAAAGATGGATCCCTTAGATTGTGTATTGACTATAGGCAGTTGAATAGGGTGATTGTGAAGAATAAATATCCTTTGCCAAGGATTGATGATTTATTCGATCAGTTACAAGGGGCTAAGTACTTCTCGAAAATTGATTTACGATCAGGATATCATCAGCTAAAGATTCGAGGCAAGGATGTTTGTAAGACTGCATTCAGAATGAGATATGGTCATTATGAGTTCACTGTGTTGTCGTTCGGATTGACCAATGCCCCAGCAGCTTTTATAGACCTGATGCAACGAGTATTCAAACCTTTCTTAGATAGGTTTGTAATCGTATTTATTAATGATATCTTAATTTACTCGAAGAGTAAGGAGGACCATGGAGAACAGTTAAGAATGGTGTTACAGACTCCAAGGGAAGATAAGCTTTACGCCAAGTTGTCAAAATGTGACTTTTGGCTAGAACAAGTATGTTTCCTTGGACACATGGTGAGTAAGGAAGGAATCAAGGTAAAGAAGGAATCAAGGTAGACCCTAAGAAAGTGGAAGCGATAACAAATTGGCCTCGACCCACAACGGTTACGGAGGTGAGGAGTTTCTTGGGGTTGGCGGGTTACTACCACCGATTCATAAAAGACTTCTCCAAGATGGCGGCACCGTTAACGAAGCTTACTAGGAAGCAAGTTAAGTATAAGTGGGATGAAGCTTGCGAAGGCAGTTTCCAACAGCTTAAGGATTTCTTGGTTTCAGTTCTAGTATTAGCCTTACCTTATGGGAATGAAGGTTTTGCTATATACTGTGATGCCTCAAGAGTTGGCTTAGGGTGTGTATTAATGCAGAATGGGAAGGTTATTGCCTATGCATCTAGGCAATTGAAGAGACATGAGGTGAACTACCCTACTCATGATCTAGAGATGGCAGCAGTGGTCTTTGCTTTAAAAATATAGAGACATTATTTATATGGGGAGAAGTGTGAGATTTATACTGATCATAAGAGCCTTCAATATATTTTAAAGCAAAGGGATTTAAATTTGAGACAGCGACGATGGGTAGAGCTACTTAAGGATTATGATTGTCAAATCTTTTATCACCTTGGTAAAGCCAATGTGGTTGCAAATGATCTTAGTAGAAAATCTATGGGTAGTCTTTCTCATATAAAAGGACGAAGGAGACCGGCGGTGAAGGAGATGAAGCGAATGTTTGATGAAGGCTTGCAATTGGAGGTAAGCGACTCACAAGTATTGTTAGCTTACTTCCAAGTGAAGCCGAAGCTTATTGATGAAATTAAGACTTTTCAAAGTCAAGATCCTCATTTAGTAAAGATCAAGGAAGATTTAGAAAAGGGGCAAGCTCCAAAGTTCAGGGTGGAAGAAGACGTTTTGAAATGTGGCAATCGGCTTTGTGTGCCGAATGTTGAAGGTCTGAGAGAGAAAATTCTAAAGGAAGCTCACCAGACCCCTTATAGTATACACCCGGGTGCCACCAAAATGTATCACGATGTAAAGGGTTCCTATTGGTGGCTGGGATTAAAGAAGGACGTAGCGAATTTTGTTGCCTCTTGTCTTACCTGTCAGTAGGTGAAGTTCGAACATCAACGACCTTCTGGATTACTTCAGGAGATAAAATAGCCAGAATGGAAGTGGGAACATGTTACTATGGATTTCGTAGTGGGACTACTCAAGACGATGAAAGTTTATGACTCTATCTGGGTCATTGTGGACCGATTGACAAAGTCGGCACACTTTATCGAAGTGAAGACCATGTATACAGCAGTCGATTATGCTCGTATTTATGTGGATAACATTGTAAGATTGCATGGAGTTCTACTTTCAATTATCTCGGATCAAGGTACTCAATTTACTTTGAGATTTTAGCAAAGATTACAAGAGGCATTGGGAACACAACTCGACTTCAGCACCGCTTTCCATCCGCAGACTGATGGGCAGTCTGAAAGAACAATTCAGACATTGGAAGATATGTTCCGCATATGTGTTATGGACTTTGGAGGTGGTTGGGATAAGCACCTTTCGCTCGTTGAATTTGCATACAATAATAGTTATCATTCTTCTATAGGAATGGCACCTTACGAAGCATTGTACGGTAGAAAGTGTCGATCTCCAATCTATTGGGCAGAGGTTGATGATAAATATTTGGAAGCCCCTGATATGGTAAGAGAAGCCACAGAAAAGGTGAAGGTTATTCGGGAGAGACTAAAAACTGCTTTTAGTCGTCATAAGAGCTATGCCGATCTTCAGAGGAAGGATATTCAGTTTGCCATGGGGGACCATGTATTCTTGAAACTTTCACCAATGAAGGGAGTAATAAGATTTGGTAAGAAGGGAAAGCTATCTCCTCGATTTGTCGAACCTTTCAAGATTCTCAGTAGAGTCGGAGAAGTTTCGTATAAATTAGCACTACCACCTGCACTGGAACATGTACATCCAGTGTTTCATGTGTCGATGTTGAGAAAGTATGTATCTGATCCATCACACATATTACAACCCCAACATATTGAGATTAACCGAGACCTTTCTTATGAAGAAGTTCCAATTGCCATTTTGGATCGACATATAAAGAAGCTAAGAAACAAAGAAGTACCAACGATGAAAGTGCAATGGCGTAACCACAACGTAGAGGAATGCACATTGGAAAGCGAACACAATATGCAACAACGATACCCGCATTTGTTTCAATAATGGGTAAGTTTTAAAATTCATGGATGAATTTTTTTTTAAGGGGGGTAGAATGTAATACCCAAGATCTCCATAGCTCATCAGAGTTATAATAATACCATAAAATATAAATTTTATGGGTATAGTATCAATGACATAGTGATAGGATAACATAAACTCTTGTTGGTGCTAAGTGCTTAAGTGTGTATTTTTATGAGATATGAATATTTATTGTATATTTTATTGAATTAATTTTAGGAAATATGGCTTAGTTTAAGCTTGTTATGATATGGAAAGGTAAGATTTAAAATGCCAAGTGAAAGGGAAGGGAAAAAGTTACAAAAAATTTTTAAGTTCGGAAAACGTTTTCGGGTGGGCTTGTTGATGGGCTTTTGGATTCAAAGCCCAAGCCCATGGAGTGGCCGGCCCTAAGGCCTCTAATTGTGGTGGAGCTTGACTAAAGTATGGTTAGAACAAGTTAATTAGGGGTTAGGATGAGAAGGAATTAGGTTAGCCATATTTGTTGACTTATGTCAACTTTACACCTAAGCTTCCTACTTTTCCATCACCATGATTATGTTCATTTTGGTGATGATGGAATTCATTATTTTGATGCTTAGTCACCATACACCTAAGGGCCATCTCAACCATCCATCTTGATCAATCTTAGCCCTCCATTTCAAGCAAAAATGTGACCATTGATCTTGTATGATTAAATCACCACCATTGATTTTATTTGTATATAAAATGAAAATGTGTTAAACTATTTCATTTGTAACCTACACCAAAAATTTCACCTTCACCAAAGACTAAAAACCTCCCAACTTATTCTTCAACTTAGAGCTAAATTTGGAGCATTTCAAGGTGAGATTTATTGCTTAAGTAATTCCTTTCTTTCCGTAGCCTAAGTGTGATAAATTGTTAGCAATTATCCCTTTTCTTTTAATTTCTATGATTGGATTTTGGTGAAATGATTTAAAGAAGAGTTAGTTTGGCATGTTAAGTGATGAAATATGAGAATTGGGGTTAAGGATTTGGGGTTTAATAGGTGAATAATAACGAGGGAAGCATGAAAGATCAATGAGAAGGAACCTTACATAAGGTTTAGCCAAACTAGGGTTTTTAGGGGAAGTGTCCAAAATTTTTTTTAACACTATCTAAGGTTATTTGGGATGTTGAAAAGTGGTTTAAAAATGTAAAATTTGAATTTAGATATTTTATTCAAAAATTGAAATTCTTGAAGGCATAATGCATGATATAAGGGAAGTGTGTAATGTGAAGTGTAGTTCGATGTTTGATTGTTGTTACAGGCTTTGCATGAAATTAATTTCACCTTTGAGAGAGCAATTTGAGATTTGATTGAGAAATTTTGGGTTTTCCCCAAATCATCCCAATTTGGTAAAGTTAGGGTTTATGGGGATTGAAAGGGATTAATTTCAATTGGTGTATGAATGTTGATTGTTTGAGTATTAATTTGATAAATCCATGTTTAATTTGAAGTTTGAAAATGAATTTGATAATTTTTCCTAAATTTTGGAGTTTTGAGTCACATTGGAAATTCCAAGATTTAAACTTGAATTTTTAAGATTTATTGGTCAAATAAGTTTGTAATTGATTCAATTTGATGTTTATGAAGTCAATTTGAAATGTGGTTGATGAAAATGATTTTTCAACTCTATTTGGAATATACCAAATTAGAGATTTTGATTTTTGAGTTTTGTTAATTCTCCTAAATGTTAGGAAATTGATTGCTTTGGTTTCCATTGATAAATATATGATTTAATTAAGGAATTAGGAAAGAAAAGGAACCTAATTGTTTTGGTGAAAGGATTTGGACAACATGGGATTTTGAAATAAAGTGATTAAATAATTAATGTGTTTATGTATGTTATTGTTTAATGTATTGGAATGTGTTTTGGTGATTAGTAGTAGGAAGTTAATGTTAAGTTGAGTTAGAATGAGATTAGCAAGTTAAAGGAGTAGGAATTAATGTATGATTATTTGGGGTGTATTTGTAGAATCGAAAGGGAAAGGCATTGCTTAGGATACCGAGGAGCCTCGTTGTAATATGCATTAGAACTATCAGTATAGGAGCTAAGGAGCAAAAGGTGAGTACCTAATAATATTATATTCCTTGTGCTTTAAATATAAGCATGAATGTTGAATCCCTTTCCCTAATTAAAATGCATTGCAATTCTTTGGCATACATGATATGCTTTACCGATTATTGAATTAAATATCCTTCATGGCACTTGGCCAAATGAACCTTATTGCTTAATCTCATAACATGATCAATGATAGGAACTTGATTATTTATTGATATATTATCCATTGAATCATTTCATGGATAGAGAACTAAACTGTTATAATGATATCATGATAAGCAGAATACCCCTCTGATGTGGGGCAATACATCAGACTTTGTGCACAATGGTAATGAACCCGCAGATAGGGTAAAGATTATCCGAACCTTAGCTGGGAAGGGTTTAAGGTCCCCAATACGTACGACCCGATTAGTTGTACGTGTGATAGGAAATGTGGGAGTGAGTAAGGCGTATGCCGCTACTCTATTGATTATGAGGGAAACACACTGTTTCCAAGAAAGGAAATATTCTGCTAAAAATGCAATATTTATTATATATGGAAAAGTATTCCATAAGAATAACTCTTGACCCGTTTTATTTCATTGCTATAAGAAATTATAATTAAACCACCTACCATTTGCTTATTTTATATAATATTATTTTGTACTCATTGAGCTTTGTCTCACCCCATAGTTGTTATTTATTTTCAGGACCAGTTGATAGATCGGCAAGGTAAATTCCAAGTTCTATGTCTTCGCTTGGAAATTGCGTTGCTAGTTTTGGTATCATCATGTACATATTATGTTGTATTTTGGAAGTTTCGCTCTAGAGCTCCATGTTTGGTTAAATTCTGTAATAATTGTATAAATTAGAGTATCATTAGTATGTGTGGTTGGGTGTTATCTTAGTATAGTTCAGATACCTGATTAATACTCACTTGAGTTGCAATTAGAATATTGGAAAATGGAGTTCAAAAGCGATAAGTATGAAAATGAATTTAGACATTGAATGACTATTATATAAGTAATTAACACGATAATCGGCAATAAGGACTAGGGAATTATGGCTACGATCTTAGGTTAAGGGTAACATAATAGTAACAGCTTATGAGTTTTAGGTTGTTCTATGGGTTTAGGTGACCTTACGTCTCCTTATGCCCTAGGACAGTCGCAGCCCAAAAATGGGTCATGACACACTCTCTCTCTCTCTCTCTATATATATATATATATATTTATACACACACATACACATATGCTTGTCTTTATATATGCTATACTATACCCAAAGGTTATATGTACTAGGGCGGCTGAGTGGGTAAAGCGACTAAAACAACCACTTTAGGCCTCCAATTGGAAAGGCCCTAATTCCATATATATATATATATATATATATATATATGGAATTAGGGCCTTTCCAATTGGATATATATATATATATATATATATATATATATATATATATATATATATAGGTGTTGTTTCAATGGTTACTACTATATTTACCCATGGATGATTACTATTATTTTAACCATTGGATTAAAATCTAACGATTTTAAATCATTTTGATATTTTCAGCAACATTTATAACTATCGTTTATGATGATTAACCGTAACCATTGAAAATTCTTTCCTATATATATATATATATATATATATATCATTTTATTATTTTACCTAAAGCCCCTGCAAATCTTGAGCTGCCTTATATATACATAAAAAATTCATTAATATTGAAGATCTCTCTCTCTCTCTCTCTATATATATATATATAATTTGAATCTTTTTTGAAATAAATTTATAAAATAAGATCATTTATTTATATTAGACTGAAATGCATTGAGGTTGAATTTTTTTTGAAGCATCATTTAATTGTTATTTAAAGAATAACTAATTTGAAAATATTATTTAATTATTTTTAGATTTTTATATTAAAATATGTGAAATTAAATTAAATTATCTATCAAAACAAATTTTAATACCTTGCATGCATTGATTAAAAGTAATTGCAGAAAAAGTTCAAAGATTTGCAAAACTAGTTGTAAGGGATCTTGAAGTGCCATACAATTAAATTAACCGTTCCACTAAATTAATAACCAATTCAATTTGATAAAAAATTATTCAATTATCATAATATTATTATACAATGTGATAATTATAATTAGAAATTAAGTATTAATTAATTGGACTTTGATTAATATTTTATCAATAGTCTCATTATCATATAATTATTATATAATGTGATAATTATATTATACATTAAAATTTAAATATTATTTAATTGAACTTTTATTGATAACAGACTATCATCAATAATGCCACACGATATTTTGTATTAATCAAGTCTCAATTTTTCATCAATTGGATTTTGATTTAATTAAACTAATAGTAATAGTACTACATCCTATTCTATGTTAATAAAGCCATAATTTTTATCAATTGGATTTTGATTCAATTAAACTAATAGAACAGAATTACATCATGTTATATGTAAATAAAGTCACAATTTTTCATCAATTGGATTTTGATTCAATAAAATTAACAATAATAGTCCACAATATGTTATATGTTGATTAAGTCACAAATTTCTATTAATTGGATTTTGATTAATATTTCATGCTATTATCAAATCTTATACTTTTATCAATTTAACTTTGATTAAAATTAAACTTAAATCATTAGTACTGCATCATGATTATACTAATTAAGACTAGTTTTTTATTAACTAAATAAGTTGTGATTAAGCTAAACCTATATCAATTTTGCTACATCATTGTCCATACTAACTATGACTTACATTTTTATTACATTTCATCAATTATACTTTGATTAAGTTGAACTTATATCAATAGTTAGGGCTGAGCACGGAACTTAGAGATACCGAACCGTACAAAAAATATCTGTTGACTGTTTGACTTTCTCTGAACCGAACTGTCTCGATTTTTTTATGGTACGGTTCTGGAGATTAATAGTTATTCATACCGAGAACCATACCAAACCGTCCCAAACCGAATTACCAAAATTATAATCGTTTTAAAGGGTTGTTTCATATATATATATATATATATATATATATATATTGAATTAGCATTTTCAAATTAGTTATTACATTACAACTCTAATTTAATAATGTATAAGTAAAATAATTTAATGATTTCAAACTTATTTCACTAAAGTAGTTTTTATCCTTAAATGTTATAAATTAAAGTTCGATCAATATTCGTTAGTTGAAATTATAAATAAAATTTTTAGTTCTAATCAAAATAAAACTATTTATTCTAATTAAGTCATAAAAATCAATTGAAGTAATAGAAATTAATGAATTGAACATATACAAATCAATTAATTAAAATCTTAGAAATCCATCAATTAACATATAAGAAAATATATAGAACTTAAAAATCTTATTGTTCAATTGATTTAATAAAATTATTTAATTAAATTAGTTTAAGTTGAATTATGGAAATCAATTGATTGAAATTATATTTAAATCGATTGAATCAATGTTAAAAAAATGGAAATCAGTTGATTGAAATTATTTTTAAATTGATTGAATCAATGTTAAAAAAAATATAATATTTAATTCTTAAGCTTAATTTAGTTCAACCAATATTATTTTTTAGTATTCAATAATTCATTTTCCATTTATAAAATTAAACACAAATTATTTAATTAATTCTAAAGATATTAAACTCACTTTACTATATATAAATTATAATTCTTTCTTAAAAATTATCTAAATTATAATTTCTCCTTAAAAACAATTATTTGGCAAAAAAAAAATACTCCTAAAAACTATACCATTTTAGTGTTTTTTTTTTTTTAAATCCTAGGTATATAATTGTCATTAACTCTCACAGCTCACCTCTCACCACAGCAGACTGCCTGACCCTCATACCATCTTTCTTCTCATTTGCCGCTGCACTTTATCTGCCAAACTATTTGCTATCAAAATTGGTCGAGAAGTGTAGGAAAATCTCTCCAAATTGAAGAAACAGTACAAGATCTTGAAAATTTTAAATTAGGTATTCACTTTCTTATTTTCTTTATTTTTCATCTTAATTAAATATAATAGGCTTTAATTTTATGTTTTTTATTTATTACAGAAATTACTCAAGATCCTAAAATTAAGGAAAATGTCTTGCCAATGACCGCTATTGATTATTTATTTCCGCCTTGTCTTATTTTTTTTCATGCCTATTTCATTTTTATTTTAGCTTGGTAGACTTTAATTAGATTTCTTTATTTATGCTTTATGTAATTTTATTTTGTAATTTCTTTAATTATGCACTTTGTAATTTAATTTTTATTTTAGTTTGGTGAATTGTAATTAAAGAAATTTAGTTATGCACTATATTTTTGTTATATGTACTAATTTAATTTCATATTTAAGTTAAAAATGTATATTTTTAATTATTTTTAAATATTATAGCAAAAAAATTATTTAAAAATTGAAAAATCTTTGAATCTCCGTTTCTCCGCTCCATATCGAACTGTCCCATTAGACTTGAATTTCCGTTCCGAACCGTCCAGAAAAATCGAGACGGTTCGGTGTGGAGATTTTAGTCCCGCAGTTCAGTTCCAAAGATTTCCTTTTGAAAATCTCCAAATTTCGGTTCAGTTCCGGAGATTTTTAAATCTCTGGATTCCTCCGAACTGTGCTCAGCCCTATCAATAGTGCTGCTACATAGTCTTTGCTAAATCATACTATTTTTCACAATTTTTTTAAGTTTATTTACTTTAATGAAGTAAATTTTTTTTTACTCTTGTTCTTGATTTCCAATAGAAATTAAACAACATAATTGTTTTTTCTCTTTTCTTGATTTCTATTTAGAGATAAAGTAAAAGTTTTTATCAATTGTTTTTCATTTCTAATAGAAATTATTCTTCTCATTAGATTATTCAATAAAACTGGACTAAATTGAAGTCAAAAGATTTTATTTTTAATCAATCTACATTATTTATAAGTTTTAAAGCATTTTAATGAAGAAAAAAACTATAATTATTTATTAACATGAATTGTAAGTTCTGAAATCTTTTATTGAAAAAATAGACTAAAATTTTATTGAAATATAAAAATTTTAATTTTTCATCCAAGGGCATTATTAGCAATATTTTTTTTTACTACAGCATAACAATAACAACGCCATCATTCATTAAATAACAAAAATATATAATATATCCCATTGATTTAGATCAAATTGATCGAAGTAGATTTATTGTATTTTTTATTAGATTAATATGTGACATCATTAATAGATATATCTTATTTCTAGTGGATTAGTATATAAGTAAAGTGATAAATTTAGCAAGTCTACCTAAAAATTTTCTCAACAAAATCAAATTGATTAATTGATTCTTAAACAAAGCTTTTATATATTTGGAAATAGGGCCTACAAACAATTATCAAATAAACTTTTGTTTTTACTAAAAAGATAAGGAAAAAATCATATTAATCTTGATGTCTAGACGACAAAGCGTAGCTCAGTTGGTAAGATGTTTTACCTATAAATATTAGGTCATGGGTTTGAGTCACCGGTAAAGGGAGGTGGAGGTCTACTATAGATCCTCACCAAAAGAAATGGGCAAAAAAAAAAAAAAAAAAAAAATCTTGATGTCTATTTCACTTTTGTGCATTGAGATTAATTTGGCTTTGGCTTTGGTGCTTGAAATTGTCAAAATTCAATATGGATTTGTTTTGAAATGAAATAAAAATAGAAATAAATATCTCTCATTTTATGATTTTCATTTCAAATAATTTTTAAATGATAAATTTAAAATTACATCAACAGTTACAAGCTTGATATGCTCTCCTTCCATTTTTTTTTTGAAATAAATTTAAATTTCATTAATTATCAATGGCGGAATACAAATTTCAATAAAAAAAGATCTAACATAGAATCAACTACCCTAATAAGAGCAAACTGATTCACAGATAGCAAATATTCAACAACACATCTAATTGCCATATAGTTAGTTTTGAAAAACTGCGACTACAATAATGGAATAACGTAATAAGCCGTTGTCCTTTTTGCGAGTATCTGAAACACAATAGTGCATAGATATACTACCAATCTCGTAAGAAAAAAAATAACTTTTAATATGGGAAGACATAACAAAATTTTCAATATTGAAAGATAAAATAACATAAAAAATCAAGTACAATCTAATACAAAATAATAAAATGAAAAGTATCACCCTAACAGCAGTAAGCACAAATCCATCATAAACTTATAGTAAAAATGGAAATAAGGAGGCAAAAGTGGATGTGAGGAAACAGAGACGAGATCGAGTAGAAGGAGCCTTGAGCGATGGTAGAGAATTAATGAATAGAGCCGATAATAGATGTGACAATGACAATAGGGATAAGATTATTTATATTAAATCTAATAAAAAATATTAGAACCACTACCGATCAAAAGAAAAGATCGGCGGTGGTTCAAGAAATAAAACTTCAGAAAAAAACTAGAGAGAAAAGGAGAGACGGTTAGATATTAGACATTCTCCTTCCATTTTTAGTTACTACTTTTGTCCCAAAAAATTGACGTCTTTTTTTTTTTCATAAAAATTAAGAATAAGATAAATAAAATGAGTATTTTTTTTTATTTATACATTTAATAGTATAATATGTGTATACTCTTAATTTCTATTTTTTAGACATTAAATATATCTTAAAGATGGTAAATCCTCTCTTTTAAAATATTTGTTATTTTAGAGATTTTTTATTGTTTTAAATATTTGTTATTTTAAAATTTCAAAAACGTATTTATTATTATTTTTTCCAACTTTACCTTCTCTTTGTTTTTTTTACCAATATTTGCATTAATTATTTTTTCTCCACATCAAAATAAAAGAAGAAATTCCGTCTTTTATTTTAGAATGATGACAATTTAATATTTTTTTAATTTATGTACCAAAACCTTAACGATAAATATTTTGAAATAAAAGAAATACTAGTACTAAATATGTGTCTATCTTTTTGAAACATTCAAAAATAATATCAACCTTAAGACAAAAGTAATATTTATTTTGGATTACTGATAAGTTATACCATAAAAGTAAATCTCCATTTCTTTAATAAATTTGTCCTGCTTCACTCAGTATTTGAACTAAATATATTTTAAATTTAAAACTCAAAATAATATAATTTAACAAGTAAAAAAATTTCTTTCTTATTCTATTGGTTTTATGTAAATACTTTAGGTTTTAAAATATTAATGTTTCAAACATTCAATGAATAAATAATGTGGTTTTTGCTGAAAAAATGATGATAATTATTTGAGAAGATGAGAGTTAAAAAAATAGGGGTTCTTTGATTTCTATGAATTTAACTATCATTATTTATATATTGTGAGTGGTCTATTTAAGTTCCTATGTAATTATGTTTTCAAATTCGATTTGGTCCAGTTGATTCAATCGAAAAAATCGAGAATTGATTTACAAACTAATCCGAATTATTTATAAACTGAATACTTTCTGTAACGAGCATTCACAATATATAACGAATGTTATTTAATTTATAGCAAATGTTACAATGTGTAATTCAATTGATTGTAATATTTGTTCAGAACATATAATGTGCGCTATCTATATATATTAGTAAATACTTGGTATAAATCATCTTTATTAGTATATTATATTTATTTTTATTATATAAAAATAAATATATGATTTTATTTAAAATTTCGATTTGACTTTAATTTCATTTTTAAAACTTAATATTCTATTTTCACTTATTTTAAAATTAAGGGGAATTTGAAAACACGGGTTGTTACCTTCCTTTCTGACCTAGAAATTAAATGATGTAAATTGCAAGATTAACCGGTTAAACTTTAAAATAAATTATAATTAAGGAAGGTTTCCTAGGTTTAGGGAATTGTGAGGCACATTAGACATGTGCACAATAGAAACAAAGGAAAAAACAAAAATCATTCCATTCTTCCATAAATATATTGAATTATTTGCTTCATTGAAAAAAAAATATATATATTAAAAATATGAAAGCAGAGCTGGTGCATGTTAGAGAATCAAAGTTCGAAATAGTTGCTTGAAAATTTGAAAATTCTTTATTAACACAGGAGGAATTCTTTATTATATCAACTGAAAGATACTTCACCTTTGCACGGTTGGAAATTATGAACATATTCTCATCTCATAATTAATAAATAAATAAAATTTAAAATAAAAAATTAATATAATTCTCATATGTATTCTTTTAGTAAGAAGATAGTGATTTTTTTTATATATTATTATTATATTATAAACAGTGCATATTCAGAATCAAAACTATTGATACGAGAAAAAATTAAATATTACACATCTGTCGAACCTGTTTTTATAATTCTCCCAAAATGTATAATTTAATCATTCAACACTTATTATAAATTTGAAAAAATATATATAAAAAAAAACAATTTCATGTGATTTGATTTTTTTTATATTTTAGAGTTTGTGCATTTTTTTTTTTATAAAATAGAATATTAAGTTTTTTAATTAGCAATATAGAGTTCAAAGCGCTAACAGCGTAAATCAATACTGATATGATGCTTATGTCGCATTAGTGCCATTATTACCACATAAGCACTAAGTTAATAGTCAATAATAATGTTAGAACTGTGGATTTTAAATTGCTAATGATATAAATCACACATATATATTTTTGTCAAAAAAATATTTTATAAATCTTAAAGTGTAAAGGGTCAAAGCTCATGGTATTTTTTTTTATACTTTCCTCTATAAATTTTATCTTATCTTCTTTATTGACAATTTTTGTTTTCTTTTCAAGAAATTTAATTAAAGACGGGGAAGAAGGCAAGTATTGTATTGTATTTCAAAAAGTTTATTAATTTATATGAATTTTAAGAAATTATTATTAAATAAAGAACAATTATAGAGAATAGAAAAAAGAGAAAATAAATTTCAGTGTGTTTCACTTTATTGATTGTAATACTTATTTATAGGTATAAAAGATTATAGAGATATGAATAGAAATAGAGTTCTATTTATATAAAAATATCTATCTATAGAAATAAGATAAACATCCAATCTAATCATATCACTTACATATTATTACAACACTCCTCTTGGATGTCTATTATAAAAAATATGTCTCGTTAAAACCTTACTAAGAAAAAATCTCATGGAAAAAAATTTTAATGAAAGAAAAAGAGTACATTATTTTTGTAAAACTTGCACCATAATACTACCTTATTAAAAATCTTGCTTGGAAAACCCAATGGGATAAAACTTATGCTAAGGAAAAAGGAGTACAGTGTATAAGAATCTCCCTTTCATAAATACATGATTTCTAACAAAGATCTCGTAACCAGTGCATGTCAATTTTGTTCACCAACTTCTCAAATGTTGTTGTATGGAATGCCTTTGTAAATAAATTTGCCAAGTTATTCTTTAATTGAATTTGATGAACATAATAACTTTCCAAATTGTGTATGCAAATACATTTAAGTAATATTCATATATAATAATTTATTTATAACATTCCCACTTTAGATATTACTTGTGCCATGAAAATGTCTCGTTAAAAACCTTACTACAAAACCCAGTGGGAAAAAAAACATAACTAAGGAAAATAGTACATTTCATGCGCTATTTTGTTATTGTACAGATTATCTTATTAAAACCTTTGTTCAAGAAAATCATGTGGGATAAAAACTTGACTAAGGAAAAAGAGTACAATCACATACTAACTCGCTCCCCTTGATGAGGACAAATTTTAACAAGGCATATACTAATCAATAAAATAATGCTGTTTAAATACCACACTAGGTAAAGATTTAGTACATAAGTCTGTTAGGTTGTCACTCGAGCGAATTTGGTAGATATCTCTTTTAGAGCTCATGTATATACAAGAATTTGGGTGAAGTTTATATGTTTAGTTCGATCACCCTTGACATACCTACCTTTAATTTGTGTAATGCAGATTTCATTATTCTCAAAATATAATGGAAGTATCTTCAATGAGGTACGTCAGGACCATAAAAACCTTTATAAAATTACAGTATTACCATAAGTGAATAAATAACCAGTATAATATCTACCGTTATAGAGATTAAGCAAATAACTAATATTTGTATATAGACCAATTTCAAATCTGAATCAAAATATGATCATAATATTAATAGTATATTGAAGATAATTTTTAAACTACTCTAATATCTTTTACTAAGTGCAAAGTTATATCTAGCTAGGAATTTTTCTTGTAAATGCAATATTAGGCTTGATGTAATTTGTAACATACATGAGTGCCCCTATAGCACTTATTTATGGTACTTTAAGACCAAATAGCTCTTTGTTATCTTCTTTAGGTCTGAAAGATTCTTTTTTCACTTCCAGTGAGCGGACCACCTATTGTTGTGCTTAAAGGAAATGATTTATCCATGCAAAATTACTTAAATACCTTTTTTACATAAATAGATTGGTGTATTAGGACTCCTTAGGATAAATAATTGATCTGTAGATCGAAACAAAATTTCATTTTCTTTAAATTTTTTCATCTTGAACTCACTTTTCAAAATGCTTTTTTGAGTTCGTTAGAAGTCACCATAATATTTAAATCATCAATATATACTGCAATAATAATATTTACCATTTTATGATCTTTTATGAATATAAATGAACATAGTGTATTATTTAAATATCTTTCTTTCAATAAGAATTTACTTAAACAATTATACCACATGTCCATATTGCTTTAATCCATATAGGGATTTTTGCAATTTGATGAAATATATATCATATGCTTAATGTGCATTTATTTCTAATATCTTTAGTCCTTTTGAAACTCTTATATAAATATCGTTTTGTAAGGCGTATATCAAGCCTTTCTTTAACTGCCATACTAATCAAATAATGGAACATGATTATTTTCATAATAAGAGAATTAGTTTACTCATAGTTAATGATAGGATGAGTCTAGCTGTACTTTAATTTCATCTTTCCATGATGATAAATCATGTTTAATTATACTTATAGATTATGGATCAAGATTTTTTCTTGAAATAGCAAGAGTTACTGTTGAGGCAAATTCATTGTCAACAATAATCAAATATCTATCAACTCTTTCTCCTATATCATAAAATTAATTGAGATCTCATAATTTTCATTTATATGGTCATCAACTCTAAAAGTCATATTTGGATGATCTAATTATTCTGTTGTCTCAATCTGTGTCTCATAATTAGTTATAGCTCTTTGACAGAGATCTTTCTTTTCAGGTGGCTTCTCTTCAGGGGATTTTATGAGTGACACTGGTTTTTTTTTTCGCGGATTTTTATTTTTAGTTCCAATTAACTATCCATACTTCTGGCATGTAGTGAGATTGATTGATATTCTATTTGCAATTGGAACCACAACCCTTAATGGGGTATTAGTAGTTGTAATATGAGACTTTATTGCTCTTTTAATATCTATAAATGCATTTGACAGTTAAGTTATAATTTGTTGTAACTGTGTTATTTTTTGAACTTCTGGTTTACTTAACTTGTACGTGGATCAAAATTATTTAAAGGGTTTTCTTTTCAATAAATTTCTTGACATTTTTTAGCACTGTAGGTGCTTTTCTCCTCCTAATGTCGAGAAATGTGTCTCATCAAAATAAATTTCAAGTCTCTGCTTTGGACTTTTTTTTTTTTCACATATTGAGATGATGCTATTGGTATATATAACCAAAAACTCATTAAAAAAGTATTAGGCTCATATCCACGTTCAAGTTGTAAGGGAGAATATCTATTAATGCAAATATTCGAATCTAAAGTAAAACAACATGTACAATGGCATGTCACACCAAACCTTCAAGATTTAATTATTAAACTATAAGTTTAATGCTTGAACTATAGGTTCAACACAATATGTTATGCATATATACTAGGGATAAAACAATAATGAAATAACTCATTATAATGCATAACTTATTGATAAAATATAATCCGATTAAAATGTAAAAACATTAAAAGTGTAATCCAAAATAATAAAAATGTAAAATCCTTGCATTACTCCTTTAGGGAGTTTATATAAAATTACCAATATTGAATTGAGTTGTGTCCTCTATACGAGCTATTACTATTCCAAATTTTCACGATTTATTAAATAATTTATAGTATTCACTTCAGCGAATGCAGGTATATTAGTGAGTCTTGTTTGATAATTTCTCATTAGCAATTATTCTTTACAACCATTATAGGACAAACAATATTTGTAAATTTTCACTTTTTATATTGTTGTTGCAAGAGCATATTAGAGGTATGAAGAGTAATATATGTCTTCTCTCACATATAATATTTCACAATTTTATCACCACACAATTTCAGTTGTAAAATAATTCTAAACATAGTTAATTTTATTATGAAACAAACTTAAAATATTATAAGTACAAGTTTACCCAGTCATATTGAGCTTGTGATAGGACAATAATTTTCAAGGATCTTTAACAGTAGGATATTTAGTTTTCAATTCTCACTTAAATGAGGTCTAAATAGGTCATAGATTTTGTTCTCGTTAGTATCTAATGCATTTCATTATCAAAAACCTATGTCAAAAATTATTCCCATTGAATTCAAGAGCATATAAAAATATCAACCAAACTTTAATTCATATCATTCACACCGTTTATGAATATCAAAATTTTAAGTAAATTAAATTTCTCTTTATAGCGATCACACAATACTCATACATGCACTTTACATATGTGCAAATGTCCCAACAATTCACTTGTAAATTTAATAATCTCACAAGCATAAGGCATTATAGGTAATACATACATTATATCTTATTTGGATTCTTTGGATCATTACTACTCATCTGACATTAGCCTTCTTAAGACGAACAAACTATTAATCTAAAGGTACTTGCATCGATTATTCAATTCCAGTACCATCCTCAAGATAATATGATTGCCAAAAGAAAATAAATATGGCCTAAAATAAATATTTCATCAAATTGCCGTTGACTTTTACAAAAGTGAGGCTAATTATAATATTAAATTAATAATGCTCACTTTGAAGCTAATGGAACCCAAAAGGAATTAATAAACCATATTTTGTCACATACAATTAATAATAAAAAAAATTCCTAAAGAAGAAACGATAACAGTATAAGGTTCATCATTTAAAATTGTAGAGTCTGCAACATCAACACAAAGAGACTTTTAAATAGTATGAGCAATAAATGCCCATGATAACCCGTTATAAATTTACAATCCATATTCTTGGACTTATTGAAATTTCAAATTCAAAATATTTGAACGTTTCAATGAAGATGGGAAGTTAGACAACAAATCAAGTAATTGGAGACGACGCATAAATATTTGAGTTGTGAATAATAAACATCCTAAAGCATATTGAAATTCTAGATTGTAAAATAATGGCAAAAATATATCATGATAAAACAATAATATAGTTTAAGACTCTAGTCCATGAAATTTAGAACACCATAATTAAATTAGTCTTCCAAAAATATATTTTAGTTTTTCAAGAACATAAAATAGTGTTTTTTTTTTAACAAATCAGAATACTAGTTTTTCAAGAATTTATGATTCTTAGTTTTTCAAGAACTTAAGATACTAATTATTCAGGAATTTATATTTTATATATTTATTTATTTAGTTTTTCAAGAATTGTAGATAATATTAGTTCTTTATGAATTGTAGATAATATTAGTTCTTCTTATACTGTAGAGAATATTAGTTTTTCAGAAACTGTAGAGATTATTAGTTCTTCAGAAACTATCAACAATATTAGTTTTCAAGAACTGTAGACATTATTAATTTTTCAGGAACTGTAGATAATATTAGTTTTTTAGTAACTAGAATTTAAAATATAATGTTAGTTTTTTAAGAACTAAAATTTAAAATATAGTGCTAGTTTTTTAGGAACTATAATTTAATTAATTAATCATTAAATAGTATATCAAATCTTTATAAATCTCAAAAAAAAAAATGATTTGAGGAACAATAATAAAAAAATAACTATTTAGAATATAATATTTTATCGTTTCTTTATCAAATAGTTTTCTCTATACTAGTTTTTTAATTAATTATTCAGAATATTTAATTAATTAATTTAAAATCTTTATGAACAATAATAAAAATAACAATTAACTATTCTCAAAAAATAAAAAATAAAAAATCGCAAGTATATTTTTAATTTTTTTATGGTCCGGCTATTAATTTATATATTGAGTTACAATAGTTTTGAATTTTTTTTAAATGTATTTGATAAAGAAACGAACACATAAATATTAATAATAATAGTAATTAATTAGACAAAAATTATTTACCATAAATCTTGAACAAATCACAAGCTATCCAAAAATTATGAACAGTATTGTAAAATGATTTGTGCTGATAATATGTTATAAAATAAAAAACAATTATAAAGAATAGAGAAAAGAGAGAACAGAGGAGAGAATAAATTTATGTATGTATCAATTAATTAATTGTAACCCCAATTTATAGTTGTAAAATGTTACAAAGATAAGAATATAAATAGAGTTCTATTTACATAACAATATCTATCTATGGAGATAGAATAGACATCCAATTTTATCACATAACTTAAATATTATCTCAACAAAAATTACTTTATTAAAATTTTTAAATTGATTTCACTAGAATTTATTAAAATATCCCATAATCTCACTCAATTTTTTTTTAATTCCTAAAATTTTTATAAACTTATTATGTTTTTCTATCATTAAAATGTATATGCGACCCACTCAAATTATTGATATGTCTTCCAAGTTTATTTGATTTTTATTTTTTGAATCTAAAGCTTCTAATATTGAAGAATTTCTAAATATTGTGTGTATTTTAAATTTTCTCGTTACTCAAATGTATATTGTAACCTATTAATCCCATTTGAATTGTTAATATATCTATTAATTTTGCTTGTTGCTAATTTTTAAGCAATAATATATTTATTTTAAGTAACACAATAAATTTACAAAATTATTTTAAGGATTTGTTGGGTTTAAATTTACTAAGAGCATGCCATGTGTTTTAGATAAATGAACCAAAATTAAATGTGCCTAAGTTCTTTATCAAATGATTGCAAATTCTCAGCTTACTTGGCAGTTATACTGAAATAATTTTAAGAATGTGTTAGCTTTAAATTTGCTAAGAGCGTGCCATGTATTTTAGATATATGAACCAAAATGAAAAGCGCTTGAGTTCTTTATCAAACGACTGTGAATTCTCAGCTCACCTGAGTTTTTGGTTGAGAATTAGTTTGGGAATTCTGCTTTTTAAGTTAAAGAAGGCTTTGATTTTACTGTTTTGCTTGCTTGGTAGAATTGATGGAAATTTTGGGTACTATTTTCATTTATTACCTTGAAGAATGATTTTTGGGTTTGGAATTTTAAAGAAAACTTTTTGGTTTTGGCATTTGGGTATTGGATATTTGATGAAACTTGGTACAACTTTTTACTTTCTATGCTTGAAATGGTTTACTGCTTGCTTTAAAATTGAAAAATGGTTAATAAGTACTAGGGAAGAACAAAAGTTTCATCCTTTTTGGCCACAATATTTCTCAACAATAGAACTAGGCAAATTTTTTTTTTTTTTTTTTAGTGTTACCAAGTCTGAATTTTGTTGCAACTTGGGTTGATGAAACATAAGTGCATGAACAGAATTTTTAAATTTTCCTTCGAGTTTCTTGCCTTTTAAATTGTAGAACTAGAATTAATGTTAATTCCTGAGATTTTTGAGATGAAATTTCATGGACATTTGAATGAATTTGATAAAGTTTAGCTTGCATTTGATTTTTGAATAACTAAGAACTGGGAATTTGATGGAAATGTTAATTGACACGGGCTTGGACTTTAGGTGATGCAGGTATTTTGTAGTTTTCCGTAGAAACAACCCAAATGTACCTTGGCTCTCAAGTTAAGCTAAGTTATAGTAATGAAAAATTTAAAAATTCTCTTTACATGTATTTAACTCAACCTGTGTTTTAGCCAAAGCATTGCTAAATCGTATATTCATTTATGGTACCAAAGCAAATTTTCACAATCACTAAGCCAAACCCACAAATAAAAATAAGCAAGTTGTGCATTTATGAGTTTGGAACTTTTGTTTAGCTCTCTGTTTGATTTTAGGCAAGACTTGAATGAACAAAGAAAGTGAAGTCTTTGACTTGAAAATTTATGTGAAATTTTCAACCTGGGGTTTTTAGAAATATTGAATGAACATAATTTTGCTTAGGGATCTCCATATTAGACTACAAGAATGTTAGGAAAAGGCTTTTAGACCTCTTCTTAAGGACTTGTAATTAATTTCTTTTGATTATTTGTCACACTATTTTGTTCATTTCAAAATTTAATAGTATGATTTGAATTTGAAAGTGATAAAGTATGCCTTATTTAATGTTGACTTCTTCTGCAGGCCTTATCATGGCTACACTTCAAGCCTCTCTCAATCTGCTAAGCTGCAAGAAAACTCAGACAGTTTTAGAATTCATTTCAAAAATTATTCACAATTCTTGCTTTGCTCAATCATTTTTTCTGGAAATCACCTCTGAACCAAATGGAGCAAGCTAGCTTATATTTGACTCCACCATTTGGAGCTTTAGCTCGCTAGGTGACTTCTTGACCCAATTTTCATGAGATGTTGTTATTAGCACTATTTATTGATGGATATTTGGATATTTCCTTCATTATTATGCACATGTACAATAACTTTAAATTAGAAAGTGGCATTAATACCTACTTTAGGAGTTTGAACTTAGATTATTGGAATCCATATTTCTGTGCATAGGTACATTGTATCGAATTTGATCAAGTGGCATGGATGTCAACTCTGTGAATTTGAATGAATAGATTATGAATGTGTTTTGACAAGATTGAGATGGATCTAGTTGTGTCTTGTGCTTGTTTGATATGTCTGTGTTGTGGTGGTTTATATTTGAACCATGGCTTAAAAACCCTATGATACCATGCTGCCATATCACTTTACATAAGCATATTTTCACTTACAGCCATTCCATTTGCATCATGCAGTCATTCTTTATGTTTTTGCATTTGATCCTGCACATTTTTTCCTTGTTTTCCCTAGATTCCCTCATTCTAAGCATGCATGACTCTCTTTCTTATAGAATTATGTCCTTAGCAAAATGAGGAACATAGAAAAGTAAATCAAGACTAGGCCTATCTTTTATTGATTTGATTTAATTTGATTTTTAAAAAGTGGCTTAGTAGCCAATTTGCGTATAGAAAAAAAAATATAAATAAAGCAAAAAACTAAAAATAAGGCATAAGTATAGCCTACACTAAAAAATAATATTTACAAGAAAAACTAAATAAACAACATAAGAACTACAGTTTAGAGGGGGGTTGAATCGGCCAAGATACTTAGTTTATATCTTCCCCATCATATACTTAGTTTATATCTTCCCCATCATTTCCCACAAAGTTGGGGTAGTAGTCCGTTTTCTAGCCCACATATTAAGGAGACTCCTTAGGTCGAAATTAGCAGCATTGATGAGTGCTATTGGAGGAAAATGATCCTCATCTATAAGCATCGTCTCCTTTTTCTCAAGAAATTTTAAAATTTCCTTATTTATTCTGTCCTCCACCAAGTTTTCAAAAAACTAGCAAGAGTTAGTTGAATGATTATATGAATTGTGATACTTACAATAATCTTTTCCTTTTGGATCTTCTTTTGCTTAAAATTATGATATGCAAGGAGCTTTATGAATTATTCATTCAACAGAAAATAAAAAATCTCTTCCGTATTAGATAACTCAAAAATATTTAAGAAGTTGAGTTGGTAGCTTGAGATTTCTTCCCAGTTCCAAGAACTTTTTTAACCAAAGGAGGATAAACATATGTCCTAATAGTTGACATATCAGTCACTGCAATTTTAGGAGTATTGATCCCCTGGAAGTAGCTCCCTATGGTTCTCTTTTTCTTTTGATTGTCTTCCTTGAATAACTCCTTATATTCAATGACTTTGGCAACGAGTTCATAAAAGTCTCTAAACTTTATGTCCTAAAATTTTTTCCTGAGCTCTATATCCAAGCTCCGTTATGCCATCTTTACAAATATCTCTAGTAGGAAAATTTTGAATATGTTTCTCATTTTCTTAAACCTTATGATAAATACATCTACAGTTTCTCCTACCTTATTATGAACCCTTAATTTTACACTCTCATTATCCGGTCGTAGCCTAATACCTGCTAAGTTTAGTATATTATGCAGAGCTGGTACAATAGTTCTACTAGCTGGTTGGCGGGCGAGAATTCAGGGATAGTGCCCCTAAATAAAAATTTTTTAGCTTTCGAATACATTGCTACCCGGACAACCAAATTTCCTAAACTCTAAACCTAAATAAAGGAAGAAACAAAGGTGATCTTTTAGCTTTCGAATACATTTCTTTTTAGTCTCGCTATCAATATGAGGTTAAGCCCTACTATATATTGCTTAATAACTTTCTGGATTTACCTAACAACTTGCTTTTGATAGAAAAGCAGCTTGACAACTTTTATGATTAATTGGCCGTGTGATAAGGTAAGGACTCTTGCCTAGTAGCCAACTCAAAGGCTTATTCTATCGAAAAAGAAGTGTGGCCTCTGCAGTGTCGCCCCCCTTTTATTTTGGCGGTTCCCTTCTATGCAGAAAATATCCAAAGTACCCCTCTAACCTAATTTTTAACCCTTTTTCATCCTTACCCCTCCTTGTTTTTTCATATTTTACTTTTCCAAACTACCTTCATCCACCTTTGCCTATAAATAGGCCTCCAAAGCATTCATTTCTCTTCACCTTTTGAGTTAAAATTGATAGTTATCCTCTAATTCCTCTCTTCTTCTCTCTCCAACCACCCTCTTTAATTAATTAATGAATTACTTTACCCTAACCCGAGTTTATTAATTCTTTTAATTAATTATGCATCTTTTTCTTTTAAAATTAAAATTAATCACTCAAGTAATAAATTAATTAATTAACCACTTTTTTCCAAAATCATATTAATCCTTTTTTAATTAATCCACCCTTCATCCAAATTAATTAATTAATCCATCCATCCATTTCATTAGATTAATTAGTTAATTAATCATTTTAGTTAATTAATTAATCTATTAATCAATCTAATCATCCGGTCCCGATAAAATGAAATTTCGGTCCAACAACACTCTCAGCCCAACTCATACAAAGGTATTAGCCTCTTCCTCATCCATTCAACTCCCAAACCAAAATTAATTTGATTAATCTGTAAATCCCTCTACTTAATGGTGGAACGAACTACATAGGTTTTGATCCTTATTGAATTGGGTATGTAGGCAGATTTAGAATTTAAATCCAAACCACAAATCCAAATCCCAATCAATCTCCTTTCCCCTTTTATTTTTCAATGTAATTAGTGTATTTAGTTGATTTAATTTTTTTGGAATTAAGGAGCGATTATGTGGTTCCCCTAGAATTCATAAGGACTAGAGGGAATACTCTCCTTAATTTGTGGATGTTTTACTTAATTGCTCTATAATTTTCACATGCATTCATATTATACTTATGATTATCATTTAATACTTATCATCCAAGAAACTAATTTTCAAGGTCAAATTAAACTTAAGAGCCAAATGAAGACTATTCAAAATTAAAAACCTAATCCTTGAACTTAACATGGTTAGATGTTAGTGATTTTATTATTGGGTAAATTAATTAAAATTAATCAATAAATTGGTTTTTTTTTTAATTTTTTCATTAAAAAATAAATTAGGGTGGCAACTCTCAAATTATTTTTCAAATCAAAAATCAATTTTCTGAACTATAGCCATTTCAATCATGAGCACCGAAACTTGTTTTATGACCTCCTTAAAAATCATTCGCCTTTCCTTAAGGCAATTCTTCATGAGTGAAAGAGGGGCATTTGGGCGAGGTTTCACACCTATAAGTAACCTTGGACAACTTAGCTATGTATATTTTAGGTTTTACCCTAAAGGATTGTATATAAAATTGCCTCTCTATTTCCTATCAAGTTAGTATTGAATTTCTAGAGAGAGTAATATACCAAATAAAAGCAGTACCTATGAGGGAATTTGGAAACAACCTCAACTTTAAATAAGCAAAATTTTCATTATTGGCAAGCACCCCACATTGGATTGTGAATCTTGCTACATGTTTTGAGGTTGATTGCGCACATGTTTTGAGGTTGATTGCACATTTTCTCCTAAAAATAAACCAAATTCAGGAATCTTGTAACCTCTTGGATATAGATTATCTCTATCCATGGTATTAGGAGAGCGCTTAAAAAAGTCAGATCAATCAATTTGTCTAAGGTTTGGACTTTATAAATCCTGTACCATCTATCCCTTACAACCTCTAATTCTATAGCTATTTGTCTTGATTGCACAAGTTAATGAAATTTCTACATCTATTGTGGGATAGGGACCCTGTTAGGTATAGGTGGTGGAATGTCTCCCATTCCTCTTGTAATATTTGCTGCTTTATTATCATATAACATAGGTTGAGTTCCAGGATTAGTAACAACATAAATCTGATAGGGAAAGCATAGGCCTCCTTTGTTGATTGTGACAACCATTAGGAATTGCCCCTTTAGTGTGGATAAGAGCCTGACATGAATAAGAGCCAGTAGTTTCCATAAATATCTTTCCTCGGCTTGGAGAGCCTGAGGTGGGTAAGAGCCAACAGTTTCCATCTTGTGCAATTGATTTACACATTGAACTCTAGAGGTCTACCCTTTGCTCTACAATAATCTGTCTGTTTTGCCTAGGACTCAACTCAAAATTTTAACTCTTAAAACTTCCTTGAAGTTAGCTGGAAGAAAGTTTTTATGCCAAGCTAACCATTGTAGAAGTGATCTATTTCAATGCTTTGAGATGTTCCTACATCAATATTTTGTAAAAAGTACCATTAGGTTAGAATTAAAGGTGGATAAATATTACCAGACCCTCTAACCATAGGTCCAGTTGGACAGGTTTTGTTGGATTTGTGCCTATTTTTGTTGTTGCGACTTCGGAGGCATATCATCCTTCTCAATTTGCTCCACCATGAGTAGAATGAATCTCACTTCATGCTCTACTTCATTAGCAACAGCTTTGGCCTCTTGAGACACAATGATAATATCTTTTCCAGTATTCTTTTTGGGTGTCATGAGGTGTGCCAAAAATTAATGTTGGCTTTAAATTTGCTAATAGTGTACCACATGTTTTAGATACATGAACCAAAATTAAATGTATCTGACTTCTTTATTAAATGATTGTGAATTCTCAACTCCCTTAATAGTTATGCTGAAATTGTATGTAGCACCCTAGTTGAAATTAACTGAACTTAGGAATTTAGTGAAATTGGTACTGAAAATAAATTGTAATTGAACTTTGGAAACTAAATGAGTTTGGAAATAAAATTAAGTGAGCTTGGCAAGAAATAAGTTAGGAATTTAAGCTAAAAGAAATTGAATTGCATTGCATTAAACTGAAATTATTGCATTTATAGGAATTGAAGAATTTGGAAATTGAAAATGTTACAAGAAAAATGTAAATACAATACTTTGAAAATGAAATTGATGGAAAGTCTTGAAATTGAAATTGGTTGATTTGATTCTTGAGTTTGATGATTGGTTCTATGTTTTGATTGATTCTCTGTTGTCGTCTTTAACTCTTGTTTTTATACTTGACTTGGGTTAACTGCCATGTCCAGTAATGTGCCATTTCTTCACTCTGGAGCTCCATTTCTTTGGTTAGTGGGAGAGTGCCATAGAGTGCAGTATAGAGGAATGTGGCTTGTAACTGTTTCATCTTTTCTCTGTCGTGCCCATGATCAACCATTTGCATCATTTTTGCAACTAATTTAATTAAGTAATTAATTAATGTATAAATTTGGATTGGATTTAACTATCTTGGGCATCTAATTCTTAATGGGCTGTGCTAAAATATTGAGGTGCAAACAGGACCATATATAAAATATGAAAAAATATGTTTTTAAAATTTTTACCTTTGTTTTTTTATCTATTACTTCGAATGAAATGAGTAAAATACTAAATATTTTTTAAATAAAAAATATTATGTTACATGTGAAAATAAATCAATGCAATAAATAATTTTTTTTAAAAAAAATTCATTTATAAATGAATTCTAATGTTGAAATATAATATATATGTGTGTATGTGTATACATATATGTATACACACACATATATATATATATATGTACACACACACGCACCCATGTATAGAAATTGACACACACACACACACACACACACACATATATATATATATATATATATATATATACTTTTTGAACTATAAAATTACTTTTTAAAATTTTATATAATAGACAATATTTAATCTATTCATTCTATAGGATATGATTTTTTTTACTAAAAGAATTTAACCGAAGTAAAAATTACAATAACAAATTAACACATTAATAATAAAATATTCTTATTTTTCTATAACAGATTAATATAAATCTAATTTTAAATAGAATATAAACAAAAATTAAAAAAAAATAGAACATAAAACTTGAGAGATAATACTTGAATTCAAATTTGGTAGAATATTAAAAAAGTCCTATTTTTTATTAACAGGTAGAGATGACAATTTAGTCCACTCCATCGAGTATCTGCCCTCACCTTTATTTCTATTTATAAATAAGGCAAGGCAAGTTTAAAATTTAAAACTCGAATCGAATTCGGGACAAGGCGAGTAATGTTAACTTCTATATCATTTTTAATTTTTAACTTATTTATTTTATGCAAAAGACATATCTATACAATATAGTTTATCTTTTGCATAAAATAAATAAGTTAAAAATTAAAAATGATATTATATATATTTTTTATATGAAAAATTAATAATAATTAATTTTTTTTAAAAAATAAAAAATGAAAACAAGTATACCCGTGAATACTTTTCCATCTCACCCCGTAATGCAATAGGTATAAATAAATATTAAGCAGGTACAGGCAATGGAAAATCCACTCTATATCTACCCCTTAGCCATCCATAATAAGAGTGCCTCGTATCTAAAAAAAAATCTTTTTTTTTTTTTTTTAAGGGGCATGAGCAGTTGCCTCAAGAGCCAACCAGCCGTGACTATGTTTATGAATAAGCAAATGGACCTTACTATACGACCAGAATTTAAGTGGCTATAATGACAATTTATAATATTTTAGATTAATAAGTGAATTACAGCTAATTTAATTACCTAAAATATCCTTTTTAGAATTAGTGAAAAATATGATATATTTACAGTCTCTCACTAAACTTTTGAAATTTGAATTTTAAATTTCATTTTGTCACATAACATTTAATATATTTGTAATGTGAAATTAAAGTTTAAAAAAAAAAAAAAAGAATTTCTTAGTCATTAAAGTTAAAAAAAAATAATAATAAAGCTTGACTATGGTTCGAATCTCTTAGTCATGAAATAGGTTTTTTTTTATTATTTAAATATTAATATTCCATTTTATTAATTCTTAATTTTGTATATTATGTTTTGTGTGTTAATTTAAAAATTGAATTAAGTATGCTTGTAATGGACTAGTACAATTATGAATAGTAAGAAAATTTTACTTATGAATATTATTTACAAAGAATTCATTCTTGGATTTTTTGAAATAAACTTTTAGTGTTTCATATAGTCTAGCATACAATAAAATGATAGTGATTAGATTGAGATAAATGTTGTGTGATTTAGTACATCATAAGAATAACTACTAATATGTAAGGAACATATATAATTTGATTAACATATTTATCAAAATAACTAATCACATTGTAATCATATTTATAGCAACACCTTCATCAATACTATATATATAAATGTTGGGAGTGTTTCTTAGTAAAAAAATGCATTTAATAGATCAGTATGATTTACTTTAATAAACCATATAGACCATTGGTTCAATCTCATACAATAACTATAGTTTTTATTTTCAATTTCACTTGATTATTATATTATTTAAAATATTAATATTCTATTTTTATTAATTCTTTATTTTGTATATTATGATTTATGTGTTAATTTTAAAAAATTGAATTAAGTCTGCTTATAATGGATTAATATAATTATGAATGGTAAAAAAAAAAACTTTATTTATGAATATTATTTACAAATGATTTATTTTTTAAATAAATCTTTAATACTCCATATATGTTATAAAAAATACGTGCGCAGCGGAATAAAATAGACACCGCTATTTACGTGAAAAATCCTCTCAAATTTTGAGGGAAAAACCACGGGACAAATTCTGAAAAATTTTCACTATAAAATAATGAGAATATAAAAAAATTAATCTCTCAAGTTTTATCAATTTAAACTTGAGGTATACACTCACAAAATCACACTCTCATAATTTTATGGAACTCACAGTATTTTCTCTCTACAAATCAATTGTAAGAATACTCTCAAATTTTCTTTTTAGTGTCTAGTGTGTTTGTAAGTAAAAGGGGAATGCTTTTTATAGGTTTTCCCCGAGCTACTTTAAACTAACATAAATGTGTGTCAGCTTTCATTCAAAAAAAGAAGCATAGGCAGTGAAACAAATTTTCATTGCTCATGTGTTTTATCAACTCTCTCCTTTTTCTTTTTTTCTTTATTCACATGGGTTGAAAAAACCCATCAATATAGTCTAGAATACAATAAAAATGATTGTGATTAGATTGAGATGAGTTGTGTAATTTAGTCAATAATTAAAAAAATCATATACATTATAAGACTGACTACCAATAAAATCATAATTTATGAGGTATTTTATGTAAGAAACATAATTTAAATACCATGTTTCTCAAAATAACTAATTACATGGTGATGAGTTAGAGGTGTAGCAATACCTTAATCAATAATTATCTCTTAATAAAAAAAGCATTTGGTAGATTGATATGATTCACTTTCATCAACCATATAGGCAATTGGTACGATGCCATACAATGACTATATATATATATATATATTTCACTTATTTACTATTTTAAATATTAAGATTCCCTTTTACTAATTTTTTTAAATTAAAATTTGTGTCTTAATTTTAAAAATCGAATTTGCATATTTATAATAACAATTATATGAGATTTATTCTTATACTCTTAATTAGTGGAATTAATTCGTCATGAACTATAATATATGACGAATGAATAGTATCTAAAATATTGTTAAAAATATTATTTACAAATAAATTATTTTTGTAACTATTGAAATAAAAACCTTTACTATTCCATATAATCTTACATATAATTAAAATAATTGTGAATAGATTGCGATGAATTTAGTTAATAAGTAAATAGTTAAAAAATAAAAAAATTTTAGGTTCTATTTAGCACATTGAATTATTAGTGGGCAGGGTTATTGAAACGTCGAATTTGAGCCTCTGGAGCCAAACTTTTTTTTAGAAAAATAATTAATACATGTAGTATAAATTGACTTAACATATATACGAAACATATTCCAAGAGAAATCATTGTTGCATGTAGGAAGAAATTTATTGGGGCGGTGGTCCTGAACTAGATTGGTCTTTTTGGAAGCTGTACACAATATTATGAGAGGATGAGTTGGCACAAGGAATATCCAGAATGCAAATATTGGAAGACAAAGGTGAGTTTACAATAAAGCTATCATTGCCTTGTTCTTCAAGTTGGATAAGGTAATAGATAATTAGATGATAATTTGATTTTTTTTTTTAAATTTTTTGGAAGCCAAAATAGGCAAATGGTGGTAATTCTTCTTGAAATTTGACTTAATTAATTGAGTTGATCTTTTTTTCTTTTAAGAAAAATCAACTAATTAATTCTTGAAGTTTATATTACAAAAAATTAGCAAAACAGTGACAAATTTGATGGATTATTTCGGTCATTAAATAATGACAAAAGTGTGATAGAATAGCGACTGAATAACATTATGAAAATTATTGCGATTTAGTGATGGATTTGCAATGGAATAGAGACGAAAACTTGGCAACGGAATTTTTTTGACACTATTATATCGCAAAATATAGCACCGATTTTTGGTGCTAATTTTAGTAATGGAAAGTCTGTCATAAATTAGCAAAGATAACTATTCAGTCCTTAATGTTTAACAGGTGATAGGCACCAAGGTTAGCTACAAACACTTTTCCGTTGCTAATTCTAAATCTTTTTCCCACTTTTTTGTTTTCTCACTATGAACCCTTAATTTTATACTTTCATCATCTAGTTGTACATTGATACCTGTTAAGTTTAGAGTGTTATACAAAGCTGTTACAGCTGTCCCACTGGTCAGTTAGAAAAAAAAAAAAAACTGAGCTACACTAGACTAGGGCTTATCAGCACTAGGTTCTGCTCAGATCCGTACACATGGTCCTCCTTTCTACGTCAAAAAATCCATTTTGTCATTTTCAGTCCAATTTTTAGCCCATTTTGGCCCTACACTTTTTGGTCTTTTTACTTTTTGAAAATCCCTAAATTACTATCACCCACTTTCTTATAAATATCCCCTCTATCCTTCCATTTTCCTCACTACTTAAATTTGAGTATATTGCTATTTTTAAATTCTTTTCTTCTTCTCCCTCCAGCCACTCTCTAATTAATTAATTAATCTTTTTAATTAATTAATTATCTCACCCTAACCAAGTTAATTAATCTTTTTAATTAACCAAAAACTCTTTTTTAAAATTAATCAATTAATTAATTAATTAATTAATTAATTAATCTTTTTAATTAATTAATTTTTTTTTTCAAAATCAAATTAATCCTTTTTTAATCCACACTTCATCCAAATTAATTAATTAATCATTCTAATTAATTAATTAATCCATCTATCCATTTCATCACTTTAATTAGTTAATTAATCATTTTAATTAATTAATTAATCTCTCAATCAATTCAATCACCCGGTTCCGATAAAATGAAACTTTAATCCGGTAAAACCCTTTCCCCAGTAAAAGTAAAGGTATCAGTTTTTTCCTCTTACCCACAAACCCAAATTAAATTAATTAATGCAATCAATTCCTAAACCCCTCCAATTAATTTTGAAACGAATTATGTGGGTTTTAATCTCCATTCAATGAGGTATGTAGGTACGTTTGCAATTTAAATTCAAACCTCAAATCCAATTCTAATTAATTCCATTTTTTGTCTATTTTATACCCTTTTTTTAAAAGAATTTGTGTAATTAGTTGTTTAATTGTTTTGAAGTTAATGAGTGATTCTGTGGTTCCCTTAGAATCTATAAAGACTAGAAGGAATACTTTCTGTAGCTTGTGGGTATTTATTTCTTAAAATTCGTTATGCATTTCATAATTATGTCATGCTTATGCATTTTAATTATTATCTTATAATCGCAATTCATGAAATCAATTTTCAAGTCAAATAAACTTAAGAGTCAAATTACGATTATTTAAAACAAAAAATCTAGCCCCGAGCTCAACCTGGTTTAAGACTAGTGATTTTATTCTTGGGTAAATTAATTGAAAATTAATGAATTGGAGTCAATTGGATTTTTCCTTAATTTTTCCATTAAAAAATAAATTAAGGTGGTGACTCTCAAAATTATTTTCAAGATCAACCAATTTGAACCTCAGGGTTCCAATTCTGAGCACCAAAATTTGTTTCATAACCTTATTAAAAATCACTCGACTTTCTTCAAGGTAAAATTTCCCTCGAGCGAAAGAGGATTGTTTGGGCAAGGTCTTACAGTTGGCAACTCTACTGAGGACTGGTTGCCACATTTTCTTTAAAATAAAAAGGAAAATAAGAGGATTATCATTTGATTAAGGAAAATTTTTCCAAAATTATCTTTATTGGGCTTATTTAGTATAATTCAACTTTCATGCATTATTTTGCATAATCAAGGCTTCTTTCCTGACCTTAACTTTAAGAAAACTTTTGGATAGTGAGTAGTATTAGTTCGACAACTCTCTTTGAATATATTGAGAGATAGCAAAAATATTCCACCTCGCAACGAATTCCTGATCATTTCAATGGTATAATGAGTAATCAGTACTATTGGTTAGGTATATCGATGCTCACATATCGTTAGGTATATCGATACTCTAGTGGGACGGGAACCTTACACGAAACCACCATTCACCCTTATGCATGTAGTTGCCTTAGCCTTTGTCCTTAAGCTCCATGAACCATAGTGATTGCATGCATATTCATGAGAAAATTGACAAGGCAAAATCTGAACATCTCAAAGACCTAAATGGTGGTCTGTCACCCAAAACACAGTAACCTTACACATCCACTCTATCAACCTTTAAACTTGGTGACCAATTATATGGAGAGAATCCTTTTCTAGACACACCTTCACATTCATTCCTTTTTTTTTTTTTTTTTTTTTTTTTATAATTTTACCCATTTTTATGTGTAATTTTTATTTTTAAGGTAACAATGGCTAATACCTCTAGCTTCTTTGACCAAGACGCGATGAACACCTTTTTCACTAATCTCCCAAAAAAACAAGATGACACTTTTCAAATCGCACTCATCATCACTCTTAAGACCTAAGCTGACACATTCACCAATACTCTTAATGCACAGTCTACACCTTTACTAGTGCTCTCAATTCCCAATGCCAATCCATCATTCATAAGGTCAAGGAAATGACCAATGCCACTGTCACTCACCTCATACTTGTGTTGAGCTTACATCTACCTAAGTTAGGACTAGCCATGTCCTTACTTTTACTTATCCTATTGTTGATCCTATCGATAATGGGAAAGCACCTAAAACTCCAAGCTCTCTTGCCATAGACTTGAATGCAACCACTCCCTCTCCCACTGCGAATCCTTTTCAAAGTGGAGATTTTTCTAGTTTTCCCAAAGCTAAGAAATTGATGGAGAAAATTGAGGCTATGGAGTAAACAATCAATAATATTAAAAAGCATGAAGACATGATAGATGTCGACTACTTGGCTCTCTTCCCAAATGCATGGGTTCCACCTAAAATTTAAAATACTAGTTAGGGAGAATTTTAATGGCACCACATCTTCTAAAACTCACCTCAAGATGTATGTGGTCGCTATGAGATTCTTTAGTATAGATGATGAGCTCCTCGCTCAGTTATTCCAACAGTCCTTGACTAAAGTCACTATTAAATGGTTACTATATCTAGACCAAAATCATAAGAAAACTTGGGATGATATATGCAATGCATTTGTTAAACAACACCACTATAATATTGAAGTAGATATCACTTGAAGGGATCTAGAAATAACCAAGCAAGGTTAAAGAGAGTCCTTGGCCTCGTTCCTTATAAGGTAGAGAGCAAAAGCAGTCCAAATGGTGAACTATCCATATGAAGTAGAGCAAATTGACATCGTTGTTAATAATCTGCTCCCCCAATATCAAGCTCATTTGCAAACTCAATAACTCCCCAACTTCCAAGCTCTCATTGCCACTATTTACAAGATAGAGGATTTGATCCAATAAAGACAAATCAAGAATAAATCCTCTAGCTTGAGATATCATAAGAACAACAACATCACCAACTCCACCACCCAAAGAGGAGGGGAGATAAATGTTGTCTTCTATCACCAGCCAATGAGGTCGGAAAGAAGAGTTTTCTCTAAGTTAGGCATACCCCTAAGCACAATCTATAAAAAGGCCTTAGATGCCCTTTTTATCAAGTCTTTAGAGCTAAGAGCACCTCTCAAACCCTTGCTCAAGTACTACAATGCTAACGAATACTGCGACTATCATCAAGCGCCTATACATAAAACTGACACGTGCAAGGCTCTGAAGCACAAATCTAAGATCTCATTAACAGTGGAGACATTATTGCTCTCAAGCCTAGAACCTAACATTGCCACCAATCCTCTTCTAAACCATTGAGCTCATTCAACCATCTTAAGCCTCACCTAATAATAGATATTTTGAGAAGAATGCCGCCCTAGCATGCCCCTATCCAAGTCTTTCCAGTCTATATCTGAGTGCTTAGACTCTATGTTCGAGTCGTTTGAGTTTGTATCTGAGTCATATGAGTCTGAGTCTAAGTCTAAATCTTTTGAGTTTGTTTTTGCTGAAACATTTTTTTGAGTTTGAGGCTGTCAGATCTTGCCTTTTTAAGTATGTATTTCTCCTTCTAAGCTTATCCTTTAATGTAACTATTAATGGAATTTTTATCAGTAATAAAAAGTTTAAACTTTCTAATTTGCTTTAATTTTTTTTTCTGATTCATCTTTAAATGGGACATCTAAAAAAAGAAAAACAAAAGAAAAAAAATTAAAAAATTAAAAAAAAAAAAGATAAAAAAAGAAAAGCACAAAAGAAACAATTAATTATGGCATAAAAAAAAATCATCACATCAATTGTTCTATATTAAAACCTAAAGACTTGCCAGGATAGATCCAAGTATTAGAGTTCACAAGATCAAGACCTACATACACAAGAAGCCTATCTAGCAGAAGCTAAATGCCACTAATGAAAAGAAAATCAGTGCTCTGTACAAAATTCAGGGTTATCAATGGAGACTTGCCTAGCACCTCAACTATAAGGTGAGAGACAATGATTCACAAGAAGAAAATCTAATTATGGGAGAAATCTAATCTCTTATTCATAATCTAAGAGGAAGTTCAAACTGAAATGGGTTGGACAATACGTGCTCAAGAAGATCTTATTTGATAAAGGCACCATCTTCATGGACGTAGACTGAAACAAATTCTCCCATCTTAGCAACCTAGATCAGCTAAAGTGATGCATCATCCAAAGATAACATATCCATTTCATTTCTATTTTTCATATATCTGCATCAAAACCATGTGAACCTTATTCTCCCTAAAAGAAATGATTAACATAAAAGTGATATAAGGGATATATAGGCAGCTTGACTCGAGTGCAGTCCAAATCATAATATAAAATATTTTATTTGCATTGCATTCTCATTCTCTCTGTGCCTAATAAATCATTGACTTAATTCTTTTGCCAAAAAAATAATAATAATAATAACAAGACAAAAATAAAGAAGACAAAAGAAGAAGATAAAAAATGCTCACTAAGCTAAAAACTCAAAAAGGCGACTTAGGCAGAAATTAGAGTAAAAATAAAAGATATCTCATTTAATAGTGACCAAATTTTACAAAATACAAATCCATCATTATGATAAAAAAGATAGCCCTTTCAACATCCTCTATAGCTTATCCTGTACTATGTAGTTTTGTCAACTTGTAACTATTTTGAACAAAAAGCAAAAAAAGTCATGTTTGAAGTCATTGTCTAGCCAGTTCTCCTCTACCTCCTAAAGTGTACATGTCATGTGTCCTAATTAGAATCAGAGTCTACCACAATCTCCTCAAATGGGCATACCCCTCCTCTAGGTCTATGTAGCTCCCTCTGCCGCAACAGTAGAAGTACCAACAAAGTCAAAACTACTCACCACAACAATATAAAAAATCCTTTCTTGAGTATCAATAGTTTTGAAACTGCTTCCAAAAATCCTCCTCTATAATTTAAAAACTGTAGTATCCCTTTTTGCCCTAACTATAGTAGTCTTTTTCTAAACCATCACTATAGTGTCATTCTGTCTCACTGTAGTCACAATCTTCTTTGTCACCGTCACTGCAGTTTGAGTCACTATTGCAACCTATAGTGTCGCACTTCTAGTACCCCGAGTCTCTTTTAAAGATTGAGTCACCCCTTTTGTCTATGTTGTAGTCTTTTTTCTACCGATTACTCCTTTTACAACCTATCTCTCCTTAGCTGCATCACCTTTTAGTACCTTCAGCAAGATATCCTAGCAGCTCGTTCTTAACTGGCTAAATCACCTTTATCAATCACCTGTCATACACCTATATGGTCCCAAATGAAATCTTGAAATAAACAACATGATAACTGTTTTAGCTAACCATTTTGATAGCTTTGGTAATGAAAGTTGTTATTTGCACAAGACTCTAAGAAAGGAAAATTAGGGGCACATCCTGAGTCAGTCTCATCTAACTTGAGACCCTTATCCCTTGGTGGAAGGTTATTTAAATTAAACCCAACAGGCAAATCACTTGACATCCATGGCCCTTAATTATAAGAGATCCAATCCCTTACCATTGCCAATGTTAAAATATGTCCTCTTAGGGAAGCTCTAATAGCCATTTTGTCCAATCTTTGACTAAGCCTCAATAAGGCACATACAATAATCAGAAGTAGAGGCCACCACTAAAAAATAATCTATTAGCTATACTTGCAAAATAACCCAGAACCTAAAACTAGACACCCACAAAGTAACCCTAATAGAAAGGATAAGAATAGATAATTTTTTTTTTCACTTGGAGAATAACCAAAGAGACAGTCCATCTCTCTAAATCTCAAACAAAGTAATCAAGAATCATCAGTGTCTCCGCCATCATGGCTCTAACCACAAAATGTCTCTGTTTTATCTACAATACTAATCCTGCCACTCTGGCATCATCCCAATCAATAAACTCATGAAATAAATATCTGACTCTCAAATAGAAAACCAAGGCCCTCATCATGAGCTTCTGCCCCCTCATATCTCTTTGGTCACTAGGATCATGAAACTTCTCAATCACAGAGGTCATTTGATCATTATCAACCACCAATTGGCTACGATATCTTGAGGCAAGTTTAAAAACTTTCGAAAATACAAAAAATGCCAAACTTTGAACTCTGGCACCACTAGAGTTGCCTTCGAGTTATAGCTAAGCCATAGCATTGAACTTTCCAAAGGTGGGACACAACTCCTCTTTAGTAGTACCAAAACAAAAACCACGGGCCACTGGATCCCAAAACCTAAATCAAGCCCTCAGAAAAATCTCAATCCATTCGAACTCCTCCTAATGCCACCATGACAATTATCCTAATGCGACCCTGACAACTATCTCATAATTACCCAAGTTGAGTTACTTAACCTTATCGAGTTTCTCAATCCACAAATGCATGGTTCCATAGATGCAAAATTCATATGAAAAAAATTACATTCACAAAAGTAAATGCATGAATCCACCTTCTTTCATCCATACAATCATCCATTATAGGCATCATCAGAAATCATTCATGGCATAAAAATTAAACAAAAGGTGTGTGAATCCTGAAACATGCATAAATGAACATGCATCATCTATGCACAAACATACATGCATATGCAACTATCAATAACGTGTACAATAATGTATAAGCCAAGCTAATAGCCTCCTCTAATGCTGACTAGTACTTTCTTGAAGCTAAATGACACCTCCTAAAGCAGACTAGTTTCTCTTTGAAGTTAAACAATACCTTTGTATATCTAATCAACGAAGTGTGACTTTCGGAATCCCTTTAATCACAGTAAAGTTCATTTAAGCCTTCTAAAAGGCCCAACCCCTCACATTCAAAAGCCTAAGTTTCTTTAGCACAACCAAAATCCTATCAGAATCTCTCAAGCCAACTCACCATAGGCCGACGCTCTTTTCTTATCAAAATTTTTTCATAATCTCTTGAGCTAACTTGCCATAGGTTGAGGCTCTCCCTTTACCTAAATCTTTTTAGAATTTGTAGAGTCAACTCACTATAGGCCGATGCTCTCCTATTATCAAAATCATTTCAAAATCTCTTGTGCAGACTTGCCATTGGCTGAGGCTCTCCCTTTACCAAAATCTTGTCAAAACCTCTCGAGTTGACTCGCCATAAGCCGAGGCTCTCCCTTTACCAAAATCTTGTTAGAATCTCTTGAGTTGACTTGCCACAGGTTGAGGCTCTCCTTTCACTAAATTATCTTGTCCGAAATTCTCTTTCACTTATGAGCGTCTAGAAATGGTCACCTAGACTTTCACATGGTTCTTTTTTCCATCTCTTTTATCCAAATCCATCAATTTCACCTATAAATGTCTAGAAACAATCGCCTAGACATCCATGTGGTTCCTTGTTCATCTCTTTCATCCAAATCCATCAATTCTACCCATAAATATCTAAAAATGATCATTTGGGCATCTATATGGTTCCACTTTCCACATCTTTTACCCAAATCTATCGATTCACCCAAAAATATCTAGTCACCAGCTTAGATATCCCTTTAGTCCATTTTATCGCTTCTATTTATTAGCCACATTTTCCACCCATAAATGTTTAGAAATAATTGCTTAAATATCCTTGTGGTTTTTTTTTTACCATCTTCCTTTTTCAACCATGTCTCTCATGCAAACATGTCCAAGCACCGACCTAGACATCACTTTGGTTCCTTATACCATTCCAACTCTTAAGTTCACTATCATCATAAATGGGCAACTGCGAACCATTAATTTTGCACCATCATTATCTAGTTGCACCTTGGCACATGGTGATCCCGCTAGTTGATTAGTGGGCAAGGATTCGGGGGGGCAGTACTCCCAAAAGAAAATTTTTTGACCTTCAATTATATTGCTACTTGAACATCTAAATTTTCTAAACCCTAAACCAACAACCAATTTCCAAATTTCCATTCTTACTCCCACTTCTCTCATTCTCACTCGAATTCGTTCCTAAACATTCTCACTCGAGTGCGCGGATCCGCGCCTTGCTTGCACAACAACCACTCCAGCATGGCGAGGATCTGCGTAGAGACTAGAGTGGATCTGCACCAGGTTTTGCACAAATTTGAGCCTTTGGTCTCATTTCTGGGCCAAAATATCTATTTTGTCCTTTTCAGGGCAATTTTTAGCCCCTTTTGGGTCTTTTCACTTTTTCAATCCCTAAACTATCATCGCCCATTTTTTCTATAAATACATCCATCCTTCCATTTTTCTGACCTTTTGAATTTGAGTAGATTACTATCCTTAATTTTTTCTCTTTTCTTCCCTTTAACCACTCTTTAATTAATTAATTAATCTTTTTAATTAATTAATTATTGCATCCTAACCAAGTTAATTAATCATTTTAATTAACCAAAAACTATTTTTTAAAATTAAAATTAATCACTCAATTAATTAGTTAATTATTTTAATTAATTAATTAATCCATCCATTTCATCACATTAATTAGTTAATTAATTATTTTAATTAATTAATTAATCTTTCAATCAATCTAATAATCCGATCCTGATAAAACTTATTTTGGACCTGTAAAACCCTCTGCCCTGCAAAAGTAGAGGTATCAACTTTTTCCTTTTACTCACAAACTCAAATCAAATTAATCAATTTTTAAACCTTTTAACTTAATCTTGGAATAAACTACGTGTGTTTTGATCCCCATTCAATATAAATCAATTCCATTTTTCATCTATTTTTATACCCTTTTTTAAAGAGAATTTGTGTAACTTGGAGTTAATAAGTGACTCTGTGGTTCCCCTAGAATCCATAAGGATTAAAGATAACACTTTTCTTGACTTGTGGATGTTTATTTCTTAAAATTTCTTATGCATTTCACAACTGTTATGCTCATTCATTTTAATTATTATCTTATAATCACAATTCATGAAACTAATTTTCAAGTCAAATTAAATTTAAGAATCAAATCGTGAATATTTAAAACTAAAAATCTAGTTTCCGAGCTCAACTTGATTTGAGACTAGTGATTTTATCATTAGATAAATTAGTTGAAAATTAATGAATTTGAGTCAATTTGGTTTTTCTTAATTTTCACATTTAAAAATAAATTAGAGTGGTAACTCTCAAAATCATTTTTAAGATCAATTAATTTGAACCCAAAGGTTCCAATCGTGAGCACCAAAACTCGTTTTATGACCTTAAAAATTTTCGTTTTTCCTTAAGACAAAATTTTTTCCAAACGAGAGAGGAACGTTTGGGCAAGGTTTGACACCCCCTTATATATTTCTTTTAGTGATGGATTTTTCCGTCACTAATTTCAAAAATTTTTCCACTTATTTTTTTTCATTTTTCTACTTATTTAATATTTCAGCAACGAGATTTTCCATCCTAATTTCAAAATAGCTTTCCACTTTATTTTTTTATTTTTTGTTTATTTAATATTTTGGTGACGAAATTTTTGTCCATCATTCAAGGCTAATTTCAAAAAGTTTCCTACCTCTTTTTCGATTTTCCCAATTGTTTAATATTTTAGCGATGGATTTTTTTCATTTTTCTACTACCTAATGAGGGTTTTGATGCTTCTGGTCCATGAATTCTTTGTCTTAGTAAAAGCATCAGAACGATTCATGAAAGAAATAGAAGTGTCTTGGACTTTCTGGGAATTTAGTAAATAGCTTAATTCATAACGAAAATCAATTTTGATTACTAATTGAGCGTCTGAAGGTAGAAGGTGGAGTAAAGGGCTATGCTGCCGGTGGAATATAAGTTAGCAAAGTTAATTAGCTGTAATAAAATATCAAAATCCTCACTAAAATGACACCGTTTTATAAAGGTAATGAAAACAAGATAAGGACAGCAAAGTCAATTAAGCGAAATGAAATGATTAAATCACCTCTCAAATCAATTTCAGTGCACCGTTCATAAGATGCTAAATGGTTAGGATATAGCTAGCCAGAATGCATTAATTGTTTACAAAATGACTAAATTAGCCTTTTTAATTATGAAATTAAAATTTTGTATTTTTCTCCCTCTTTCTATATAAATGGCAATCATGCAAAGAAAATGTATCACAATTGACACATTAATTAACTAGAACATAATTTTAGAGCATCTCCAATACACTCTTTATATATATTACACTCTTTATTATAAATAATTATCTCAAAAAATAAACTTTCAATTAACTCTTTAACTTTAAAAAATAAAAAAAAAGTTAGTTTTTCTCTTCACATATAGAAAACTAAATATTACTTTCTATTCTAACTTTAATTAATACAATATAAGTTTTTATACACTTTATTTAAGATAATTTTAGTACTATTTTTCTATTAGACAAACTTAAAAAAAATAAAAAATAAAAATAATTAATGTCTATGATATAAAATAAAATAAAAAAAATATAAAAAGTCTATTATATTTAAATAAAATTTTTTACTTTTTATTAATTAGATGCTATTTATCAAATAAAATATACTTCTAAAATAAAAAGGACTATTAAAAATACTCTTATAACATCAAATATAATTTAGTTAATTAGCCTTTTACCCGCAGGCAGACCACAGAAGCCATGCATCTATTTTTGGCAATTTCTTGACTTACCTACGTGGTAAAATATATAGATTAATTATATTTTATTTTAGATTATTTATATGAAAAATAATTTATTTTAATATGCACTTTAATTTTTATTTTAAAATTAATAATTTTCATAATTAAAAATTAATAATATCTCTACAATTTGTTATCTAATAGTTATTTATAAAATTAATATTTATTTATTTGAATTGGCGATTGATATTATCATATCAATTCACAAGTATACTGAAATTTGTTTTTTTTTTTTTAATAAATTCAATAGAATATTTCTTATGTTTGGATTTTAAATTTAAAAAAAGATTAAAAAATATCATAGACGAAGTAAATGAAGTAAGTTAGACAAAAGAGAAGAAAGACAAGAAAAGAAGTAATTTGAACGAAAAGAAACAAAGTAACTTAGACAAATATTTTTTTTTTTGTCGATAATCTAAGTCTAATCAATTGAATATTAATTAATACGTAATTGATCAAATATTACTTGAAAAAGAAAATAATTTTTCTGCTCAAAAATTGAATGTTCCAAATATTTCTAGAAATTCTTGCTCCTATTAAACAATTTATATCTATATGCATTTAAGATTTCAATTCATAAATCTCTTGGTTCGAGAAAGAAAAATAAAAGAATTGAACAAGTTCTTCTAATTTTGTTTCAAATTGATAAATTTTGGTTGATCATATATTTCATTATAGTTCTATGATTCAAAATATTATTTCCTATTTGATCCCTTTGAATTCCATGTTCAAAGTTGCAATAAGATGCATTCACCTTTGAATTCCATGTTCAAAGCTACACATTGAGTTAATACAATTTTCATATTATAATTCACAATAATGATATGATATATCGACACATTAATTATAATATATATTATAATTTAGGTGATTAATTACTATATTTACTTTATAAGTGGTTATTATTTAAGATAAAAAATTATAATTGAATAATCTATAATATAATGTGATACCGATATAAAATTTTTGTTATTTGTTATTCAAAATTATGAGTATTTTTCACTAGAAATTATGGTCCTATCAGAAGAGGTGTAAATGGACTTGGCACTTTAAAGTGCACAAAGGACTTTAATTAGTACATTTCACCACCAAGGCCTAATCCTACCTTCTACTTCCACATGATGTCATTAGGATTTACTCTTTTTCCCTTTCTCCTTTTTGGGTACAAATAAACAATTGGGCAACATGAAAATTGGGCAACATGTAATTAGAGGCAAATGCTTGTATCCCTATTAAAAATTGGGTACAAGCAAGAAGGTCTTGAATATTGCTAAACAGCTAGGGTGAAAAAAGAAACATAGAAAAACAAGAGCTATTGCTGTTGCATAGTTCTTCTAATTCAGCTGTAATTTTAAATATAGTCAGCACAGCAAGGTATATATAAAGTTGCAAGTTATCAAAATTTCAATGTTCTGAATCTCCTGATCGATAGATTCAATATTTAGTCAGCCAATGTATGATTAAGTCAAACTCATCATTGTACTTTCCTTTTCCATGGAAAGTTGAAATTACTCTTACAGTAGTGGGTAACTTTCCATAGAGAGGAAGTCAAAGTTAATTGAGGCCTTTAAATCATTTTTATATATACTTCCTCTCAACAATATTTCTCATGTCCACTAATGGGTAGATGTAGGAGGCCAGAACACGATGTAGAGTCCATCTTTTGTACTAAAATTTCTTTTAATCTTCACTTTAATTCTTCCCCTAAAAGACCAATCACTTGCCAATCGCCATAGCAGAACTGTTTTTTTTTTTTTTTTTAGTATATTAGAAATCTTTAAAGGAAAAGGGAGTGTCAGGATCGATTTCTTATAAGCAGACACTCAAAACTGGACTACTAGCCTAATGATATATGCATGTATGAATAACAAGTAAGCCTTAAGGCCAGCAACAGGCATGTTATTAATTTTTTTTTTTTTTTTTTGACAAGATCTTCAAAAATGATAAAGTTGGGAATAGTGCTTTCTTATGCAACTTGCAGAAAGGCTGCTTCTTTAGAGGAAATTATTATAAAGTTGGTAGATTTGTCATTTACTAATAAAAAAAAAAAGTTAATGAAAATAATCATATACTGTTCATATTGCTTTAGAGGTTTTTAAATGCTCGATGTGTGGTTTAAAATGATATCTATATGCAAAGTGACATTGGGTAGGTACTAGACTTTTCATTGATGGCTTTTAATTAGCAGGCAACTATGATGGTAGCAGAACCCACAATTCCAATTTAAAGAAAACCACAGTAACATCACAATAGAAATCATAGAAAAAAAAAATTTTTTTTTTCTTGACATATGTGGAATGACCAAACTTTGTGATAGTGATTATCAATCTACTCATTCTAGAGGCCTCCAGTACTAGAAAGAAATTAGACAGTTGGAGAATAGGGGAGAATCAGAGTAGAGTTTTATAATAATAACATGAAAAAATAATCTTATCTAAGTTTCTATTTTTAAAGCATTTGAATAAGGCCATTATGTTCCATTTCATATTGTCTCTCTTTTTATTTTCAAAGTAATGACTCTAGCTTTTTATGGGATCAATTGCAATTAGAAACATTGCATTCTTTTTTGATAGTGATTACAAGAGGATCATTAGAGACCATGATCTCATCACATCTATCTTTATTTCTCCAATCATATCAGAAAATTTCTTTATTTTTTGAACATAAAATATAATCCCTATTAGTATATCTATTCATATTCTATTCAAAATAAGAAGCTTCTCGCTGTTGGACTAATAGTTCAGCAATCGAGTGTTGTATTGTAATGCAAGCAATTACATACCTCAAATCCCCATAAGAAGCTTCCAATGGGGAAAAGGAAAGGGGAAAAGGAAAAGAGAAAAGAAAACCAGTAGCATGTTTTCTTGAAAAAATCTGTATTATTGTATTTCTAGAAAATAAAAAATATGAATAATATCTCTAATCAGAAAGGGAATCTTTGGACAAATTTAGAACAAATATAGGATCAGATTCCTCCAAGGTCAAAGAAGAAGTCAATTTCACACATAACCAGCCTAATTTTAAAGCAATAGATACTCTATTCCCATGAACAAGTTAGTACACAAAATCTAAGCACAGTTGCAAAGTAAATATGAAGAATCACAAGGAAAAAAAGCATTGATTCTTTAAGAGAGCAGTAAAAGAATGCTGATGAAAAAAATAGTTTTGCTTGCCACCATTGACAATCGGGTTGGCCGAAAGATAAAAATATCACGAAAAAAAAAAGGCGAATTTCGGATTGGTTAAAGAAGAAAGGATGATTAGTTACACAGGAAATGTCAAACAGGGATTGAATAAGAAGCATATGCGATGCTCTTTCAATTAATTAGTGGAATGCAAACTCAGCTGCAACTAAGTGATCATCAAAGAGCTTTTTGGTCAACTTGGCCTTATACAAATGCTTAAAGCTAAGAAATAAGAATAGCTCAAAGGGCTTTGATCAGAAAAGGCAAAGCAATCAGATACCGTAGAATTTCAGAAATAGTGCAGACTGAGTCAGCTTTTAACTTGGCCACATCGATTTGTGACATAGAGAATTTGATATCATGTAAAAGTATAAGGTGATTTTGGATTACCCTTTTGAAATCTGCAGCAAAATTTTTGTTTTTTTTGCATCTAATTCACATATTCTTTTACTATTTATGAAGAATAAAGCTAAGAATTTTTGAGAGATTTTTTGCATCAGACAATTCAAATCATCAAGTTTTGTTTAGTAAAAAGAATTGAAAGAATTTATAAAGCAGAAGCAATTGTGATTAAAAATTTAAAGATTAGAACTTTGTCTCAGAATCTGATAAATAAAAATCAATAGCCAAAGCGAATTTCTTATTACTGCTGCTTTCTGATACATGCTAAGCTTAGACTTCATTTCTCATCATGTGGACATTTATGTTCAGAAACAATGACTCACAAAACTACCCACTTAAATAGACCACACAGAACTATGGCCAAAAGTACTAACATTCAGATTCTTTTAAAGACAATCAGATTTAGCACTTGACAGACTATTTATCCATGGATTTGATGTCTCTGGAAAGCCAAGTTATGTGGGTTGATATAAGCGCCGCCATATAGATTTTGCCCTTGAAATTTGAGACTATTGGAAGAAAAATCATTTTGAGTTGAATCGAAGACCATAATTGATCCATCTTTTGAGTGGTTCCAATCAACCAACATTTTATGCATACTAGTAGGCTTTTGGTGTGATAGAAGGGCATTAGACTGCTCTATTGACAAAGCAGATTTATCGCCATTTCCATCTGATAGAGTATTAGTATCATTGAGATTGAAAGTAGTAATGTCATGGATACTTGGTCTTCTCTTATCCTTTACTCCAGAAAGCTGCTGCCTTATAAAGTACTTCTGTGCATGACTTGCCACTTGAGTTGGAGTCTTAGAGACAACAAAATTTCTAGAGATATTCCTCCAATCCCCTTTTCCATGCTTTAGAAGCCCCAGAAGGAACTGCCTATAATTTATCATCATCAATCAAATTTAATTAACAACATAAGTCATGAACATTAGAATAAAAAAATAATCTAAATCTTAACTAAACTTTATTCACAAACTAATTATAATTCTTCATCATCATCTATCAAGTTAAAAAGTCATGAACATATAAGTGGAAAAAATGATCTAAACTCAACTAAACTTTATTCCCAAACTATTTATAATTCATCACCATCAATGAAGTTAACAAGACATGAACATTATAAGACAACTAATCTAATTCATCAGATTTTCACCCTTAAGCTGGTTTTTAGATACTTTACCGGAAAACAAACCACAAACAATCAGTACCATTAGAGGAAAGTCATAAACTAAATAACATTTCAAATGATTATGGAAAAGATTACTTAAAAGCATTTTTTTAAACAGCAAAAATGAATTGACCTGTGCTCAACTTCAGTCCATGGTACACCTTTCTTTCTCTCCTGATCACCATTTTTAATAGCTAAAGGCTTTTTTCTACAAGCATCGAAATCACGATCATTATCCCAATTAAATGGGAAAGGTGAGCTAAGGTAACCAGGAATTGGTACCTTCCCTGCTTCTATGTCACTAACATCTTCTTCTAGCTCCTTATATTGCTTGAACACATCATAAACTGACTTTCCTGGGATTCTAGCTGCCACTTTTCTCCATCTATCAGGTTCATGTTCATCATACATAGCCAAAGCCCTTTCAAATTCCTTGTTCTCCTCTTTAGTCCACTTCGTGCTTTGGCTGTACCAATTTGAATTTGACATATACAAAGATGGATATAGAAATTCCATGCCTTGAATTAGTACTTAATAAAAATGCAATTGCTTACAGGTAAATATTCAATTGAGAGCTGGAGATGATTGAAATTGAGAAGTCAAAAAGAAGAGTAGAGAAAGAAATTAAAACAGAGAGAATATGCAAAGAGGTTTTATGGTAATCTGTAAATGAATTAAATTTTAGAATCATATGCAGAAAATCAAGAATCTTCCTTTTTCTTAGCAAGCATAAATAAGAACTTAAGAATCTAATACAGACCCACCTTTTAAGAATCCAAAAGAATGAAAAGATGGTTAAGAAAAATCTGATATTTTCACCTGAAATGGAACATAAGAAAGAAAGAAGTAAAACCCAGATTTTGATTATTAAACTTGATGCAGAGAATTTGAGAAAAAAAAAGGAGAAAAGAAAAAAAAAAAAGAAATCAAAACTTGCAGAAATGAATCTCCAAAGTGATTTTTATACCCAAGATATTAGTACACAAAAGCGATAGAAACTGTGAACAGAATAAAGACTATGATCAAGTGGAGAAAGCAAGGGAATCAGCAGGACAGTAAAAGAGAGAAACTATAGCTTCTTTACTGTTTTCTTCAAAGGAGAATAAAGAGAAATGGAGATATTATACTATATGTACTTAATTATCAGAAGATTAGACTAATAAAGAAAAGGCTAATTGAGCAATTGAGGATCAAAGTTAACAGAAGAAACATAAGTGTGAATGAATTGAAGAGAGATAAGAGAAGAGTTTGTGAGAAAGAAAAGGAGACTTGAAAGGTGGCTACTTAGTATTGGAGTATGGCAATAGCCACTATACCTAGTAACATTGTTTACCCTTATTATATATATAGGAAACGGAGACATAACAGATTTTTATTATTTATTTATTTTGTAGAGGCAAAACAATTTGCGCGTAGGACATGCAAAAAATGGCTTTGCATTTGCTTGTTGGAAGAGATTGTATGGTGTCTCAGGTAGTGAATGAGCCATCATATACCCTGTGCAATTACAGGACACATGTGGAGGGACTCGGTTTGGCAAAAATTTGATGAATATCATGGATTGAAAATTGAGAAATTCAATATAAAATATAGTTAATTGAGTCGATATAGTTTTGAATTAACTTTAATTTAATTATTAATATTAAAAAAATCATGATTACTTTACCATACCTTCAACGCTGCCGTCACTATGACCCTTTTCATTGCTACTGTTACCAGCAATCACCATCTTCTCTATCTATGGATTCTACGCCACCATGATATTGCTGCTGTTACCAGTTATCACTGTCATCTCTTCTTAATTATTATTATTTTAAAAAAAAAAAAAAGCGAAAGTAGTATCATTGATGTATTATAAATTTGATAAAATTAATGTAAGCGCCTGTAGCTCAGTGGATAGAGCGTCTGTTTCCTAAGCAGAAAGTCATAGGTTCGACCCCTATCTGGCGCGATGAAATGTTTTTTAATGTATTCCTTTTTTAATTATATAATTTATCATTTAAATATTATTTCAATAATAAATATTATTGATTACTCAATTATATTTTAGTCCTTAAATTGTTGAATTAAGAACTTTTTTAGTATATTCTTGTTCCTTCCAATTTTAAATTAAATTACAATTTAATCTCCAAAATATTTAAATTTAATAATATTTAAAATTTTGAATTATTATATTGGAAAATAATTTAACCCTTCAAACATGCTCATATTTAGCAAGTTGAATCAACTTCATCCGGCAAATCAAGTTGAATTGAATAATTTTATTACTTATTATTCAAAGGTTTGATAATTGGATTTAAAATTTCCTTATGTCTGATCATAAATAATAAAATATTAATTTTTTATTAATTGAGTTGGTCAAATTTTAATTATGGATTCCAAAATATTTAAATTTAATTGTATTTTAATTTTTAAATTATTATATCAAAAAATAATTTAATCTCTTAAAATCATATACTATTCATTGTATATGTTTATTGATAAGTCAAATAAAATTCGAGCAAGTCAAGTTGGATTGAATAATATTATTATTTATTATTCAAAAATGCTTGATTTGATCAATCGAGTTTAACATTTTTTCTATATCTGATCATAAATAGTAAAATATTAATCTTTTATTTATTGAGTTGGTCTGGTTATATATAATTATGGATCCAAAATATTTAAATTTAATTGTATTCTAATTTTTGAATTATTATACTAAAAAAGAACTCAATCCCTCAAAAATCATATACTATTATTCATTGTATATGCTCATTGGCAAGCTGAATCAAGTTCAGGCAAGTCAAGTTAATTGAATAGTATTATTATTTATTTATCCAAAAATGTTTGGTTTGATTAATCGGATTTAACAGTTTCCCTATTTCTAATCATAAATAATAAAATATTAATCTTTTATTAATTGAGTTAGTCGGGTTCTATCTGAGTATGGACACAAAAATATTTAAATTTAATTGTATTTTAATTTTGAATTATTGTATTAAAAAATAATTTTAATCCCCCGGAATCATATATTATTCATTATATATGTTCATTGGTAAGCGGAATCAAGATTGGGCAAGTCTACTAATTAGACTGAATAGCATTATTATTTATTATCTAAATATTTATATAAAGACAACTCATTAATTTTTTCTTATTATTTTTTTAGTAAGCACATAAATAATAATAATTTCAACCTATATATTTTCTTTATATTAATATTCAAAAGGTATAATAATAATAATAATAATAATAATAATAATAATTTACATGTATTAAAATCTAAAAAATATAAGATACAACCCAAGAGAGCGTAGATTAATTGTTGAGAGATTGTTTTAGTTTAATAAGAAGTTTCGAATTTGAATCATGGATATATAGCTTCTTTAAAACTTTTGAGGGAGAGTTTTACTGCTCTTGAGATCCATCTTGGCTTGAATTCAGATTAATTGGAGGTATTAAATAAAAAAATATAAAACACAAAAAATTTTGACAAAAATCTAGGCAAATTTGAGTTTCAAGAGTAATTGGGAAGAGGTATACTGTGTTTTAATTCTTTTGTTTTCTTTGAAAATTATGCTTAAATGGATTATTTGTTTGATATTTTGCAAGGATCTATTTAAGTTGTTTTTATTTAATTCCTAACCTGTTTTGGAAGTTTGATGGGTCCGAAAGTGGAAAGAAGTGGAAAAGTCTTAAAACAAAAGCTGAAAAATATGCATGGCCATGTAAAACCAAAGTGCACAATTGTGTACTTCAAATGGAGGTTGTCAGCGAAGTTCAAAAAGACTAGAAGGAAAAAATACATTCAGACTATGTAAACTACATGGGGCTGTGTTTATTAATTTAGGGGTGTCTACGATTTTCTTCTCTATAAGGTGTGTAAATCTAATTCTCACAGTTTGTACACATCTACAGTGTGTAAGATGGAGTTTCAATTTTCCTAATTTGAAAAGGATTCTAAGACTTCCAAGACCTAGGTTTTTGATATATCCATATATAGAGAAAGTCTCTATTAGTTTAGTATTAATTTTTCTTCTCAAAAATTTGAAGTGCTTCATAGGTTTTTAGATTAGTTTCTCAAGAATTATGAAAGAGAGAAATTTAAGGTTAAAGATTCTTCAAGGCTTGGAGCTCTCCTCAATGTAAATTGTTCAAGAATTTTTTCTTTGTTGAAAAATAATGACAATAATAACAGGGACAACAAAATACCTTTTAAAAGTCAAATATAATATTATCACAATCTTAGGACTTGAGATTATGAGCCCACAGCTATTCCTAGCACTCCTGAATTATGAACAAATCCCATAGAAAGAACATTATACATGAATGTCTTTTTCTTCAATGTGAGCGGCTACTAGAGTTGCCCACTATAATTCTACGCTTCAAATCTTAAGATAGCGGGTGATCCTATAAAAAATTAATTCAAAGAGAGATTTAGCTCCAAGAGGCCTTCTCTTGCTAATCTTTCCATCCTCTCTTGTCTTATGTGTCACAATCTTGCATGTCATTTAATTGAATTAGTTACAATATCAGAAAATAATAATACAAAAGAAATAGAATTATTATTTAAGTTTGAAGATAAATCCAACATGAATAATTCATCCCTTTAAGAACCATAATCATAAAAGTCTGAACCTAAAGAAATCTCTAATGAGTTTCCTCAAAATGGAAAGAAAATCCTGATATCACCATCACTAAAACTGAAAATATATTATATTGAACACCAAATGCATATAACATATCTTTTATCAACAAGTCGTGACTAGAATGCAACTTTAACCAATAGGAACCAATGCCAAGGACTTCTTCCTCAACTCCATTTCCCATTATAATATAATAGGTGCATGATGGTACACGATGATAATGTACATATCCTATTCGATCTCTCAATATGTAGTTTGTTGCTCCTATGTCTATAACCCAACCAGAGAGAACTTGAACAACAAATCTTTTGAGTAGATTAAAATCCTAGGAGAAAAGGAATAGAGAAATATCTTCTTTAACTTAGTGCAATCACGAATGAAGTATCCCATCTATTGATAATTGTGCCACTTGAAATGGTTGATTTAATGGCAGCAAACAAAGATACTTTTTATTAACAAGAAGTGCTCTTTATATAGATTCTTGTACAATAGAAACTAGTTAAAACAAATAAAGATAACTCTATATATATTGATCATAGATAACCACAACTAGATAACCATAACTAAGCTTATCTTATCTTTCCCCCTTAAGCTGATGGTCTTTGGGAAAGACCATCAACTTAGAATGCAAATGCTGAAAATGCCTCTTCGTCAATGGTTTTGTAAGAGCATTGGAAGTTTGATCTTCTATGGATAAACAAGAAACCAAAATTCCTTTTTATTGACTTTATCATGAATAAAATTGAAATCAATTTCCAAATGTTTGCTCTTGGAATGAAAAACTAGATTGGTAATAGAATATGTAGTACTCAAGTTATCACACCAAATGTGGGGGACAATAGCTAGAACATAGCTAATCTCTTTCAAGAGAGATTGTAACTAAGTGATTTCAAAGGTTGTCATTACAATAGCTCTATATTCAGCTTTGGTGGATGATAACGACACTTTTTGCTACTTGGGTGGAATGGTGATGAAAAGTGTCTGGTCACTATATTTGGAGCTAATTCTGGTGATTGTCTTGTCATAGTAGTAATGTGTCTAACTAAAGGAGTTACAAGCAATGGATGGATACTAGGCATTAGATTTTGTGTTTTGGTGGAAAGAATAAGAGCAAAAAATATTGGCAACAACAAAGTTGTGGATAAAGTGGAACTTGTTAATTGATCTTTTGTTATGTCATCATTCACTAAGAACGGGAAAACATGTTCATTAAACGAAACATGATGTGAGATATAAATTTTTTGAGTTGAGTAATCCAAACATTTATAACTCTTGTGAAATTTACTATAACTCAAAAATACACAACAAGTAGAGCATGGTTCCAATTGTGATTTGAATATGAAAATAACCAAGTAAAACATAAACAAGTAAAAATTTCTAACTGAGAGTAATTTGGAGAAGAACCAAATAATGCTTCAAAACATGGCTTATGGTCGAGTTTGAGAGTAGGAAGGCAATTAATGGTATGTACTATAGTTTCAAAGGCACTGGTCCAGTATTTAGTGGGTACATTAGCGTGGTGATGAAGAGCTAAGCCAATTTCCACAACATGACAATTACACTCTATACATGCATTTTGTTTAGGTGTATAAGAATAAGAACTTTGTTGAACAATACCATTAGAAGCTAGAAATTAAGTTAGTGCACCATATTCCCCTCCCCCAATATGCTTGAAATGCTTTAATGGGTCTACCACAATATTTTTCAACAAGAGTATGAAATAGAATAAATATAGATAACACTTTGGATTTATATTTGAGAAAATAAATCCTCGTATATTTGGATTAATGATCAAAAAATGGAACATAATAAGGAACACCATCATAAGAAGTAATACTTTAAGAACCCCAAACATCCGAACAAACTAAGTCTAATGGTCCTTCAACTTTGAAATAAGAAACTGGAAATGGTAACCTAGAAATTTTGCTAGTACTACAAGCTGAACAAAGAACTGGAACATCTTTATTTGAAATTGAAATATTATTATTTTAAAGAGCATGTTTGACAATCTAGTTAGAAGCATGCCCAAGTCGTGTGTGCTAAGTAGACAGAGACACTAATTAAGCACACCTTAACTAGAGAGGAACATGATTTGGAAATTGGCAGTAACTAAAGACTATCATCATTTCAGCCTTTGAATAGCACCACTTTTGTTGTTAAATCCTTCACTAGAAAAAAAGTTAGGAAAAAAAATTCTATAGAAACATTGTTTAACTTAGTAAAGGCACTTACAGAGCATAAGTTGTTGGATATGTCTGAAACATGAAGAATATCATCAAGATTAAACTTGTGGTTGTTAACAAAAATATATGATGAACTGGTATTGAGAATAAAGGATTTGGAACCATTACCTAAGGTGACTTCATCAGTTCCTTGATATTCAAAATGTAAGGATTTTCTAGGTCTAAAGTGATATGAGGACTAGTGCTAGAGTCAACTATCCAGTTTTGTTTTCGATTGTTGTTAGCTGATGCTAAATTAGATTGGGGTAGTGAATTTTTATTGAGTTTAGGAGAGGACTATTACCGAGCAATGTGACCATATCCTTTATAATTATGGCATCCTATCAAATTGGTATCAGGCATAATAGAGTTACCAGTATTCAAACCTCCTTGAGGCTGAGAAAAATTGAAAGTTCACCCATATTGACCTTGTCTACCTCAGCCTCATCCACTTCCACAAATAAAAGTAGACTGCCTATTAGAAAAATGTGCTGTAGGAGTGAAGGAATCAGTCTCTCTATCAAATTTTAGTTACTTCTCTTCACTAAGCAACATTCCATAAAGTTCATCATACGTTATATCATTATGATGTGCTTTCATGGCACATATAAAGGGCTTATAGGCTGTACTAAGACCATCGGTGATGGCTTGCACCAAATTATCTTCATTGATAGGACTTTGAAGTGGAGCAAGTTGATCAGTAAGTGCCTTCACCTTTTGCATGTAAATAGAGATACTATCATTCTTTCTTTATAGCTGAAACAATTGTGATTTGAGATGTCGAATATGAATTTTAGTGCTGGAAGCATCATTTTTCTTTTACTTACACTATGCCTCAAAAGCCATCTTGGCTCCAACAACTTGCATCATAACACTCTCTAAGATAGATGAAACAATCCAACTAAGAACAATTTGGTCCTCTCAGAACCATGTGGCATAGGTGAGATTTGGAGTTATCCCATCTTCCTTGGTTGGTGCAAGACTAGCTTGTGTTCCATCAACATGATGTGCTAAACTGAGTCCTCTTAGCAATGGCAATAGTTGGGTGCTCCATAACATATAGTTACTAGATGTTAACTTGAGAGGAAGTTGGTGAGAAACATTTGGTATTGAAGCTGTAGTGGTAGCAATTGCAACAATCAAAGCATTTTCATTGGCCATTGAAAGAAACTCTTGGTTATGGACTATTAATTCACTCACATTTCCAATGCCATGAAACAATTGATTCAAGGATAGCAAACAAAGATACTTTTCATGAACAAGATGTGCTTTTTATATAGAGCCTTGTACAACATAAACTAGTTACAACATATAAAGATAACTCTACATATATACTAGATAACCATAACTAAGCAAATTTTATCACTCCTTAACCTTGTTAATATTTTTCTTTCTACTTTTGCTTTTATACTTACTAATTTTACCATCCTTTGATGGAGGAATCCCTGCTTTGCTTTATTTTGTTTAGCCTTTTGTTGTCTATTACGCTTAGACTTACATCCTTTGCACTTACCAGTTTGAACAACCATTACTATGCTACGATTCACCATTTTGCACTCCGGCTCAAGTAAAAGATGATGTAAAAGGTCATCAAAGTTTTTGATGCTCTCATTATGTTTTAGTACTAATTTCACATGTTCCTAAGAGGAATCAGACAAGGATATGAGTACACCTAAAATTTGTTGCTCATTATTGAGTTTTACTCTAGTTGCCTTTAGTTCTCCAATCATTGTAGGCATGGTTATAATATGTTTTTGCTTGCTATATTTTAGATCAATGACATATTCATTAAATTTAAAAGTTAGGATCCTCAGCCTCATTGCTATGGCTCCACCAAATTTTAGCTTAGACTTCCCCCACATAGTTCTAGCAGTTGAAAAGTTCTCAAACACTTTTATAACATCATTATACTTCCAACTCAACATAAAATAGTGTGCGTTGCAATTCTCATTTTGCCATTTCTCATACATGATAATTTGAGTAAGGGGTGTATCCTTAGCTAGTGGTATCATGGCATGTGTTAATGTATTAAGTACCTTATTCTCATAAAGAAGATATTGTATCTTTTTTTTTTCTTTAATTTTAAACTAAAAGCTAGAGTTCAGAAATCAAGATGTACACTTGAACATCCTAATGAGATTGACACATTCTTATCATCTTCATCGTACAACTGAACACCTAAATATATTGTATCTTTCTATGCCACATATCATAATTATCACCATTTAATTTGTCTTGATTTGCTAACTCATGGGCTAAATTCTTAGAGGCCATTTTTAATACAATCATCATGCAAACTTAAATTAGGCACTTATATAAATTTTCTTTTTATTTTATTTGTCAATCAAATTAAAAAGGAAATTCTAATAAACACTCTACAATAAAAGATTTCGCCCTTGCAAGACTATTAATCATTTCTTATTATGCAAATTAAAATAATTATTTAATTTAATTATGATAAAATATGATGACACATTCCTCTCCATCCACAACATATTGTGAGACCTTCCCCGAACATCGGCCCGGTCCGCTAGAGGGAACCAAGATGCTCATTCGGGTTTAGACTGACGATGGAACCCTCAAGTTCGAATTTGGTTGATTTTGAAAATAATTTTTAGGAGTCACCACCCTAATTTATTTTAAATGGGAAAAATTAAGGAAAAACCCAGTTGACTTCAATTTATTAATTTTGTAATTAATTTACCCAAGGATAAAAAATCACTAATCTCGAACCAAGTTGAGTTCGGGGACTAGGTTTTATGTTTTAAATAATCTAAATTTGGCTCTTAAGTTTAATTTGACTTGAAAATTAGATTTCATAAATGACATTTATAAGATGATTTTAAGAAAATGCATGAATATGGCAAAATATGAATAAATGGTGAAAATAAAATATTTACAAATTAATTAAAAAAAGGGGAAAGATATTGATTGGGATTTGGATTTGAGGTTTGGATTTATATTCCAAACGTGCCTACGTACCCCATTGAATGGGGATCAAAACTCACGTAGTTCGTTCCACGGTTAAGTGGAGGGGTTTAGGAGTTGATTAGATTAATTTTGGTTTGGGTGTGTTGAAAGTGAGGAAAAAGGCTGATACCTTGACTTTTGGTTGGCGAAGGGTTTTACCGGACCGAAATTTCATTTTATCGGGACAGGGTGATTGAATGGATTAGAAGATTAATTAATTAATTAAAATGATTAATTAATTAATTTGGATGAAAAGTGGATTAAGAAAAAGGATTAATTTGATTTTGGAAAAAGGTGATTAATTAATTAAAATAATTAATTAATTAATTTAGATGAAAGGTAAATTAAGAAAAATGATTAATTTGATTTTTAAAAAATGAATGATTTTTTGAAAAAAAAGAGTGATTAATTAAAAAAAATTAGTTAATTAAAAAGATTAATTAACTTGGTTAGGGTGAAGTAATTAATTAATTACAAAGATTAATTAATTAATTAGAGAGTGATTGGAGGGAGAAGAAGAGAGGAATTTGAGGATAACCATCTACTCAAACTCCAGGATGTGTCAAAATGAGGGAATGAGAGCCTATTTATAGTCAAATGGGTAGAGGATAGTTTAGGTAATGAAAATGTGAAAAGACCATGGGGATAAAGTAAAAAAATGGCTGATAACTGGACAAAGAGAGGTAAAAAGGTCATTTTACGCATGTGGGGCCCACTGGAGCATAATGGGGCGTGCCCTGGAGCGGCGCCGCACCAAGCTTGTGCGGCGCCACGTCAGGCCTTTGCGGAGTGCCGCAAAGGGACGGTGAGGTACCACGCAGACCTGACGCGGTGCCGCACGCCTCCCTTGCGGCGCGACACGCTTCCTGAGGTAGTTCTTTTTTTTTTTTTTTTTTAGTGATTGGTTGTTGGTATGGAGTTTGAGAAATTTGGATGCTTGGTGGCAATGTAAATAAAGTCTAAAAAAATTTCTTTCGGGGGTGTTGCCCCCGAATCCCTACCCGCTAACCGGTTAGCGGGACCACCGTAATAGCTCCGCGCAGTGAGTTAAATTCAGCAAGTGCTAAGGCTGCGGTTGGATGCTAAGGGTGTAAAATTGAGGGTTCACAGTTGCCCCCTCATCAGAATTGGCTTTGGACAAAAGGTGATTCTAATGATTGTGAACGCTGGGAAGAGATGCCATGTCAGACTCTAGGCTTGTGTGTTCTTCTCATGTCCTTGGGAGGAGGACCTCTAAGATAAATGAAACTTTATCAATGGCTATCTGTTTGGCCTTGATGTTGGTTGCAAAAATGGTCTCAGTGGATTTTAATTAAGGCTATCCGTTCGGCCCTAATGTTGGAGATGAAGAATGTTTGGGGCGGATCTCATTCAAGGCTATCTGTCCAGCCTTAATAGAGAAAGTTTGGTGAATTTCAATTAAGGTTATCTGTTCAGCCTTAATGTTGAAGATAGAGAAGGTCTAAAGTGAATCAATGCTATCTGTTCGACCTTAATGTTGGAGGTAAAGATGATCTGGAGTAAATTTCAATCAAGGCTATCTGTCGAGCCTCAATGTTGGAGATAAAGAAGATTTGGGGTGAATCTCAATCAAGGCTATCTGTTTGGCCTTAATGTTGGAGGTAAAGAAGATTTTGGACAAGATCTCAATCAAGGCTATCTGTCTGGCCTTAATGTTGGAGGTAAAGATTTGGGTAAATATCAATTAAGGCTATCTGTTTGGCCTTAATGTTGGAGATAAAGAATAATCAAGACTATCTGTCCGGCCTTAATGTTGGAGATAAAGATGATCTGGGGCAAATCTCAATCAAGGCTATCTGTTCGACCTTAATGTAAAGAAGACTTAGGTAAATCTCAATCAAGGCTATCTGTTTGGCCTTAATGCTAGAGGTAAAGATGATTTGGGGTAAATCTCAATCAAGGCTATCTGTTTGGCCTTAATGCTAGAGGTAAAGATGATTTGGGGTAAATCTCAATTAATGCTATCTGTTTAGCCTTAATGTTGGAGATAGAGAAGGTTTAGCGAATTTCAATCAAGGCTATCTGTTCGGCCTTAATGTGAAGATAGAGAAGGTCTTAAGTGAATCAAGGCTATTTGTTCGGCCTAAATGTTAGAGATAGAGAAGGTCTGATGTGAATCTCAATCAAGGCTATCTGTCCGACCTTAATGTTAGAGATAAAGATGATCTGAAGTAAATCTCAATCAAGGCTATCTGTTCAGCCTTAATGTAAAGAAGATTTTGCACAAGATAAATTAGTAAAAAGAGAGCCTTGACCTATGGCGAGTCAACTCGTGAGATTCTGAGGAAGAGCCTCTGTTTATGGCTAGTCGGCTTAAGATTTTGGTTGTGCCAAAGAAACTTGGGCTTGTGAATATGAAGGGTTGGGCCTTTCAAAAGGCTCAAAGGAACTTTGCTGGGAGTAAAGGGACTCTGGAAGTCACACTTTGTTGATTAGATCTGAAAAGGTATCATTTAGCTCCAAAGAGACACTGGTCAGTTTTAGGAGGTGTCAGTAAGTTGGAGGAAGTATTGGTCAGCTTTAGGAGATGTCAGTGAGGTTATTGGCTTAGCTTATGCATGATGGTGTATGATTGCAGATGATTACATAGGTACTGATACACAGATGCATGCATGTTTTAGTATTCATAGACCTTTTGCTTGACTTGTATGCCATGTATGATTTGTGATGATGCCTGTAATGGATGATTGCATGAATACATGAGGGTGTAGACATACATGTGTGGACTAAGAAACTCGACAAAGCTGAGAAATTCAACTTGGGTTGATATAGAAAAATTGCCATGGTGGCATTATGAGGAGTTCGAGGGGTTGCTTCAGATCTTAGAATCTGGTGGCCCATGGTTTCTGTTTTGGTGCTGCTGAGAAGGAGCTGTGCCTATTCCAGAGAGATAGGGAATATGGCTTGGCTGCGACTCAAAAGCAACTCTAGTGGTGCTAAAGTTCAAAGTCTGGCATTTTTTGAATTTTTCAAGAGTTTTTGACTTGCCTCAGGATGTTGCAAGCCAAATAATGGTTAGTGATAGTTAAGTGAATTTGACCGTTGTGATTGAAAAGTTCCATGATTCCAGTGACCAGGGAGATATGAGGGGCATAGAGGCTCAACATGAGAGTCTGGATTTTCTGTTTAAGTGTCAGTTACGGGTCTGTTGATTTGGGTGATGCCACAGAGGTATTTTATGGCTAGAGCTGTGCTGGCGAAGACACTGATGAGCCTCAATTGCTTTGTTAAAGATTTAGAGAGATGAACTGTCTTGCTAGTTATTCCCCGGTGATAAAAATTTATCTATTCTTACCCTTTCTGCTTTGGTGCTTTATGGATGTCTGTTTCAAGTTTTGAGTTATCTCGAAAGCGTGGTTGATGGATCATTTTCAGGTGGTGGCCCCTGCTTTTTCAGTCTGCTCATGCTTTATTGATACTTGGTCAGAGATCAGATAGGATGACTGCTTGCAACTTGCCCCCAGCAGACACATTTTTAGCACTACCAATTGTAGAGGATTTGATCTCTCATGACCGGGAGCCATGGGTGTCGAGTGATTTGCCTATTGGGTTTGGTTTGAATGACTTTCCACTAGGGAGTAAGGATCTTAAGGCAGATGGGACAAACTCAAGATGTGCCCCCAGCTTTTCTTTCTCGGAGTTTATGCAAATCACAGCTCCCATTGCTAGAGTTATCAGGTGATGGCTGGCTGAGGGGTCATCATGCTGTTTATTTTGGGATTTCACTTAAGATCACAGAGAGGTTGATAAAGGTGGTTTGGCCAATTAAGAAAGAGTACCAAGTTGCCCTGCGGAGAGTGACATGGCTAAGGAAGGATGGGCTGCAAGAGAAGCCATTGGTGTCTCAATCTTTGAAGGAGACTCGAGGATCTACTGGAAGTGCGACACCATGGCTTACAGTAGAGACTCAAAGAAGGATATTATGACAGACTTTGACTTTGACGAGGACACGAGAGATTTACATCTTAGGAGGTAGAGGAGGACTGGCTAGGCCATGACTTCAGACGTGACTCTTTTTTTTTTTTTTGAAGTAATTATAGGTTGACAAGACTACACGAAACAGGATAAGCTATAGACGACAATGAAAGGGCTATCCTTTATGATGGGTTTGTATTTTGCAAGATTTGATCATCACTGAATGAGACATCTTTTATCTTTGCTCTAATTCCTGCCTAAGTCGCCCTTTCAGGTTTTCAGCTTAGCAAGCATTCTCTTCTTTATTTTTTTTTGTTTAGGCAAAAGAATTAAGTGAATGATGTACTAGGCACAAAGAAAATGAGAATGCGATACAAACAAAATATTTTGTATTATGATTTGGACCGCACCCGAGTCAGGCTGCCTACGTATCTCTTACATCACTTTTCCGTCGGTTATTTCTTTTAGGGAGAATCAGGTCCACGTAGTTCTGATTACATACGCATGAGAAATAAAAATGAAATGCAGATGTCATCTTCGGATGATGTATCGTTTCAGCTGATCTAGGTTGTCAAGATGGGAGAATTTACTTCCGTCCACGTCTGTGAAGATAATGCCTCTGTCGGATAGGATCTTCCTATTTTGTCTTCGTTCTCCATAGCTTCTTCTCGATAGGCTTCTTGTAGATCAAGATCTTGTAAATTGTGATGCTTGGAGTATCCATATCATGTCCTTATCTTTGTATATAATGATCTTTTTCATTATTGTCATGCAAATGTGTGAGATTTTTTTTTCTGTGCCCTAATTAGTTGATCCTTTTGCCTTTTTTTTTATTATTTTTATTATTTTTATTATTTTTTGTTTTTTTTAAGATGTCCCATTTAAAGATGAATCAGAAAAAAAATTAATGCAAATTAAAAAAGCTCAAAATTTTATTACTGAAAAAAGAGTCCCATCACGAGTACATTAAAGGATAAGCCTAAAAGACGAAATACAGACTCAAAAGGACAAGACCTAACAGACTCAAATTCAAAAAAGATTTAATAGAAACAAGCTTTGACATAGACTCTGACTCAAGTGACTTCCACCCTAACTCAAACGACTCAGACACGGATCCGGAGGACTTGGATAAGGGCACAATAGTGTTGGCACTCTTCTCAAAATACTGGTTATTAGATGGAGCTTGAGATGGTCAGGTGACCTTAGTGGTTCGAAAAAGGATTGATGGTAGTGTTAGACTTTGGATTTGGGAGCAATGATGTCTCCACTGTCAATGAGGTCTTGGATTTTATGCTTCAGAACTTGGCATGCATCAGTTTTGTGCCCTGGTCCTTGATGATAGTCGCAGTATTCATTAGCATTATAACCCTTGGGCAAGGGGTTTGGAGGAGGTAGTAGTTCTAAGGGCTTAACCATGTTAGCCTCTAAGACTTTCTTATAAACGATGCTGAGGGGCATGCCTAGCTCAGAGAAAGTCCTCATTGTTTTCAAATTCATCTGCTGGTGACAGGACACAACGTTTATCTCCCCCTCTCTTTGGGTGGTGTTGGTGATGTAGTTGTTGTTCTTATGATACCTAGAGGATTCATCTTTGATTCGTCCTGATTGAATCAAATCCTCGATCTTGGTGGCGGTGGCAATGAGAGCTTTGAAGTTAGGGAGGTACTGTGTTTGCAAATGCATCTGGTATTGGGGGAGGAGGTTCTTGACAATGATGTCGATTTGCTCTACTTCAAATGGACGGTTCACCATTTGAGCTGCTTTTGTCCTCCACCTTGTAAGAAACGCAGTGAAGGATTCTCTTGACCCTTGTTTGGTGGTTTCCAAATCTCGACAGGTGACATCCATCTCGATGTTGTAGTGGTATTGTTTGACAAATGCATTACATATGTCATCCCAAGTCTTTTTGTGATTTTTTTCGAGATCTAGTAACTACTTAATAGCAGCTCCAGTCAATGACTGCTGGAATAGCTGAGCAAGGAGCTCATCGTCCACATCGAAAGGTCTCATGGCACCCACATACATCTTGAGATGAGTTTTGAGATATGTAGTGCCATTAAACTTGTTCATGATCGGCATTTTGAATTTTGGTGGAATTCGTGCATTTAGGAAGAGAGCTAAGGAGTCGACATCTATTGTGTCCTTGTGCTTTTTGACGTTCTTGAGCATTTTTTCCATGACCTCAACTTTCTCCATCAATTTCTTAGTTTCGGGAAAGCTAAAGAAATCGCCACTTTGAAAATGATTCATAGTGGGAGAGGGAGCGGTTGTGTTTAAGTCCATGGTAAGGGAGGTTGGAGTCTCAGGCGCTTTCCCTTTATCGGTGAGATCGATAACGGGAGTAGTGAAAGTGGGGGCATGGCTAGTCCCATCTTAGGCATATGCAGGCTCAACACGAGTAGAAGGGGGAGTTACAGTGGCATTGGTCATTTCTTTAACCTCATTGATGATAGACTGGCATTGAGAGTTGAAGGCATCAGTAAACGTGGTAGACTGGGCATTGAGGGCATTGGTGAAAGTTTTAGCTTGGGTTTGAAGAGCGGTGGTGAGTACAGCTTGAAAAGTTTCCTCTTGTTTCTTGAGGAGGCTGGTGAAGAAAGTACTCATGGCGTTTTGATCAAAGTTGAAGGTATTGGCCATTGGTACCTTGAAACAGAAAACAGATAGAAAAAAATGGATAAGAAAATGGATTTGTGAAGGAAAAATGGCATGAATGTGAAGATGTGTCGGGAAAAGGATTCCCTCCACATGGTTGGTCACCAAGTTTTGATGTTGACAGGGTGAGTGTGTGAGGTGTTTTTGGGGTAACGGACCACCAGTTTGGGTCTTTGAGGTGTTTGACCTTGTTGAGCTTCTCATATTGTGTATGCATGATCATGGCATGATGCATGTTGAAAAAGGTTTTATGAACATGCAAAAGTATCGATTATTACGGTACATGGAACCTAAGGTCAAAGGCTAAGGCGACTATATGCACAAGGATAAAGGGTGGTTTGATTTAAGGGTCCTCGTCCCACTAGAGCATCGATATACCTAACCACATGTGAGGCAAGGAGCCTCGCGTGGGTCCAACAGTACTGATTGCTCATTACACCACTGAAATGATCGGGGATTCGTTGCGGGGTGGAATGCTTTCGCTATCTCCCAACATACTCAAAAAGAGTTGTCGAGCCAATGCTACTTGCCATCCAAAAAGTTTCCCTAAAGCTAAGGTTGAGGCAAGGAGCCTTTATTATGCAAAGTGATACATGAAAGTCAAATTATTCTTAATGAGCCAAAAGGAGATTATTTTGGAAAAATTTTCTTTAACCAAATAGTAATCCTCTTATCTTCCTTTTTAAAAAAAAGGGTGGCAAACAGTCCCCAATGGAGTCGCCAGCTGTGAGGCCTCCCCCGAGCATCGGCCCGGTCCGCTAGAGGGAACCGGGATGCTCATTCAGGTTTAGACTCACGATGGAACCCTCGGGTTCGGATTTGGTTAATTTTGAAAATAATTTTTAGGAGTCGCCACCCTAATTTATTTTAAATGGAAAAAATTAAGGAAAAATCCAGTTGACTCTAATTTATTAATTTTGCAATTAATTTACCCAAGGATAAAAAATCACTAATCTCAAATCAGGTTGAGTTCGGCGACTAGATTTTTGGTTTTAAATAATCTAAATTTAGCTCTTAAGTTTAATTTGATTTGAAAATTAGATTTCATGAATGACATTTATAAGATGATTTTAAGAAAATGCATGAATATGGCAAAATATGAATAAATGGTGAAAATAAAATATTTACAAATTAATTAAAAAAAGGGGAAAGAGATTGATTGAGATTTGGATTTGAGGTTTGGATTTAGATTCCAAACGTGCCTATGTACCCTATTGAATGGGGATCAAAACCCACGTAGTTCGTTCCACGGTTAAGTGGAGGGGTTTAGGAGTTGATCAGATTGATTTTGGTTTGGGTGTGTTGAAAGTGAGGAAAAATGCTGATACATTGACTTTTGGTTGACGAAGGGTTTTACCGGACCGAAATTTCATTTTATCGGGACCGGGTGATTGGATGGATTGGAAGATTAATTAATTAATTAAAATAATTAATTAATTAATTTGGATGAAAAAGTGGATTAAGAAAAAGGATTAATTTGATTTTGGAAAAAGGTGATTAATTAATTAAAATGATTAATTAATTAATTTAGATGAAAGGTGGATTAAGAAAAATGATTAATTTGATTTTTAAAAAAGGAATGATTTTTTGAAAAAAAAGAGTGATTAATTAAAAAAATTAGTTAATTAAAAAGATTAATTAACTTGGTTAGGGTGAAGTAATTAATTAATTAAAAAGATTAATTAATTAAATAGAGAGTGATTGGAGAGAGAATAAGAGAGGAATTTGAGGATAACCATCTACTCAAACTCCAGGATGTGTCAAAACGAGGGAATAGGAGCCTATTTATAGGCAAATGGGTGAAGGGTAGTTTAGGTAATGGAAATGTGAAAAGACCATGGGGATAGAGTCAGAAAATGGCTGATAACTGGACAAAGAGGGGTAAAAAGGTCATTTTATGAATGTGGGGCCCACTGGAGCAGAATGGGGCGTGCCCTAGAGCGGCGCCGCACCAGGCCTGTGCAGCGCCGCGTTAGGCCTTTGCGGCGTGCCGCAAAGGGACGGTGAGGTACCGTGCAGACTTGACGCGGTGTCGCACGCCTCTCGTGCGGCGTGACACGCTTCCTGAGGTTTTTTTTTTTTTTTTTTTTTTTTGTTTAGAGATTAGTTGTTAGTATGGAGTTTGAGAAATTTGAATGTCTGGTGGCAATGTAAATGAAGTTTAAAAAATTTTCTTTCAAGGGCAGCGCTAACCGGTTAGCGGGATCACCGTAATAGTTCCGCGCAATGAGTTAAATTCAGCAAGTGCTAAGACTACAGTTGGATGCTAAGGGTGTAAAATTAAGGGTTCACACATATAATAAATATTTAGTTGGGAGAACATAACAATCACAGTAGAACACATTAGGTTTATATTTGTCATATTTCTAGTTAAATAAAAATTATCTACCATACTGTGGATGTACATGGGTTTCATAGGATTTACGGTTAACATTCTCAAACTTTCTTCTCTATTTTTAATCTTTGATTCAATAATAGTTTTCTATGATGTTTTCTTTTAGCTTAGTTATCAAATTAATTGTTTCTCTTATTAATATGAGTAGCTAAATTTCTTTCTTTAAAATTTAGATATAATTTATTGATCTGCCTATTGGTTTAAATTATTGGAATTAATCTTTTATTTTAAATATTAATGCTTATGAATAACTAATCATTGTTTGCATGAATTAGAGATATTATGTGAAATAGTGAGTAAAAAAATAATATTAATTCACTAAAATATAAGGTATGTGTTATTTACAGGTAAGAGCACTTATTTGTAATTGTTAAAAGGATTTTTATAAATTTAATGAGTGTATGATAATTATTTATGATCACAATATTAGATATAAGATTAAAATGAATATATGTATTGTATTTTGAGAGAAAACAATATATAAATTACAAAAATTTAATTATTAATTCCAATAAAGTAAAATTAATTTATAAAATATAAAAAAAAACATAAGTAATCAATAAATGAAATCGAAATCTTGGTCTTCTCCATATAGTAATGGTTTGATCATATGTATATTTTCTGAATATGCAGGTATCTTACTCAAATTATCAATTATCCCAATAGCTAAATCAAATATCTTTTAAGGAATCATGCTTTTAATGTAAGCAACTTTTCACTTCTTTTCAGACAAATGAAGCAATTAAAAGCTAATGATTTTTTTTTTCCCACACTGTTATTGAAAAAAAATAATAATGATAATTACAAGCGTGTACATATATATTCCTTAATTAAATTAACTACTCAGAGTGTGAAACAAGTTCCACCCAGAAAGAAAATTAAATTGGTAAGACATGACATTATCTTCTGTAGATTTATTCACTCATTTTGAGCAGCCTCGATCCCTTAGTTAATTATATATATATATATATATAAAAGAAAAAAAAAACCCAAATTTTCTCTGTTGTTTAATTTATTGCTTCTTAAAAAATATTTGTTCTGTGGATTTCAGCCTCACTTTCAGAATCTACCATCCCTCTCGATGCCTAGTCTTGTAGTATTTATGCCCTGGTTTCAAAGCAGCTTCATTGGAAACAAATATTTTTCTAGCACTTTGGAAGATCACTTGGAGGTGGTAATATTGATTCATTTGGGCCTTTGCCATTGTCCACTACGAATGCCATCTTCAATCCCCATGACGTATGTACTTCCAAATGGCAATGCATAAACCAAACACCTACACATCCATGCACCGCAATTTCACAATATTTTCAATTCCTAAATTAATACATTTTACCAACCATATTCAGACATGCAATTCTTAAAATTAATCATTACTGTAAAATTAACAGTAATATCATCATTTGATGTGTAAAACTCTTTATATAAAACTGGTAAAAACTGAAAATTTTTTATCTATATTGAGTATATATATCAATCTAATGAAATAAAAATATATATAGCAAAAAAAAAAGAGTATTGTTGTCTTTTTACTGAGCATAAAATGGATAAAAAGATTATATTTATTAAAATATCTCTATTACTCATTGATTTAGTATATATGATATAAATCTATATACTCAATGTAGGTAAGAATTATCTGTAAAAACTTTTCACGCCCAGCAAGGAATATAGAATGTGTAGTTGCAATCTCTTTGTCAAGAAAAGGACAAATTTGACGAACTACATTTTAGAAATTAAGCTGCTACAAATTAACCTCAAAATTAATCAAACTGTTTGTGAGGAAAATTTTCTAACAGTTAAAATTTAAGATTTTCAGAGATTTCATATTTGTATCCTGTTAAGAGTGGACCTATATATTTTTGGTAGGTGATTCCATGAATCAATAAAAATAAAAAAAAGGAATATTAGATTACCTGGATTGTCTGCTCTGAATCTGAGTGCAGTCCATCCCGCAGTAGGTACACTATAAGTATTCCTTTCAACAGGATCAACAAGATTAAATTTCTTTGGATCATTAACAGGATCAAAATTCCCAAATCCTTTACCAACAACAAAGAAATTAAACCCATGAAGATGAATTGGATGGCTCTCAGGTGCAACAATTCCAGTACCTTGTAACACAACTTGAACTGTAGAATTAAAAGCCAGTCTATAAGCTTTAGTTCCATTATTTGTTGCAATACCTCCAGTAAAATTTCCAGTATAATTAAAAGGCATTGGTGGATTTGCTGGAAAATCATCAGTAAAAACCCCGCTAATATTGAAATAATGTGCTTGAAGCAAGGCTATTTTTGGCATCACAAATGAAACATTATTAATATCTCCCACAGCTTTGCTACCATTAACACAAGTTGGACAAGAATCAATTCCAACTCCAATTGTAAAAAACAGAGAATGGTCTACTGTCAATGGGACATTAGCAGGGTAACTTTTTGAGTTCAAGCTTTTAAGTTTGTCTAAAAATTTTGTAGTTACTGATGTTCCATTTATTGGAGGAGTTGTTGTTAGGACGGGAGGCGAAAATGCCTCGGTATCGTTGTAACGCAAGAAAGCTATTGAAGTTAGGTTATCAACAGCAACAACTGTATCCATGAATGGAGATGCAGCTATCAAGTATTTTCCAGTGTTTTGATTTGCTTTTAGTAAGAAATTTGTGGTCTGGCCTGGACCCAAGAATATTGTATCCGTACTAAAAGGTTTAGTGTAACAAGCATCAACTTCAACAACTGTTAGACTATGCCCTGCAATCTTGAAAAATAGCTCATCGTTGACTGCAGCATTTATAAGTCGTATCAGATAGATCTTGCCATGTTCGACGTGTAATGTGTAGCCTGCAAATAAAAAAACAAAGGACATTGTAAAGAAATCGCCACAATTTATTGATTAGGATTTCTCTTTGCTAAAATATTCGGTATAATTTGACAAGATTTAATGAGATGTATTAGATCATTATCTGATTATATTTTATTATATTTGATTGATTACATCCTATAAAATTTTGTCTATTTATATAGATAATATAATTTGAAATGGCAGTGAATTTTTAAATTTAAATTTAAATTTTAAATATAAAATTATAAAATAAACAATATTAAACTATAAATATTTAATCATTTTAAATTATTAGCAATTTAAATAAATTTTTAAATAATTTCTGATGAAGCGGTGAATTCCAAATATAACCTTTTTTTTTTTCCAAGAACTCAAAAAATAAATGTGCATGGGAAATGAAGATGGTCTAGATCCTAAAATGTTTTCTAGAATCGAGAGAGGAATTGAAAAAAAGAAAAGGAAACTAAGTACCCTGAGAAGTACAACCAGGAACTGGTCCTGGATGACCATTAATAGTGTGAGAATCTGATGTATTGGGTGCCAAACCAGTTTGCATAGCCTGATTGATCACTGCTTCAGTATCTGCTTTCCACCATTCACCTACAAATTAATTAACAAAATTAAAAAGAAAAAAATCCCATTATTGATCCAGGCACTCTATTAAAAAAAAAATCCAAGAAATGAACCTAAAATTATCAAATTTCATTAAAAAAAAAAAAAATTATCTCACCTAATACAATGAGTTTTTCCTTGTCAGGTTTTGGAAATGGGTAAGAAACATCTTTCTTAGGCAAGATCACAATCGCACCATGCACTGTTGCCCTTAGCCAAGAAATATGTGCATGCCAAAGAAGTGTGCCTCGTTGTCCTGTAACAGTGAAATTGTAAATGTAGCTTTGCCCAGGCTGTATTGGGCACTGGGTTATAAAGGCTGGCCCATCGGACCAGCCTGTACGAAGCTGCCTCACTCCATGCCTACCAAAAAAAAAAAATTTCCAACTATTATTAAATTAAATTACACAAAACTCCATGCATATAAAATATACTCTCATTTTCTATAATTTCAAGTAAATCCCATTATGCACCAGGTGATTTAACTTCCTTTAACAGCTTATATTATAAAATAAATATTCAATTATTATATTATCAGCAGCACTGATAATATTAACAATACCTTTAACAGCTTATACTATAAAATAAAGAACAGCTTATACTATAAAATAAAGACTCGATTACTATATTACATAATATTATAATATTCTTACCAATGAATGGTAATATTATATTGGACATTGTTGATAACCCTCACATTGACAGTATCACCTTCCCTTGCATAAAGAGGTGGCCCAGGAAACTTTCCATTGACGGTGACAATGGATTTACTTGAACAAAGCTTTGTTGTGTTCTTCATGACCACCTGCATGCATTAACCATTGTGCCTCACATGTAAAATTTGCTTAATTTTTTGAGGTTATTATAATAATGGTGTTTTCTTGTGATAGTAAGTGACACTATAGAATGAATTCTTCAGTTTATTTGGTAGGTACATCAAATAAGCTTAAGTAAAGTCATCATTATCATTCTTATATTTTATATTAGTATTAAGAAATCTAGGATAAGTGATGGAATAAGAAAATTTTTTTTATGGAAAGGCAAATTTCTTATACTACAATTATGTTAAGCGATATACATAATTCAACCAATTTTTATATATATATTTAAAAAAAAAGCCAAATACAATATACGACCAAATTTTTATAATTTTATACTTGAAAATTTTATATTTTAGAGATTACGAGAGGTCATGGCCCTATCGGTTCTCTAACTTTGTCATTGATCGTAGCAAGATTTCTGAAACTTAGTAAACAAGAGAGATTAAGATATAAAAATAATTTTGAACATATATCAATTGAATCAACATTTTAGTCTTTCTAGAAAATTATTAATGAGACAAATAATTAATTATTATAGGAGGGGCTACATAAAATAAAAATGTGGGCTTCAAATGTGACTATTGTGAGACTGAAAGCTCTGCCCAAATTCTTTTTGTCATTTTTTAACTAAGGTATGCTAAAAATATATATAAAATATTAAGATAAGCTTACCACCAAACTAGACATAGCTCTCATTTTACTTGGTTTTAAGTTTATTTCTCCAGTTTAATTAAAAATAAAATGCTTCTTTTATAATTGAACTTGAGAATTTAAATTTGCCAACTGAACTAACACTTGTTGAAAACTCTTGAATTTGGAGTTTGAAGTTTTTGAATAAGCAATGCCGCCAAGGCATGCCCTTGTATCAATTGCTACAACATTCAGTTAATATGTAACAACATTCAATGAACACTTACTGTAAAATTATAATGACGAACAGCAGATTCAACCAAAGCTGGAAAAAGAAAAATGAGGAGCAACATTGTGTGAGACCAAGAAGAACACTCCATAAAATGAATTGTTTCTTTCTTCTTTCCCTTTCTCTTGGTATGTGTTAGTGTTTTATGTCTTAATGAGATGGATTTTGATTACTATGATTATATTGGAACTCTCAAATGCATGACTAAGTACCCTTTAAATTTATAAAGGAAAAAAAAAATTGAAAAGAGAAGTATTGATGCACTGTCATTTTAGGCTGTTAGGTGAATGAAAATTGCAGTCATATTTTCTCTTGATGAGGGTTGTATTTTTCTTGCATGTTACACAAACTAGCAACTCGTCCTGTTCATTTGGAACAAAGCTACTATGACTTTGTTGCCATTTTCAATTGACTATAACCTTTGTCGATCTGTGACTTGAAACTTACAGCCCAGCTGTATATTTATATATTTGTATCTTTCTCCACCTAAGATACCTTTCTTCTAAAGCTTTGTCCATTCCATACAGTAATATATTGTAGATTTTATAGTATACTAGTATTCTTTAATATATTATATATATACGTGTATATAGTCATAGATTCAGATTTTTTTTTTTTTTTTTTTTGAAGGAGATTAGAAGAAAATTTAAATACTTTTGTAATAAAAAATGGGGAAAAGTACGAAAAATTACCTTGTGCTTTTACCTTTTTTTAAAAAAAAGTATGTGGTATTGTTTTTGACACTTTCATACTCTGAGTTTTTCTTTTCTCTATTAGATATTTTAATGCTACACAGTTAGTTTTGGTAACTCGGTGAGCTTCATTAATTAAAAATTTATGTTTTTTTTGACATAACTCTATGTGGTTCCTCATTATTTAGTCATCAATAATAATAATAATAATTCGTTTTGCAAAATCCCTAAACCTACACATATTTCTCCTCTTTTGTAAAACCATTAACTCGTCTTTTCACAAAATTTAAATCGTCTAATATCAACTAAATTAATGAAGAGGATTATTGAAATAATGTTGTCCGAATCTGTTTAAAGTGCAATTGTTTACATTGGGTTTGTTTTCCTCGCATTTTGGAACGAGAACTACAACTTTATATACATAATTTGAAGCTTCAAGGCATAGAAGGGGAGGATTTTGAAAAACGAATTATTATTATTATTATTATTATTATTATTATTATTATTGATGAGTAAATAAAGTGTGAGACCACATAGAACCATGTCAGGAAAAAAAATATATATAAATTTTTAATTAATGGAGGTCGCCAAATCAGCAAAACTAACGTTTTTAATGTATTTGGCATTAAAATATCTAACGAAAAAAAAACTTAGGTTATGAAAATGTCAAAAAAAACTACATACCACTTTTAAAAAAAAGTGGAAGTACATGGTAATTTTTTATACTTTCTCCTAAAAAATTCGAATGATAAATATTTATATTATAAAATAATTAACAATTCTTTTTATATATAAAAAAAAGTAAAAGAATTTTATGGATGAAGCCGTGGAGTTATGAGGAGTGCCCTGGCTTCCTAACTCACTTGTTGCTTTATATGAAATATTATTAAAATCCTTTTGTATATCTCAATCAGGAATTAATCCTTTTCAATTTTTATTTTTTTTGTTATTAAACCGTTAATTAAATAGGATATGAACCCTTTATTTTATAGTAAATTAAATATCTTTTTAATACATATGAAACTTTTAGAGGGTGAAAGGGTTTATATGATTTGAAATTGAGTACCTATCTATATATGATAAACTACTTATGGTGAAAATCAATGGATATTTATTACTACTAAAATTTTCTTCAGAACTATCATATAATATAATGATATTCAGTTGGAGCTAAATTAACTAAAAATAAAAGGAAATGATGAAATATTTTTTTTTTATGTGTATATTTACTAATTATTGTTTCTATTATTATCATTTAATTTAAACTTGAGTTTTTTTAATTTTCGAAAATAATTTCAAAACAACTTAATAACAAAAATTGATTGATTATTATCATACTTGATATAATATTTAATACCTATTTATAACCTTTTAGTGGTGTTTCCAAAATTAGACTGAATTGACAAATCAATTAACATGTTAAACCAAAAACTGGTCCAAATTATTTGGTTGTTAAATTTTTGTATTTTTCTCATAACCATTAAAAATGAAATTAAAATTTTTCTGATATCATTTTTAAAAGAAAAGTACAAAAAAAAAAAATGTATCTTATAGTTATGATTATTTTTTACTTCAGGATTTGTGGAAATTTTTTTGACAAAATAGGATACAAGATTTTCACTCTTATATATTGGGATCAATATCCTTAACACTATCCAGAATTGTTGACGTGGCATAAAAATAATGATGTGGTGCCCACGTAGATTCTACTATTACATATCATGTGTATGTCACGTCAGCAATATTATAATATGTGAACTCTAAATTACTAGTTTTTAATGTCATACGGGTGCCATAAACGGTCAAAATATTAACGGTGAAAACTTTAGACTTCATATTTCAAAAATTTTAAGTAAATTATTATTTAATTCTTAATATTTGACCTAATTAAAAATAAAATAAAATTTTAATCTCAAAATACTCTCATCCTTAACGTCAAAAATTAATTAGTTTATCAAAAAGTAGAGACGAATTAGTTAATTAAATTAAGTCTCAAAAACTAAATAATAATTTACCAAAAAATTTTTCAGACTTCAAAGGGAAAACAACTTCAAGCACATAATATTTTTTATATTTTTCTTTTTTTTTAAAAAATAGGCGTGGCATTAGTGATCTTATATATTAATTTGTTTTTTGTTAAGGAATGTGTTTCATATTTTTTACTCCTTATTAATTAGTTTAGTTGAATATAAATTAGTAGTTGGAAAGATTCAACCGTAGCAGCCATAGCCCTATTATAAGCTTCCAGAAGAGTATAAAAGCATGTGTGAGATGGTGATTGTGGTGGTGGGTAATGGTCTATAAATGTATAAAAAAAACCTTAATATAATACAAATTTTATAGTTGAGAAATGGTTTTCATATATCAATATCTACAATTTTTAAAATTAATAATGCTTAAAGAAAAGATGATTAATTAAATTGGGGGGTTTGAAGTTTGAACAGCTCAACTTACCTATCAATTTCCAAATCAAACATCCTTTTTTTCATTGAGTTTATTTGTTTGAAAACCCCACTTTTTAAAAAAAAAAATCAAATAAAACATTAGCTAGATTTCTTTCCCTTAATTTGCAAGCATACACAATAGACAATACTTGACTCTATAATAACCAGAAATTTTGTCTTGATTAAGAATTGAAAATAATAGTCTTTTAATTACCATATTATATTATTATAAATTTACAATACCATGTTATTTTCCTATTCACTGAAAATAATCAAGTGATAATCAATGGCAGTGCTGTTGTTATGTCCATTTCTTTGCATGTTTCTTTCTTTTTTCTTTTTTTTTTTCCAACCAAAATCAATAATTTAATTTAATTTAATTTAATTATTTGACAAGAATATATCTCTTCTTCTTCTTCTTCTTCTTCTTCTTATTATTATTATTATTATTTTCGGAATTTGAGTTGCTGTTTTACTAAAATTGGAAGATTTGTCCATTAAGAAGAAAACCAACCTGAAACTGGTAAGTGGAGCTTTATGTTCCAAATTTGCAATTGCAGCCCACATTAAGGTTCAAGGGCTGATGTCTGTCCTCATACTCTTTCATGGCCCACTCATCTAAATAGGATATTGTGTTAATTTACTTTTTAATGACAATTTCTATACAACGATTTTTTTTGTTTAATGAAATTATTAGATTAATAGCCTTAGGAGATGCACCAAAGCATCTCAGTCAAGCAAACATACTTATAGCATCTTCGTTATCTGACTAAACCCAACCTTTATTAAAAATAAAAAATAAAAAATATGTCAAAAGGTTCAACACTCCAACGAATGTAAAACATTAAATCCAAATAAAAAATAAGAATAAAATAATACACAAAATTAAGTGCAAAACCTATAGTTAGGCAAACGCATGCCATCTCGAACAATTAAACTATAACAAAGTCTTAGAGAATAATTCCACCAACATGGTGAATAATCACGAAGAGTATAATTAACTAAAACATCAACTACCTTGTCATCCTCACGATAAATATGCGAGACCACAAATTCCATTTTGTCAATGAAAGAAAGACATTGCATCCATCTAGCCCTCCATTTCCAAGGAATTGCATGGGATCTCTGTTGTATGCAATTTATATACAACAATTAGAGTTTTTAGAATTTGAAGTCTTTTTGTATTGACGAGAATTTAGTTTAATGGAAAGATTAAAATTGAAATGCTGAAAAATTATATGTTTGACTTTTAGATTTTCTTCGTGCCTATATTAAATTATATTATTTAATATACTTGATCGATTTATAAATAAAAATATATATATCCTTTTTGGTTATAAAGAAAGTCATTTGATCACTAAATTATCTAATGATATTTCATGTATTGTAAATTTATAATATAATTCATCATTATAGTAATTTTTTCTTAAAACTATATAATAATTAATACTTAAAATGTTATGTTGATTGACAAATATGAATTTATTCTTATATTATTGATTAGACATTTATTTCTCAGTCAAGTCAAAAGATATCTTATAAATCTTAAAATCTTTCAATAAAAGACATTTGATAGCATTAGAGTAATGTTTGGACCCTTTATGTCAATACAAATTTTATCCATGAATTTTATCGGTGGAACTTATTTATTAGAGGACCACAGATGCTTCAATCCTACACAAAATTTCACATTCCATTAAATTTAACATTAAAAAGATCTGATAAAAGTTAAAATTTAGGATTGCAACAACACAGAACAGGGAGATAGCAAGTTATGTTCATCTTTATTGGATTGCTTGGTACACAACTCTATAGCAACACAACATGTAAGGACATAGGCTTCAAGTCTTTACATATTTTGAAATAGTAGGAGTTGGGTATTTCAATTCTTTTTTGTTATATTTTGTTGAGAATAAAGAGGCAATTTCAAAGGAATAGAAATCAATAATTTCCTTAGCAAATCATCTATGGTTACTAGTTAAAGACCTTAAAAAGGATATACTTAGAAAACGAACATGTATTTAACATATTTTATTTCTCTCTTGGAACGAAAGTAATTTCAACTCTTATTCACTCAAAGGATGTGATTCTTGGTACACTCTTTAAGTGACTTAAATAATCTTCAAATTTAGATATTCCTTATATTTTATTTTTCTTAAATTGAAACTATTTGAATTTATATCTTAAAACGTTTCATACTATCTATCTTAAAAGTTAGTACTCAAATTTTTATGGTATGGAAGAAATCATTGTTAACAAATTATATATAGTTCAGAAAAAGAAAATTATAAATTGAATTCTATCAATATAAGTCATGTATGAATGTGATGTTAGGAGTGCCCTATTTGGAAAAACCACCAGAAGATATTGTCTTGATTATTGCATGATATTAGTGGAATGATGTATCAAAGATGATGTATCAAAGAGTTTCTTATGTTAATTTTGGAGTTTTAGCCTTCATGTATAAATTGAAAAGACTTAGTTGTAAAATTTTATGGGAAACAACTAATTGATCCCAATAATTAATTAATTAAGGACCTTGAATATATAATTCTTACAATTAAAATTAAAATTAAAATACATACTTGAAAAATTTAATGCGATTGACATTATACAAACTTTAAAAATAAATTGATTTCTGTGAACCCTTAATTTTACACCTTCAGTATCCAACCGCAGCTTTAGCACTTGCTAAATTTAACTCATTGCGCGGAGCTATTACGGTAATCTCGCTAACTGGTTAACGGGCAGGGGTTCGGGGGCAGCGTCCCCGAAAGAAAATTTTTTAGACTTCATTTACATTGCCACCAGGCATCCAAATTTCTTAAACTCCATACCAACAACCAATCTCTAAAAAAAAAAAAAAAAAAAAAAAAAAACTACCTCGAGAAGCATGCCGCACTGCACGGGAGGCGTGTGGCACCGAGTCAGGTCTGCGCGGTACCGTACTGTCCCTTTGCGGCACGCCGCAAAGGCCTGACGTGGCATCGCACAAGCCTGGTGCGGCACCGCGCCAGGGCACGCCCCCATTCTACTCCAGTGGACCCAACATGCGTAAAATGACCTTTTTAACCCCTCTTTGTCCAGTTATCAGCCATTTTCTGACCCTATCCCCATGGTCTTTTCATATTTCCATTACCTAAACTACCCTCCACCCATTTGCCTATAAATAGGCTCCCTTCCCTTCTCATTCCAACACATCTTTGAATTTGGGTAGATGGCTATCCTCAAATTCCTCTCTTCTTCTCCCTCCAATCACTCTCTAATTAATTAATTAATCTTTTTAATTAATTAATTATCTCACCCTAACTAAGTTAATTAATCTTTTTAATTAACTAAAACTCTTTTTTTTAAATTAAAATTAATTAATTAATTAATCTTTTTAATTAATCAATTAATCACTTTTTTTCCAAAATCAAAATAATCCTTTTTCTCAACCCACCTTTCATCCAAATTAATTAATTAATCTTTTTAATTAATTAATCCATCCATCCTTTTCATCATATTAATTAATTAATCATTTTAATTAATTAATTAATCTTCCAATCCATCCAATCACCCGATCCCGATAAAATAGAACTTCGGTCCGGTAAAATCTTTCGCCCACCAAAAGTCAAGGTATTAGCCTTTTTCCGCACTTTCAACACACCCAAACCAAAATCAATCTGATTAACTCTTAAACCCCTCCACTTAACGGTGGAACAAACTACGTGGGTTTTAATCCCCATTCAATGGGATACGTAGGCACGTTTGGAATCTAAATCCAAATCCCAATCAATCTCTTTTCCTTTTTTTTTTAATTAATTTGTGAATGTTTTATTTTTACAATTCATTCATATTTTGCCATATTCGTGCATTTTCTTTAAAATCATCTTATAAATGTCATTCATGAAATCCAATTTTCAAGTCAAAATAAACTTAAGAGCCAAATTTAGATTATTTAAAACCAAAAAACCTAGTCTCCGAACTCAACCTGGTTCGAAGGCTAGTGATTTTTATCTTTGGGCAAATTAATTTAAAAATTAATAAATTGGAGTCAACTGGGTTTTTCCTTAATTTTCCCATTTAAAAATAAATTAGGGTGGCGACTCCCAAAAATCATTTTTCAAAACCAAATCCGAACCCGAGGATTCCATCATGAGTCTAAACCCGAATGAACATCCCGGTTCCCTCTAGCGGACCGGGCCAGTGCTAGGGAGAGGCCTCACAATTTCTCTCACTTGACCATTTTGTTTACGGTGGCTTGATTGATGGATTAACTTTATTGTTGTTAGTGTGTGTGTAAACCCTAATGGATAGAGAGATAATCAATTTATAATTGTTACAACTTAATCTGATACGTACATCAGATAACCAAATGAACGGTCATGATTAATTAGCTATTTAATTATTATTTGTGCTTTATGGATAGCCCAATATTAGGCCACATTCTAACATTTTCCCACTTGGCCTAATCATAAGAAATCATAAAATTAAATAGCATAACTTTAAGTGCACGAAAATTAATCCTGTAAGTTCAACATAAGTGACTTAATATGATAAAATAAAAAGTGCGAATTATGGCGGTTGTATATTATTTATTCAACATACTTCCTTCCATATACTACAACATTTACTACCTACCATACTAAGTTCGTAAATAATGATATAAATAAATTTCATCATGGTCCATCATTATGTCTTAAAGACATTCCTATTAAAACATTAAAACGTAAATGTGTACACCATTATGTAACAGGAAATCATTAATACAGTATCAAAAACACATAATTGAGCTCAGAGTACTAATATCATCATTTCTATCATTCAAGGTTACAACCAATACCCATTCTATGTACATATTCTTTAAATGTCTTTGGCTGTAAACCCTTAGTTAATAGATCTACAATCATTATATCAGTAGTAATATGTTCAATAGACACTCTTTATTTCTAAACTTCCTCCTTAACAGTAGAATACTTTAATTCCATATATTTGGCACATTTTGAATATTTGTCATTTTTAGAGAAAAATACTGTAGTGGAATTATCATAGTAAATTTTCAGTGGCTTAATAATAGTGTCGACAACCCTAAGTCCTAAAATAAAATTTCGCAACTACAAAGTATGAATTGTGGCTTCAAAACATGCCATAAACTCTACTACCATAGTTATGAAGCAATGGTAGACTGCTTAGCACTTTTCCATAATATTGCTCAATTTGCTAAAAGAAACAAATAACCAAATGTGGATTTTCTACTATCAAAACATCCAGCAAAATCTGAATCCGAGTATCCAATTACGTCTAAATGATCAGATTTTCTATACATGAGCATATAATTCTTCATTCCTTAGGGGTACATTAAAACTTTCTTTGCAGCTTTCCAATGAGCAATTCCTGGATTGCTTTGATATATGTCCAATATTTCAGCTGTGAAACTAATATCCGGTCTTGTACAGGTTTACAGATACATTATACTACCCACAACTGAAGCATAAGAAATTGACTCGATCTCCTTTCATACTACATCATTCTTTGGACATTGCATGAGACTAAATTTGTCCCCTTTTTGGATAGGAACAATTCTTGCTGACCATTTGTTCATGTTAAATCTCTCTAGAATTCTTTCAATATAAGCTTTTTGAGACAGTCCTAACAATCCTTGCAATCTATCATAGAAAATTTCAATTCCTATCACATAGGATGCCTCTCCTATATCTTTCATTTCAAAATTCTTAGAGAGAAAATTTTTAGTCTTGTATAGTATGCCCAAATCATTAGCAGCAAGTAAAATATCATCAACATACAGGACTAAGAAAATAAACTTACTCCCACTGATCTTTAGGTATATATATTGTAATACCCAAGGTCTCCATTGCTCATTGGAGTTATAATAATACTATAAAATATAAATTTTATGAGTATAGTATCAATGACATAGTGATAGAATGACAGAGACTCTTGTTGGTGTTAAGTGCTTGAGTGTGTATTTTTATGAGATAGGAATATTTATTGTATGTATGATTGAATTAATTTTAGGCAAAATGGCTTAGTTTAAGCTTATTATGATATGGGAAGGTAAGATTTAAAATACTAAGTGAAAAGGAAAGGAAAAAGTTACGAAAAATTTTTAAGTTCGGGAAACGTTTCGGGTGGGCTTGTTGATGGGCTTTCAGACTCAAAGCCCAAGCCCATGGAGTGGCAGGCCCTAAGGCCTCAAATTTTGGTGAAACTTGAATAAAGAATGGTTAGAACAAGTTAATTAGGGGTTAGGATGAGAAAGGAATTAGGTTAGCCATATTTGTTGATTTATGCCAACTTTACACCTAAGCCTCCTACTTTTCCATCACCATGATTATGTTCACTTTGGTGATGATGGTATTCATTATTTTGATGCTTAGTCACCATACACCCAAGGGCCATCTCAACCATCCATCTTGATCAATCTTAGCCCTCCATTTCAAGCAAAAATGTGACCATTGATCTTGTGTGATTAAATCACCACCATTGATTTTATTTGTATATAAAATGAAATTGTGTTAAACCATTTCATTTGTAACCTACACCAAAAATTTCACCCTCATCAAAGACCAAAAACCTCCCAACTCATTCTTCAACTTAAAGCTAAATTTGAAGCATTTCAAGGTGAGATTTATTGCTTAAATAATTCATTTCTTTCTTTAGCTTAAGTATGATAAATTGTTAGCAATTATTCCTTTTCTTTTGATCTCTATGATTGGATTTTGGTGGAATGATTTGAAGGAGAGTTAGTTTGGCATGTTAAGTGATGAAATATGAGAATTGGGGTTAAGGATTTGGGGTTTAATAGGTGAATAATAACAAGGGAAGCATGAAAGATCAATAAGGAAGAATGTTACATAAGGTTCGGCCAAACTAGGATTTTTAGGGGAAGTGTCCAAAATTTTTTTTAATAATATCTAAGGTTATTTGGGATGTTGAAAAGTGGTTTAAAAATGTAAAATTTGAATTTAGAGATTTTATTCAAAAATTGAAATTCTTGAAGGCATAATGCATGATATAAAGAAAGTATGTAATATGAAGTGTAGTTTAATGTTTGATTGTTGTGGTAGGCTTTGCATGGCATTAATTTCATCTTGGCAAGATCAATTTGAGATTTGATTGAGAAATTTTGGGTTTTCCCCAAATCATCCCAATTTGGTAAAGTTAGGATTTATGGGAATTGAAAGAGATTAGTTTCAATTGGTAGATGAATGTTGATTGTTTGAGTATTAGTTTGATAAACATAAAATTTAATTAAGGAATTAGGAAGGAAAAAGGGACCTAATTGTTTTAATGAAAGGATTTGGACAACATGGGATTTTGGAATAAAGTGAGTAAATAATTAATGTGTTTATGTATGTATTGTTTAATGTGTTGGAATATGTTTTGGTGATTAGTAGTAGGAAGTTAATGTTAAGTTGAGTTAGAATGAGATTAGCAAGTTAAAGGAGTAGGAATTTATGTATGATTATTTGGGTATATTTGTAGAATCGAAAGGCAAAGGCATTGCTCGGGATACCGAGGAGCCTCGTTATAATCTGCACTAGAACTATCGGTATAGGAGCTAAGGAGCAAAAGGTGAGTACTTAATAATATAATATTCCTTGTTCCATATACTTGAACCTTTATTGTTCCAACCTTAATGGTTGAATTGTTTCTATGCCTTGAAAAGTTGAATGGCTCATTGATATTCCAAAATCTTGATTTCTTGATAAGCTTAATCTGCTTATTGAATATTGAACCGTTGATATAATACTTCCTTGATTATTGAGCCAAAGTGAACCAAACATTTCTTTATGGCACTTGGCCAAATAAGTCTATATTGTTTGATCTTATAATATGATTAATAATGAGAACCCAATTGAGATTATATATTATCCATTATAATATTACATTTCTTGTGCTTTAAGTATAAGCCTAAATGTTGGATCACTTTCCTAATTAAAATGCATTGCAATTCTTTGGCATGCATGATATGTTTTACCAATTATTGAATTAAATATCTCTTATGGCACTTGGCCACATGAGCCTTATTGCTTCATTTCCTAATATGATCAATGATGGAAATTTTGATTATTTATTGATATATTATCCATTGAATTATTTCATGGATGAAAAGGAAAAATGTTTTAATGATACTGTGGTAAGCAGAATACCCCTCTGATGTGGGGCAATACATCAGACATTGTGCACAATGGTAATGAACCTGCGGATAGGGTAAAGAGTATCCAAACCCTAGCTGGGAAGGGTTTATGGCCCCCAGTACGTGCGACCCGATCAGTTGTACATGTGACTGATATGGGAGTGAGCAAGGCGTAAGCCGCCACTCAATTGATAATGATAATGTGGGAAACACACCGTTTCCATAAAGGAAATATTCTGGTAAAAATGTAATATTTACTGTATATGGAAAACTATTTTTATAAGAGTAACTTGTGACCCGTTTTACTTCTTTGCTATAAAAATATTATCATTAAAGCACCTACCATTTGTTATTTTATATAGTATTATTTTGTACTCACTGAGCTCTGTCTCATATTTTAGTGGTTTAAACTTTTCAGGTACAGTCAATGAGTTAGCAAAGTAAAAGTCCCAAGCCCATCCTTCGCTTGGAAACTGTTTTGATAAGTTTCGGTGTTGTAAGTAGAGCTCCATGGTTATTGAAAGTTATAAGGTCCATATATAACATGAATGGTTATTAATGGGTTAGCATTAATATGTTAAAGGATGTTTGTATAATATGATTCGTATCATAACTGTTATTGTGATTATATATGAACTATTGAACGTTGAGTTAATGACATGAAAGGAAACTTTAAAGGTTTTACAAGTTATATGTGTAAATGATATTATAAGTGGAAATGATAGCAAGTAATGGGTATTAAGGAAATGTGATTAGGCTACGGTCTTGGGATATGGTTCAATGTAATGAATGTTAATTGATTATGAGTGGAATGGGTTCTACGGGTTTTGGTGCCCTTATGGCTACCCATGCCCTAGGACCGTTGCGGCTCAAAAGGTGGGTCGTGACATATATTGATCAATAGTATTTTCTTCAAATCCAAAATATGTTATGGTATCATTAAACTTAAGATACCATTGTCAAGAAGTTTGTTTAAGCCCATATATTGACTTCTTAAGTTTACACACCAATTGACTTTTTGTTGAGAAACCCTCATATTGGTCCATAAACACTTCCTCTTCAAGATCTCCATTAAGAAAGGCTGTTTTCACATCTATATGGTGTAACTCTAAATCATATTGAGCCACCAATGCCACTATAATTCTTAATGAGTCTTTCTTTGAGACAAGTGAAAAGTTTTCCTTATAATCAATGCCTCCTTTCTGACTATAACCCTTAGCAACAAGTTTGGCTTTATATCTTTCAATATTGCCATTTGAGTCACGTTTAGTTTTAAAAAACATTTACACCCAATTCGTTTAGAACCTTTTAACAATTTGACGAGATCCTAAACTTTGTTATCTTCTATGGATTTCAACTCTTCTTTCATGGTATCAATCCATTTTTCAGACTCAACACATTTTATGGCTAGGGAGTAAAAAATTGGATCTTTATTGACTCCTATATAAACATCTAACTCTTACAAATAAACCACATAATCATTCGAAATGGCTAACTTTCTTTCTCTTTGAGACCTCCTCAAAGGCATTTCTTGTGATTCATATGCAACAGTCGGCTATGAGTTAGTTTCTTGCGAGTGAGTTTCTTCATGAAAATGTTGTTCAGTATCTTCATTAATTATTGGAACAATATTTGGATCAGTGTTTGTTCCTTTATTCAAATATTGTTAAGTATTATTTTTATTCTCATTAGTTACAAGAACAATATTTGGAACATTTATGGATGAAGAAATCTTTACAGTTAAAGGAACATCTAACCTTACTTCCTTAATATCCATATTTTGTCGTTCATGATTCCCACTAACTTCACCGTTCTTGATGAATATAGGATTTTTAGTTTCCACAATTCTAGGATGATGACCTGGATAGTAAAACCTAAATACTTTAGATTTCTCTGAGTAACCACTAATCGTTTAAGAATCTAATTTCTTTTCATGTGGATTATAGATTGTTGCCTCTGCTAGGCAACCCCAAACATGCAAATGTCTTAAGTTAGGTCTCCTTCCAATCCACAGTTCAAAAAGAGTTTTTGGAACTACCTTGCTAGGGACCCTATTCAACAAATACATTGCAGTTTTAAAGGCATACATCCACAATGATTTAGGTAGTGAGGAGTTACTCATTATACTCCTAACCATATCCATTAATGTCTTATTTCACCTTTCTATCACACTATTTTGTTAAGGTGTGCCTGGTATAGTATACTATGCACATATGCCATGTTTTTTTAGGAATTTTGCAAATAGACCTGGACATTATCCTGACTCATCATATTTCCCATAATATTCACTATCTCTATCAGATCTTATAATTTTCACCTTTTTGTCTAATTGCCTTTCAACCTAAGTTATGAATACCTCAAGGGTACCTAATGCTTGAGATTTTTCTTTAAGCAAATAAACATAACCATAACGTAAAAAATCATCAATAAATATGATGAAATATTTTTCTCCACTAAAAGATTGAGCATCAAAAGGTCCACAAATATCAGTGCGTATGATTTTAAGAAGTTGAGTGCTTCTTGTGGCTCCTTTCTTATTATGTCTAGTTTGCTTTCCCTTATACAATCCACACATACACTTAGATTAGTAAAATCTAGACACGGAAGAATCTCATTCTTTACTAATCTTTCTAACTTTTCTTTGGATACATGATCCAAACATTTATGCCACAAGTAAGTAGAATTTTCATTCACTGCACTACGTTTAATTCCAATGTTGTTATGAATAACAAGCAAGGATTCAGCAAATTTATCATTCAATTTTAATTTATATAAACCATCACTAAGAATAGCAGAACCAATACATAAAGTGTTCTTAAATAAATTGAAACAACCATGTCCAAAATCTCCTTTAAATCCAATAACACTAAGTTTTGAAATAAAAACTAGGTTTCTAGAAATTGAAGGTACATAGAGAGTTTTCAAAAGATCCAGTTGATTACCAGAACTCAAAATCAAGCAATAAGTCCATATGCCTTTAATTAGAGTCTTCATACGATTTTCCATAAAGAGAAAATTGTTATGTGGGTTTATGGTTCAGATCATAAGAAATCCCTGTATAATATTGAAAACATGAGTTGTAGCACCAGTATCAAGCCACCAAGAATTCAAAAAAATTTCAGATAAGTTTGATTTGAAACATATAGAAATATAATATTTATCTTTCTTTTTGAACCAGGCTTTATGTTTTTGGCAATCTTTTTGCCAGTATCTGACTTTCTTATAGAACTTGCATTCGTTTGCCTTTTGTTCCTTTTGATCCGCCTATAAAGCATTAGCAAGCAACTTCTTTTTCTTAAACTTGTTGGCTTTTACTTTCAGTCCTTTACCAGCTTTTTGATACATTAAGTTGACGATGTGACTCCCTTATTTCTTCAATCTTGCTTTCTCTTGAGTAAGCTTACTAGACAATTCATTAACATCCCACTTTTCCTTTATAGTGTTATAGTTAATTTGAAAAGGTCTATACTTAGGAGGTAGAGAGTTCAAGACAAACTGTACCATAAATGCGTCATCCACTGTCATTCCCAATGTCTTTAACTTTACTACAATATTAGTCATTTCAATAATGCGGTCCTGTATACTTAGCGACCCAGTATACTTCATGGTCGTGAGTTCTGCCATAAGGGTACCAGCAAGTGACTTGTCTTTAGAACGAAATCGTTCTTCCACAATTTTCAAGCATTATCTTGCACTTTCAGTTTGTGGAATAATTGTGTTAATGTTGTTGGCAATAGTCATTCGCATGAATGTAAGGCTTAATCTATTAGACCGTTCCTACACCTTATGGTATAATTTCTCTTCCTCACTGCTTTTATCTGTAAGAGAAGGAGGTTAATCCTCTAACAGTGCCAAGTCAAGATCCAAAACACCTAAGTAGAAATTGACTTGTTCACTCCATTTAGAGAAATTCAAACCATTGAAAACAGTAACAGACGAAACTTGCAAATGAAGAGAAATAGCTATAAAATTATACATAAAATACTCACATTATAACAAATTCATTATGGATTTAAAATAAATAAACATTAAAAGTATATTATAGCTCCCCTTTGGGTGGATACTATAATACACTATCATAATTTAAAATGCCAATGATAATCAATTACAAGTAAATAAATATTTCAAATCAAACGTATATTTGTCATCTTTGGATGTACAAATATGTTTAACCAAAGATATTAATTCACTCTCATTATTTTTAATCTTTCATATAATAATTAAACTCACCTTTGGGTGAATTAGAACGCTATAAAATATTAAACATCAATATATCATTAACTTTATTCACAGACATTTCATTAAACATTATGGATAATTGATCTTTCATTTATTTGTCATCATAGTTAGGCCACCTTGGTGACTAAGAAATAATAAATATAAAATTTATACATAAATTAAATACCTTATTTTAATGATATGCATTTATAAAATAATAATATGGAAACTTAATAAATGCAATCAGATAAAATCTATTATTCTTTATGTATACATATAAACCTAATATGCATATTAATCTAATTCCTAATGTCAATAATCCAATAACATGTATGCCATGAATATTAATAAACATTAAACATTATATATTCAATAAACATTAACAACCGAAACATCAATATAATAAACATTAATTGCAATTTTATGGGAAACAATAATTTGGCCACTGAATCGTACACTTCAAACTTCATACCATTGTTTTGATGGTATTGAAACTCACCGAAATATTGAGTTTCAATTTTTTTTTTAAACATTAATCAAGTAGTTTTGGTCAAAATTCAAGAGAGAATAATAATAAAAATACTTTATAAACATAAACGAAGAAATTATATATCTAAAAACTATAGTTTTGATACCACATGTAAAATTTTATGGAACAATTAATTGATCCCAATAATTAATTAATTAAGAAATTTGAACATATAATTCTCATAATTGAAATTAAAATAAATACATGAAGAGTTTAATGCGATTGACATTATGCAAACCTTAAGACTAAACTGATTTCTCTCCTTTGACCCTTTTATTTACAACGGCTTGATTGATGGATTAACTTTATTGTTGTTGGTGTGTGTGTGTAAACCCTAATGGGTAGAAAGAAGACCAATTTATAATTATTACAACTTAATCTAGTACGTCCATCACATAACCAAATGAATGGTCAAGATTAATTAGTTATTTAACTATTATTTAGCCTTTATGGATAGCCCAATATTAGGCCACATTCTAACATTAGTTACACTAAAGATTTATATCTTATAGGTATAAAGAGATTATTAGGATTTTTACATCAAGCCTAATTGTGAACACTTAATTTTCATCTTTCAAATCTAATGATGACACACTATTGTATTCTTTTGGAAATGATGGTTTGCAAGCATGAACTATGGAGTCTTGTTCTATTTTTTGATGTTTTCATACTTAAATTTCATTCTAAAGAGAGTTAAATTCAAAATTTGTTGTTTTTTGGTCCTTTAGAGACTATCGAAAGCCAAGCATAGGGCTATGCATGTAGCTACAGGCATGTTCCTATAGCCTATGTGCTCACTGATGTAGTTATACGCGCGTATTAGGACATGTATATGTAGGCCAAGCCAGCTACAAGGGCAAGCCCCTCCATGCACACGTAGCTCAAGAAGCAGCTTTGTTCGAGCCTCTGATCTTTTTTTCTTTAACCTAACTTGTGTCCAACCACCTTATCTTTGACTAAAACTTTTTTAAAATAGAAAAGTAACTTCGAAAAATCTAATTTTTGAGGGATTTTATCTCACCCAAAAAAGAAAAAATCTTTTTCTAAAAAGGAAACCTTCCAAATGGTGTTTCTATATATTCATCTTAACCAAAACCCTAAAGACATCTTTTGGCAACGTGAAGAATACATAAAACATCTTTCTCTCAACCTTAACTCATCTAAAGCATCTGCATACAAAAACCATCACCATTAAAACCTAAAAATCAATTAAAACTCTAAGAAAAACTTCTTTGCTTTATTAACAACAAGAAAAGGAACCAATTTGATGTGAAACCCGAGGGTTCTCCCCACCAAAACTGATATTCCTACTGCCTCCATCCTTAAATGGATTTGAGTTAGCCAAAGGAATGGTTAGAGTGGTGGGGTGATTTATTTTTGCGACATTTTTTATTTATTTTCTATTTATATTCAAATATTCATGTTCATGCATATTTCATGTTTAATCATATGTTTATAATCCATTTCTAAGCATTTTCATGTGTTTGTTTATGATTTAATTGAAAAGGATTTGATTGAAACCAATTCCTCTTCAAATACTCTAGCTATTGTTTCATATATATATATATGTATTGTATGTTCTTGATGTTCATTTGATGTCATATTTAATTTTCTTTATTATTGTTGTTTGGGGATGAGAAAAGAATGGATTGAAAAAGAATGATTGAAATAAGTTTTCAAAAAAAAAATGATTGAAATAAGTTTTCAATCCATTCTTTTCTATTTCTTATTTAATTATGATTACTGGTTTGATTTATGTTGGTATTTCATATGCTTTCGATCAATAATTTTATTCATGTTGATTTCTCTATTCTAATCATATTATTTACTTTGCTTCATATGTTTAAATCATTTTTGAGTTGTTAAAAAGGATCTAAGGTGGATTGTGACCTATTCCCAATCAACTATTTCTAATCAAAATTAATTCCATGAGTTTATGTATTCGTATGCCTATCATTTTAATCTTAGTTTGATTTAAGGTAATGGTATGTTCTTGTTGATCATTAGTCAGTCTCTTTTGATACTTAGGTTTAAGTTGTGATGCTTCTTGTTATCTTTATGATGTTTATTACCTAGATTTATTTAAATTAAGGTAAGTTAATTAAATTGTGATTTTTTCTTTTATTTCTTGATTTATTGGCTTTAAGTGTATGATTTGATCTTCAATTCTTATTTTGGAGGTATTTTGATATTTTTCTTGCATATAAACCTTTCTAGAAGAACCTAAACTCATAAAACCAGAAATAAAAAATGCATTTTGAGTGGAAATTTAGTGTTTCAAGGCCTGTTGGGCATGATTTCTAGGTAAGGCCTACGCCTACCCTTAGGTGTGCATGTATTAATGTGTACATGAAGCTATGCTTGCACAGAGCTCCTCGTGCGCATATCTGATAGACTGCATACTCTTTAGTAATTTGACCGTAACTCAGGTTGTATGTCTTAGATTTGGACAATTCAAGATGCGTTAAAAAGCTGAGAAATAGCCATACAACTTCCCAAAAGAACTAAAACCAAATTATTCTTTTTTTAGGCTGAATTTTGGCCTTGAATTTTCTATTTAGTTTAATAGGATTTATTTTCTATTTATTTTGGTTCTTTTGAGTTTGTAATTTAAATATCCTTCACCTTTTGAAAAATTCTCATTCTCGTAATCCTCTTTTTATGCTTTAGATCATTAATCAATTTAGTAAATTTATTATTTTTTAAAGCATGAAATTGGAATTAAATTTAAGCCATCACCTTAGTATACATGTTATTTAGGTTAAAAACAAAAATTGGTTTAATTAGAGACAAAGCATGTTTTAGGTTATTTGTGAGTTTAGAAAGTGTATTTAGGCCTTTAAATTATTATTTGTTTTTTGCTTGAACCCTTGAACTCAAATTAACTCACAACTGGTAGCAAGAATGCATGTTTAGGTTAAACAACTAGAGTGGCATGTTTGATATGATTAAAAATCAACTAAATGGGCTTAAGCATGTTACTAAACAATTTGGGCTAATTAATTAGCATGATTCATAACAAACATAGGCTCCCTTTATTTGTTTAATTTGAGCAAATTATATGTTAAGGTGAACTGCAATGTTGTGATACAATTGTCATTGTAATCAAAATGCCCAACCAATCCATGTTAAGCCTAGCATAATATTGACCTAAGTAGAGGCCAGCTTAAGGGCTGGGTAATCTGGCTATCTAACACCTTTTCAAGTTTTCACTTAATTTCCTTGTCCAAAATTTCTAATGAGGGAAGTTAGGTATGAAGTAAAGAATTTGGTTGCGACAATTATACAATGAATAAATTCATAATAAATTTTTAAAAAATAATCTATCTAGAATAGTTTAGAATTTTTCTTCTAACTCAAGCAAACAAGTATACCAACAGTCATAGGTCTAATAAACAAATAGAGTAAGCCAATAAAGAAGAGATCAATACAACAAATACAAATAAATTCTACAAGGGACCATATCATGAGCTAACTTCAAAGACTAGTTTATTTGAGATCTCAAACACATAATTAAAGTTAAAAAGTTAAATAATAAATTGAAAAACAAATATGGGTAATGTTGTTCAATTCAATTCAATTGCAAATTAATAGACTTGAATAAGAAGGAATATGCAACATAATTATGGCAATTGCCCACCGCATTGTTCAGCTGATTATAACAAAAAAAAAATTTCAGTCTTTTAGTCTCAAACTTATAAGAAAAAATATCATCAAACACCATCATATAGAGTAACTATAAGTCTTCATTAAAACCAATGTAACTTAGTTTCTTAAAGGCTTTAATTGATATTAATTCTCCTCAATTTGATTTGATAATGTAGAGTTTTCAACAAACTCCTTCACTATCTAATGGCCAACATATTCATCATCATTATCATCTATTGTTGGTGTTATTGATGTCTTGAATTCCTATTCATAAAAGAATTTTATTTTTTTATTGAAGTTAAGTTTTCTTCTTGGATTAGGAAAAGTGTCCAACAAGTCCATAATTTAATTGGTTATTGAGATAACTTACTTTTCCTTCTTTGATTTAGAAAAGTGGCCCATCATATATATATATATATATATATATATATATATATATATATATATATATATATATATATATATATATATATATATATATATATATATATATATATATATATATATATATATATATATATTTGTTATTTTCAACATGTTGCAATATCACAAGTTAGAAAATTTAAGAGTCCATTTTTGTAAATTAAGGTGTTGTAATTCCAATTTTATTTTTGACATTGGTTAACATATTAGATGTATTCGAGGTTCAAGGTTGAGTATTACTCTCCATTCTATTTTTTTTATCTCTTTAATGTTAGTGGATTTTGCTTCCCTTCCCCAATAGACCTAAGCTTACACTGAACCACCTAAATTTGTGCCTTCTCATTTTTTTTATTTTATTGATGCATCTATATAATTCCAAATAAATTTTAGATCGATCTTAACAAAATGTTATCAAAGCCCCAATTAAAATTTATTTGGGATTATTTATGACTGTCACAAAATTTGATATTAAGAAGTATGATTGCAATGTTAGTTTCCGCTTTATGACAAGTCAAGATGCGTGCAATCTTAAAATAGAATGGGTTGCTACAATGATTAAAGAGCAAAAGCAAGAATAAGATAAGAAAGCTCTAGCAGCTATTAAGTTATTCTTGTCAAATGAGGTTTTGTGTGAGGTTATTACTGAAGATTATATAAGATTTGTGATCCAAACTTAAGTTATTATTATGACAATAACCCTCATAATAAAATTGGTGACAAGACATCAGTTGCATACAATTAATATGACAAAAAATGCACCTCTAACATCACATATTGATGAATTCTTTAATATTGTGATAGATTTAGAAAATATGGATATCATGTATGATAGATTTAGAAAATATGGATATCATGTATGATGAGAAAATAAAACTCTTATACTACTTCACTCTTTAACCTTCATCATATATGCACTTCAGAGATACTATAATTTTCAATATGGCCATGCTTATTATAGAGGAGGTTAAGTAAGCTTTGTTTTCAAAAGAGCTTATAGATAAAGAACTTGCATCCAATGGTGTAACACCAATCAAATGCCTATTGAGCTCTAGAACATCCTTCAAAAATGAAGAGAAATTACATATCCAAATGGTGTACGATGCTGCTAATTATAAGGCTGCTGAAAGAATCATATATAAAAAAGATAAATTACATCTAAATTGAAGTACTTTGTCTTTTTCTTTACTTCTTTTCATATTACAAGATGTATTTTTCTTTCCTCTATGATAATGTTGCTTGAATAAAATATAGTTGTTATCATCTAATCTTGGAGTTTTTTACATTCACTGTAAAATTTATCTATAAGATCTATCTCCTATTTGCAAAAGAAACAAAGTGAATAACGTATATTTGCAATTAATGACACTTATTTCAGCAACAAAAAAGTGAATGAAAAAAAAATTAGAAGGGAAATCACACCTCTAAATAGGGTGATCTCTATTTGGTTTAGACCAAAAGACTAAACCGAACCAACATGATTAGAGTTTTCCTGAATTTAGTTCAGTTTTTAATTTTAATTTCTAACAATTTTTGAGGCTGAAGATTGAATAGTTTGGTTAGTAACTTAATATTGGTCCTCAAAGATTTAATGCATTATCTTCATTCATGACACCATGATGTTAATTTCTTACTTCTACCATGTTAAATAAACTCTAAGTATATTATACCCTAGCTATAGGCAAACACACCTATCGTTCGGGTAGTATAGCACAAAAGAGGTTAATCCCATAGAGAAACTATATAATTATTAGTGCAAATGTTAACTATTGTCTAGTAAATCAAATTCCAAGGAAAAATTAAATTAAATTAAATTGAAAATTAAACTATATTAATTAATTGCAGAAAATTGGCGAAATCAATGAAAAGTAATCAATGAGTTAGTTATCTAGATAGAAACTCCACCTAACTCCTCATATATTTCATAAATTATAGAATCAATCAAATCAAATAATGAATCAAATTGACAATCCTAATATTAGAATTAAACATTTCTTAAGTGAGTTAATCCCCTTTTCCCTGAGCAACTTAAATAGAATCTCTTCTTATTCAATTGGTTAGGCAAAGCATTAAGATTAAGGAATTAAAGCCAAAGGATTTTGTAAACCTATCTCTAGTATCCCAAGTAATCCCTAATATTCATGAGTGATCATATCAAATCAAGGATATCTCTACTTCTTAATAAGAAATCAAATATCAAATCAACAAGCTAGTAATTGCTAATTAGACTTTATCAATATAAATCATGAATATAACTCAACTCAATGATGATTTGATTAAAAATCCAATCATTCAATCCATATAATCAAAACTAGGGTTTGTCCCATATAGATAAATAGAGTTTAATTCATGGTAAATCTAAAGAATAATGAACAAGAAAGAAGGGAAAGAAATCTCACAAATCTATAGATAAGTTCTTAAAAATCTTCTCTTCGATCTTGAATCACCCACTTCAAATCTACTCGGATCTTGTTCTTCACCTTGATTTCAACTGTGATCTATCATCTTTCTTCTTAAAAAGTTCTCCAGAAGAAAATCCCTCTAAAGATAAAATAAGATCCCTCTCTTTCTCCTTAGAATGTCTTTTAAAGATGTAATTTTTGCTCAACATGGTCTAGAACATAGGCATGTTCCAGGGTGTGTTGATGTCCTTCTCCTACGAAACTCAGATCTTTAACATAGGCTGCAACACACCTTGGTACAAGGGCGTGTTCCAGGGTGTGTAGGCTACTACGTCTCCAATTCTTTGCCCAAAATTCCCCGAATTCGCTCCTTAACTTTACGATTTCAAAACAAATTAATCCGTAGCCTCCAAATCAGCTAAATCCCTCAAAATATTCTAATAAACCACTTAACAAAAAATTAAATCCAATTTAATGATAAAACACAGTAAGAACAATGGATAAAATCTAATCAAATATGCACTTATCACACTAACTCCAAGATTCATCTATTTCTTAAAACGTAATAGTAATTAAAACCTTAAATATGTAACTTATAATAAAGAGATAGAGAAACTGAAAATTATAGAAAATGTGTCACAAAGGCATTACTTGGGTTTCAATTTTTTTTTTTTTTTTTTGTATATTAGGAAGTGGTCTTAAATGTTCTTTAATCAACTATTGTTTTAAATGTATGCTCATAGAGTTTATGCTCCTTGCAATTTTCATCTGCTCTTGAAAAAAAATGTGAACCTTATAGTGGAAATATTTGAAACACGCATTAGATGTGATTCATAAAAGTATATATAGATATGTGATATTTGTTTACCTAGATAAAGGGCAGTCTCTCCCCTCCAGCCCAATACTAAATGTTTTTGTAAGCAAAAGTACCACAACTACTTATCACCTTGTCGTAGGATGTTGTTCGCGATGTTTACTATCCATTTGCTTGATTTTATTTCTAATTATCATCCCTAAAAGTTAAGAAATAGATTTCCTTCATATTATTCTTCAACTATCTATCAACTAAAGTATGAAACCAAGAAAGAAAAAATATACTTGCCACCATTAAAATGTCAGGCTTGTAGAAGTTATGCTTATGCTGCATTGAATCCAAAACATAAATTTCTCCATCTTTTGGGTGTCCAATGACTGTATAAAAATGATTGGTGTGATAAATTACAAAAAAATAATAATAATAATGCACACAAGAGGGGAGGAAAGAAATGTATATTATTTTCAGATGAATCTATTAAAAGTATCAAAAATTATTTAGAAGGATAAGAAATACTTGACACATATCATTGACATGAGTTTGTTTATGAGATGTTAAACCATACTCCAAAATCTCTGAGAAGCATAAAGAATTCACAAAAATATTTAATAATCCAGCTTTTACTTTTCTGCATTAAACTATACAGAAAAAGTTAAAATTATATTTCTATTTGAAAAACTCACGATATAAAAGCAGCTTTTGAAACACTACCCTTGTCCTTTAAAAGAATCCAAAAGAATGTCTACAAAATCATCAACTTCCTATGAGGCATGATATTTCACATTCTAGTTAGTGTCATTGGAGGAAGTTTCCATTAACAGATAAGAGATATTAAGGACTAAAAGAGAATACAGATGAGAGACATTATAAAAGTTAAGAGCCATTCCTTCATCTTCAGAATGTCCAAAGTTCACTTAATTGTTGAGGTAGACTGGTTTATAGCTTCTTTTGTTAAATCCTTGATTCTATGTTTGAATACATCTTGAGATGGTCCTACAAATGAGTCCATCAAGATAAATAATCATAATATTTCTACAACTATTCTAATTTTCAATTTGCTACTTTGTCTGCTTCCCTGAAGAAGTCCAGTTTTTCGTATTCAACTTATTAAAAAGTGAAATCTTCCATGCTACAATAAAAATGTAAAAATTGAGGTATATGAGGCACAAAGCTAGTTATAACCCAAAAAAAAATCACTTTTCTTCTTCGACTATATGAAAATTATTTTCTTCAAATTTTTGTAGCTGTTGAAAGGAAACAAAGATTTTGATCTCAATAATGATTCTAGAGAGAATTCATAGCAAAAAAAAAAAAAAACACAATATTAATTTAAATCTCGCCACTTATGCTCAAAGATTTTTACAAAGAAAAGAGTAATACTAAACTTCAAAATTCAAAAGAATAAATGAAATTACTTGGTTGATATTTGAAATCTAAATATCATGCCACTTACTTGTTCACTTATAAAATGCTCAGTCCTATGCATTTTGAGCAAATCCATTAAGTAGTCTCTTAGAAGAACTGAAAAATAATCCCCTTCAGCCAACATTTTTATGCAAGTTGCATCTATATATGCTTTTTTCTGTTTAGACAATAATCAACATATCATTCCAACATATAAAGAAAATGTAAGACAAATTTTCTATTAGATAATAACAATCTCTCTCCAAAATTCATACAAACATGCATGTCAAAAAAGAGACCAAAACTTGACAATAAATGAAAGCAAGTTGGTATCCTAACAAAAGATAAGCTAGAGGCAAACTTAAATAGTCTTGACTTTTCAACATGTCAAAGAGGTAAAATTAATACAAATTGTCAATCATGCAATCAAGAATAAAAAATAACAAATCAACAAAAGACCATTCTAAACAAGAATTATCTCATATTACAGACCTGTAATCAAAGAGGTCCCTAAAATGAACACTACTACTTCTATACTAATAACATTTCATTAGGACCACCTGTAGTAGAGCGCAATTACTGCTAGAAAAGAATTAACTCAGCAAGATAATAAGAGGGAAAATGCAAAAACTTAACAAATAAATTAAGAATGATAAGGAAATATAATTGTATGCATTAAAAATTTTTTTTTCTGTTTCACCAATTAAACAGATCAATTAAAGATCAATAACAATAAAAATCAACTAGTAAAACAACAATCTAAATTGAAAGACTATATATAATTCTTTCATAATTTCAGATAAGGTTATTGAATAAAAGGAAAGATAACTAGATTTAATCTCTAAATAACATATTTTTTTCAAATTTCATAGTCAATATTAAAAAAACAAAATTTAAATAAAAACAAGAAGCCATTAACATATTTAGGTAAGTTGAAAAAGATACCAAAAACTCATATCATGAACAAGAAATGGTTGTCTATGATAAAGATAGTGAAAATTAAGGTTGGATGTTGTTAAGTGGCAGGGTGCATCCAATTATATGACTAAGGATTCAAGTCAATTACAATCCAGTCATCCATCTTCCATAACTATCATATCAATAGCTAATGGTAGTATTCTCTTATTACTAGAGACGATTTTGTCACCTTAACTAGTACTCTCACATTAGATATACCTTTCATTGTCCCATCATTTGAAAATAATCTTGTGTCAATTGATCAAATTACTTTCACTTTTGCTTGTATAGTAACTTTATGGCCTTTATTTTGTGTCTTTAAGGACCTTTTGGCTTAAAAAATTCTTATTTATGGTGTTAAATGGGGCGAAACTCTATTACTTGTAATTAACATAGAGTGGGGGAAAAAAGTTCAGTCATGTATGTCACACTAATAATGAAGAGAAAGCTCAATCGACTATTTGGTTATGGCATCGAAGATTAGGATATCTTTTTTTGGATATCTTAAAAAATTACAAAGGTGCCTTTTTTTTGTCTTTAAATGATTCAATTTTCCATGTAATGTTTGTGAACTAGCTAAAAGTTGTTGTATTCCTTTTTACCAAGTTTGAATAGAAGTTCTAAACCATTTGCAATTATACACTCTAATGTCTAAGGTCTTGAAAAAATTCCTTCTCTTTCTAAAGCTCATTACGTTGTTGCATTTATTAATGAATGAACTAGAATGATTTTGACATCTTTGCTTCAGAAAAAATTAAAAAAAAAAGTAATGTTTTTGCAGTATTTCAAGAATTCATAATATAGTAAGCACTCATATCAAATATAAATTCATGTTTGGCAGTCTAGTAATGCCATGGAATTTGTAGATGCATCCTTTGGAAAGTTTATGAGCCAGTGTGGATTCAACATCAGACCTCTTGTACTTATATTATGCAATAGAATGGCTTTGTAGAAAGGAAAAGTGATTCGTGCCTCTCTTTTTGGCATAAATATGCCTAAGTTCTACTGGGGAGAAGCTATGAAGTTTGCTATTTACTTATCAATCGATCACCTTCTCAAGTGATAGATTTTCAAACCCCTTAACGAAAAATAGAATCTTTCTTTTCCATTCCTCATCTCTCTAATCTCGAATGTAAAGTCCTTAGTTGTATAGTCAATGTCCATATTCACAACCTTTGCAAAATAATCTTGATCCATATGCAAAAATGTGTTTTTGTTTGCTGTTTAGATTTTCAAAAGGGGTATAGGTATTATGACTCTCAAACTTGAAAATTAGATGAGACCTTGGATGCTTCTTTTTTGGAATCAAAACTTTACTATTTAGGAGAAGTTTCGACACCTTCTCTTCTGGAGGAAAGTTCTAGTGAAGAGAGTGAGGTGTAAGAAGGTAATGGAGGAGATGAGTTTTTAGAGCTAAGAAGAAGTAAATGAAATATTTTAGAGAAGTGGAAGTGGTCAATTTTTTTATGACAGTCATAAGGTGTTAGTTCAATCATAATCTCCAATAAATACAGAGTTACCCATGTTAACACCATTAACTAAAGAATCGACTTAGAATACTTCTCCTTTTCCTCAGGTAATCTCGAATACCATATATGATGAGTCTTGTGAAACAAATGTCATATGTTATGAGTTAGTTGTCCCTCTTGAAAATTTGGCCCAAAGATATCTATAAAGATCTAATAAAGGTATCCTAAAGAAACAATATGAATCTGATCCTAAAACCAATATTAACTATCCAATTAGTATTTATGTCTCCACTAACAGATTGTCTAAATCATGTACACTTACTATTAATCAATTATTCAATGCATCTATTCCTAGTAGTCTACGGGATACATTAGTGTAATCAAAATGGACTAAGGCAATGAATGAAGAGACGGAGGCTTTGCAAAAAAACTCAACATGGGAATTGGTATCACTGCTAAAGGTAAGGAAATGATTGGTATATGGGTGTTCACTGTGAAACTCAAAGTAGATGGAAGCATTAATTGATATAAAGTGGGATTAGTTGCAAAGGGATTTACACAAAGGTATGGGGTGGATTACTAAGAAACTTTTGCACCTATAGCTAAGCTCAACACAATTCATATTCTCATTTATATAGCAGCAACTAGAGAGTGGCTTTTGCAATAATTTGATGTTAAGAATGCATTTCTTAATGAAAATTTAGAGGAGGAAGTCTACATGCAGTTGTTGCCAGGGGTTAAATATAATTCGTTAAGAAGACATAAAGTTTATAAATTGAAGAAATCATTGTTTGGGCTTAAACAATGGCTTAAAGCTTAATTTGGGAGGTTTTCCTCAACCATAAGGGCATTCAATTATAAACAGAGTTCATATTATACTTTTATAAAACACAAATAAGGAAAGGTAACAACTTTGATTATGTATGTCGATGATATAGTGTCATGACCAGATTTCTAACCCCAGATGGTTGGACTCTACATTGCTTTTCAATTCAAAATTGGAGAAAGACTAATTAGGCTTAGGCCCAAAGAGGAGAATGGAATCGTCACCTAGTTTTTAAAAATAAAGAAAAATAAAGGTAATTAAAATTCCTTATTTCATGCCTAACCATTCTTTTTCAAAGATTTGGGCAAGAAAAGTTAGGTACAGACTTGGGAAGATTTTAGGCACCCAAGCTCGCCCAACTATGAGACTGGCTTCCACTATTTGGTCAATTTTAATGTGATGTTTGTTTAGGATTTTTGGACTTCTAAAAACATGTTGTCACTTATTAATATTTCATGCCATTCAATAACTTAGCAAAATTTGAACAAATCATCAAGGGTACAACAAGTTATTAAGGCCTAATTTAATTATGCTATGTTTAATTTTACCAAGTAATCTACTACAATGCCAAATTTAGCCAAGTGTTGGGTTTCTAATCATGCAATTAATTTCCTTATTTAATTAACCTAAACATGGTTTTTTTTACATTAGTTATGTTCAAGACTTCCTCATATCATCATGCATCATTCAAATAAATATTAAAACAATAAAAGAAAACCTTAAACATGCTCCTAATCATGTTTAAACATATCAAACGACCTAAACATGCCAAATTGTTCAACTAATTGTTCTATCAATTAATTAATTATTTAACTTAAAGCATGCAATTCTAGGCTCAATTAATTCATTTTAGGTTCATTTCATGCCTTGTACAGAAAATTGAAATTACCAACTTTCATGCATATAATCAAACAAAATCGAAGTCTAATTAAACTAAAGATTAAAGGGGAGGCGAATTTAATTAATTACATACCCAATAATGAAAATAAAAATAAAAACAAAAAATGAAATCTAACCTATTAGAAAAATACATAAGATAAGAAATATCCAAAAACCTAGAAAAACCCTAGACTAAAACTAAAACTAATCAGAAAATAAAATATGAAAAGCCCTAAAACTACCCTAAGGACACGTGGCATGGGCACAAGCCTATCCATATGCTTGTCTTCATCATGACTGCCCTTTTGTCTGATCTGATCTCAACTTTAATGCCACTCTGCCATTTCTAACACTTTTCTAGGGTTTCTCAACATAAAAATGCACATGAAATGCTAAAAGAACTCAAAAGAGGTAATGACCATTACAACAGAAGAAAAAATGCAAAGAATGAAGAACAACATGAAAAGGTGCGCAGGTCCATGTCCATGCGCCCTTCACTTGCTAAGCAAAGGGGAACAATTCCCCAATTTGGCTTGCTCTTACTATTTTTGTGATGCAAATGCATGTTTCATGTAAAACTATGGTAGATTGGCATTCAATTAAACAATATTTAAAGGCATAAACATTTTTTTTTTTAAAAAAAAAAAAAGCAAAAGTTAATAAAATCAAAGAAAGAAAATAATTTTAAAGGCTTAACCATGGATGATCAAGAACTGGACTTGATCAACCACAATATGATCATTTCATGGTATATATATATATGTAAATAAACAAATATTTCTAGCAATCTATAGTAAACAGAAATACATATAACATGCTTTATTGAATGGAAAATGTATAAAATGAAAAAAAAATAATAAATACATATAAAAACATAAAAACCCTCAAACATTCTACCTCTTGACTCCATTAGGTTGCTTAAGGCCTTATTGCAATGAAGATCATTAGGTTGGAGGTTATAGCCCTCAGATTCACATTAACCAAACAAAATATATACCTTTTGTCTTCTTTCTTAGATTGATTAATAAGCAAGGATGGTGTTTAGATGTTTAGGCTTAGAAAAAATGATTGTAAACTCTAAAAAAGTTCTGTAAGAGGAAAAAGATGCACCAGAAAACTCAAAAGCTTAGAAAAAAAAATGAAAAGTCAAAAAAAAGAAAAAAAGTCCTCCCAAAAATAGTTTTTTAGCCTTTTACATTTTCCATTTGAATTTTGAATTTTTTAATTGAAATCTTATAAAAATTTCTTTTGAAAAAAGTAGTTTCTAAAGATATCTCAATCTGTAATTCCTAATCCGTAAAAATCAGAAATATCCTAAAATTTAAAAATTTTGAAAAAAATGAGCTGATAGGAGATAAGGGGCATACCTAAGGGTTTGCACCCCTTGTCCTACCCTGCAAGGGGCACAAGCCTCAATCTCTAGCGTAGTTATGTTTTAGGGACTAAAACATAATTTTTCTCACTTTCGGGATCAAAATGTAATTTTCTAAAATTTTAAATTTTAAATTTTTATTCAATTAAACCCAAAATTTCTCAATTTTTATGAATTTCTGAATTTTTTTTTTCAATTGTATTCTTAAAACTTCTCAAGCAAATCTAAAATCCTAATTGTGAATCAAATCCAAGAAAGAAACACAAGTCAAAATTAAGCATCCACATATGGCCTTGACAGGAGATGAACCATGTGAAATAAATAGGGGTGAACATCAGTCTATTCGGTTCGAACAAGCTAAACTAAAAAAATCAAATTTTTTAGTATTAAAAATCGAACCAAACCGTTTTACATGTAAAATCGAATGAACTAAATCAAAAAAATCAGATAGGTTCAGTTATGTTAAAATCAAATTTTGCAAAATAACAGGTTTGTGTAAAATAATATATTAAATAAATATATTTACTTTTTTATAGTTTTTTTTAATATGATAAATAATCTTAACTTAAAATAAATAAATTGAATCTAATTCTAATTAATATTAAAGCCCAATAAAATACTTATAATTACCTTTTGAAAGAGTATTACTATTTATAACCTTCTAATAATTAAAGCAAATCACTAATCACAATATCAAACAAAGATTGTATGCCAAATCAAATACTAAAATAGTTACATTTACCATTAATTAGGCATAAATTATGCATAGTCAATGGAAATAATTTTTTTAAAATAATAATAATAATATGGAAATTAAATATGCTAAAATAATTACATTTACCATATAAGATTGCTTTTGACTATATGATAAATAATTTTTCAAATATGGTAAATAAGAAAATTAAATATTTTATAATAATAATAATAATAATAATAATAATAAATCACATTGATTTACTATATAATTTACTATTAATCTCCATAATTTTATCATTATCATCCCTTTTCAAATCACATTGATTTGGAAATGAAATATGGTAAATAAGGAAGTTAAATATTTTATAATAATAATAATAATAATAATAATAATAATAATAATAAATCACATTGATTTACTATATAATTTGTTATTAAGCTCCATAATTTTAGCATTCATCATCCATTTCCAAAGTTTAAGCATCCGTCAATTTAATAAATAAAAATATTACAGTATAATTAATATCAAATATTGAATCGATTTATTTTATAATATTATGCTATAATATTTTTTTATTTTTTAAGCAATATATAATAATAATAATAATAATAATAATAATAATATTCAGTTTGGTTCAGTTTATTAGATTTTTTTGCACTAAAAACCAAACCAAACCTAAATAACCGAAATTTTCTACACTCAAAATCGAAACCGAACTGAATTATTTTAAAATTAAACTGAATTGATTAATCAATTTGTTTCTATTCAATTTTTTTGAACCGAATAATGCTCACCCTTACAAATGAAGTTGTTACAAGAATATATGGCTACTAAGATTGAAAGGAAGAATCTAGGACAACTTAAATATTTCCTAGGAATTGAAATAAAAATGTCAGGCCCCAAATCCGAAGGCACATGACCAGCACTAGGACACAGAAAATGCACGTGGCTACCAGTGCCCATAGTAAGCCTAACCCAAGATACACAACTAAAAACCCAAACTGAAAAGGGCTATGGGCCCAAATAGGTTAAGCAGATCCAAAAGAATCACAACATAAAAATAAAGATCTCATTGGGCCAATAATTCATTTATTTCATTTATCTAAAAAATGTAGTAAATTACAAAAGTTCTGCTTAACAACATATTCCAACTCTTTAAGATACATATCTGAGTATTAAACAAAATACAAATACAAGATGTAACATTGCAGAGTTCTAGAGCTATAATACAAATATACATCTATTACATGTGTTCTTAATAGCCAATAATACAAATTACTGCCGAAGAAAAATTGGCAGTTTACTCAGTTACAAGTATTTCACAAGCTCATTTCCTGACCTGAAAACACCAAGATGAACAGGAATGAGCATTCGACTCAGTGAATGATACCAGCTAATATATTAAACTGGTATCCTACAAATGGACTCTAATGCACATGTTATGTATTATGTCACAGAGACAGACAATTCATATCATCAAACAAGGACGAGATACGGTCCACAGTACCACTCTAATCTCAATATGGGGAGCCGATCCCCCTATCCTGGCTCTCTGAATCCAATAATCTGTCTCTTATATCCAAGGGGCTCGGCTGTCACTAGTCTGTACCACGCAGCCCTAACCCGACTGACAGCGGCCCTGGTGATGAGCAAACCCGGCCAGCATCCATCAGTCATAGCTCATCTTCTAAATCTCAACAGAATCATAATCATAATAGTATCCATATCCATATTCATCTCAAAAGTCCCTAAGTGGTACTGCATCCTCCTGACCTCCATCCATCAATCACAACCACAATATAGCACAGAATACAGAATATCAGTTCCTCATTCATAGTCAAATGTTACATGCTTATATATGCAGTAGTAGTGCATAATATACATATATATACACACAGCAATGCATATGAAATGAAAACAGGATAATACATTAGTGAGTATCACTCACCTAGTTGATGACAAGTCTGACTAACTTCTCTCGGAAGTGCGACCTTGACAACAGAAGCCAGAGACATTGACTCTGAATAACAAATGATATCATTAGAACAAGAACGACCCATTTATCAAGACACAGGTGACAGACTATTGAGATCCTTATTGAAATTACAGCAACATCTCACTTAACTAGAATATTATCCAAAATCAATAAAAACATAACACTTCTAAAATAACCTCAACAGTCCGCACAACCTAAAACACTCTAGAGACCCCTCCTAGTCCTCCCAACTCACAATCATTATCACAACTCAAAAAGCAATTTCAACTTATCAATTCATTAAATACTAACTAAAATCTAATAAATATAACTCAAGAATAATTGAAAGTCAAGGGATCTGGGTTTACCCTCTCAAAATTTGATTGTACGAACGTCGAGGATCACACCAAAATGATGAGATGGAGCTGCTGAGTTGAGGTTGCCGGAACCCTGCCGGTGCCACCATCGTCTGGCCACGCGCCACCATGGACGGTGGTCTTAGATGTCAGAACTTATATCAAACTACTCGTCACGACATCAGGAGCACAGATATACCCTTCACTCTCCTTCATTTGCTGTCGATCTCCGAAAATCGAGTTTCAAAGTTTCGGCATCGCATCCTCCGATCTCTTTCTCCGGTCAATGAAAATTTTCAAAATTGATATCAAATTGAAGCTGGTGAAGAGAGGATTCCAACGCATCTTGAATCGCTTGAATCGGAGCTCGGATGAGAGAGATATGGCCGTTTGAATTTTCAGTCGTTAGAGTTCATCAGAATTCGCTACAGTCAACTTTGGGACGCGCGTCCGGCGCCGTCCGATGTCTGATCGGAGTGATTTTGGTCCCGTTGGCTTCTTCTGGATGTTAGCTTTCCAACCAACTGGCAGTGCATCAATCGGAGGTCGGGTGATGAAGTTATAGCTTGAAAACCACCAGCTGCTCCCTTTCCTCTCTCTTTTCTTCTCTCTCCTTCTTCCTCCTCTGCCACTTCTCCTTTCCTTTATTTCTTTTGTTTCTTCTCCTTTCTTAACACCCATATATATATATATATATATACATATATATATATATATATATATATATATATATATAATACTTAAATAAAATCACTATTAATAATACATATTCAAATTATCTAAATATTTATAATTTAGTAAAATATAATTCTAATTTTTACTTTAATAAGAAAAATAATAAAATAATATATTTCCGTACAAAAATAGAATTTTATAAAATAAATAAAAATTTTGGGTATTTCAAAAAAGGTCAAATTGACCGATTTTTCTTCCACAAAGAAAATGTGTGCTAAATCTTTTGACTAAAACTAGAATGCTTGCTTGCAAAATAGTAGAAATGCCAATAGAAGTTAATCATCAGCTCAAAATTTTTTCGGATCAAGCTCTAACAAATGTGGGTCGCAATCAACAACTAGTTGTGAGATTGTCTCACACAAAGCTGAATACAGCTTATGTAGGGGCTTTTTATCATTTTAGGTGTTTTTTGTAAAATATTTACCACTTTAAATATTTTTTAAAAGTATTTTTAATTTTGGATAATTTTAGAAATTAATTCAAAAAATAGGTGTACGAGTGTAGGTGCTGACATGTAGAACTAGCGGATTGCTGCTATCTGCTGGTTCCACCAGTGGACAGTAGGATTTTTTTTTTTTTAACTTTTTATGTTATTTACATATATAAATAATTTATTGTAAATATATATAAATAATAGAAAAACTAGATAATTAATAAAATAATTAATATTAAAATTTTAAGAGGGATATCATATTTCATATAATAAATAATTGAGTATATAATATAATTAAATAAAGTGTATAATATTAATTATTTTTATTATTAATTATGTAAAATTAAATGAAAGTGTATAAATAATTGAGTATATAATATAATTATTATTTCAAATTATATTTTTTCTAAATTAATTAAAATATTTGATTAGTACTATTTTTTCCTAAATTATTTTATTTTATTTTATTTGGAACATATACATAATATTTAGTACTAAAATTTAACATTTTTAAATTTTACATAAAGTAGTAAAATATTTTAAATAATTAAATGTTATGTTTTAATTGTTAAAACATTCTTAAATTTTACATTGTTATATTTTAATTATTTAAAATATTTTACTACTTTATATAAAATTTAAGAATGTTAAATTTTAAGTACTAAATATTATGTATATGTTATGTTTTAATTGTTAAAACATTCTTAAATTTTACACTGTTATGTTTTAATTATTTAAAATATTTTACTACTTTATATAAAATTTAAAAATGTTAAATTTTAGTGCTAAATATTATGTATATGTTCCAAATAAAATAATTTAGGAAAAAATAGTACTAATCACATATTTTAATTAATTTAGAAAAAGTATAATTTAAAATAATAATTATATTATATATTCAATTATTTATACACTTTCATTTAATTTTTCATAATTAATAATAAAAATAATTAATATTATACACTTCATCTAATTATATTATATACTCAATTATTTATTATATGAAATATAATATCCCTCTTAAAATTTTAATATTAATTATTTTATTAATTATCTAGTTTTTCTATTATTTATATATATTTATAATAAATTATTTATATATATATATAAATAACAAAAAGTATAAAATAAAAAATAGCAGTCCGCTGGTTCAACCAGCGGACTAGATTCCCTATACACTTAAATTTGGAATTAGTCTCTAAAATTACCTATAAATACTTTTAAAAAATATCTAAAGTGATAAATCTTTTGCAAAAAATCTCTAAAATGATAAAAAGCCCCCTATGTAGTGAGTATTGTGAGTCAGTTCATGCATGCTCCCAATGAAGAACATATGGATGCAGTCTACCAAATCCTGAGGTACTTAAAAGGTGCACCTAGCAAAGGTTTGTTATTTTCAAAGAATGGTGTCTCTAACATCAAAGGATACACTAATATTGATTGGGTAGGGGATCAAATAACGAGAAGGTCCACATATGGTTACTTTACCTTCCACAAATAATTAGAAGGTCCACATCTGGTTACTTTACCTTCGTAAAAGGTAATCTTGTTACATGGACGAGCAAGAAGCAGAAAGTGGTAGCACGATCAAGTGCAAAAGTAGAATTTTGAGGTATGACTGATGGTGTATGTGAATTGTTATGGATTAAGAGTATTCTAAAAGATTTGGAGATTGAATATACAAACCTATGAATCTTCATTGTGATAATAAGGCAGCTATTGAGATTGTGCAGAATTCTGTACAGTATTACTGTACCAAACATGAAGTTGATCGTCAATTCATCAAGGATAAATTGGATCAAAAGATTATATAATTTCTGTTTATTAAGTCAGAAAACCAGTTAGCTAATATAACCACAAAAGGAGATTCCATAATACAATTGACAAGTTGGGCATGATAGACATTTATGCTCCAATTTGAAGAAAAGTGTTGGAATGTGCTGGCATGAGTTGCCTATGATCAATTGATTTTGTAATTATAGGAATTTGAGTAGTTGACTATAAAATTACAAAATTACACTAAATAAAAATAAGCAATAAAACAAGAAAAATGCCATAGACGGTGCCCAACTCGAGATTTTCTAGCAAAAGTTACAACTAAAAAAAAAACAAAACTACCATAAATAAAAAAAAAATTGCTAAAGTAAGAGGCTAAATGAAGAAATTTAGCAAAAAAATAACGTCGCATCACCAAAGGCTATGAATGTTAGCTCATTTTCCTTTGAATTATATACTTGACCGGAATTAGTATTTTTTATTTGAACTGTTACTTGTCCAAACGGTTTATAAACATCTTTAAAATTGGCTTCATGTCATGATTGCCATGGTGGCCGTTCTACGAAAAGGACAATGCTAGAGGAGGTGGTTTCTGGGATTAATCGGCGGATTTGGGTTATTATGTTGCACCAATTCTTTGAGACGCACTTGAATCTAGTACGAGTCTTCAAAGGAATTAAGGAAAGAATGTAGTCTAGGAGCTCTGACCAGAGGTCCTCTATTCCCATCTAGTTTGTTCTTTGATCAAACACCAAAAACCAAGTAATGGATTTCTGTCGCCGGAAAAGATTCCAACAGAGAAACTATTAAAACTAAGAGAAATTTTGCGCTAATTTTGAGAGAAAAATCAAGCCTGTTTAAGTTTAACCACTGATCTTATAAGTTACTTATACAGACGTCTACAAGTGTTAAGTAAATTAGATGACCAGAGAATAATTAGATTAGAAAGATAATAATACAGGCTCATTACAACGGGCCTGAACTCATGTAACAATATCCCACTACTACTATGCAAAAATGGTGCTGAAGAAAGAATTATAATAATTTTTTAAATATTTTTAAACCATCATTTTCAAATTTCTCAGCGATTTTACTTGTGTCATAGTGAAAGTCCTCAATGTGAGAAAAAAAGAATGTCTGAGAGCTCAATGTGAAATAATAAAAAACTAGAGACTTAATAAACAAAACATGAAAAGTTCAAGGATCTCAGGCTATATTTTTCAGAAAGTAGAAAAAGTCGACCATATAATGCTACAGCTGATATAAAAAAAATGAGGGAAAAAAAATATACATATATATATATAGAGAGAGAATTTAAGGAAAGGGGAAGGAGGGGGGAGCTTCTATGGAGCTTCAATGCATGGTAACCTTATGGAGTTCTCAATGTCTCCGATCCCCTTGAAGACTATAACGCTCTGAAACAGTTCTGCACAGGCAGCAATTGTTCATAGTGTCTCCCTTGATTCCCTTGGTGATAAACGAAGGTTATAACTAAGCCTCATCAAATTTGGATCATTCCTGTGCTTGTCCCACGTCGATTCCCATTGCAAGCCCTTGCATCTTGAAGTCACAGGAGAAAAAATTAGAAAAGTAAATATATATATAAACCAAAGGGTAACAATTAAAAAAAAAAAAAAAGAGTGGAATAAATTGACCCTTACTGATGGAGCAAGACTAGTATCTCAATAATCTTTGCTCGAATTTCTTCACGAGCTGGTTTTAATGCTGCTTCCTTGTATAATACAACAAGTTCATCCACCAATCTGTGATAAGGGACGTGAATGATGAAAGTGGAAGACAGACATACAAGCTTAATTTAGTTATTATTAAAAATTTAAATGCTTAGACTTGGGATTCAGTTTTGAACAGATGTCCGGGTTATTCATATTAATTTAAAATTTGACCACAAATTGAAGTCGAAGAAGAAGAAATAAACAGTTCCGATATGGGACACATGATCATCCATGAAAGGCTCAGACTAGCACAAAGTTACTTCCAACACTAAATTAAGCAAACAGTTTTGGACATCCCAAACTGGTTAACCCTATACATTATTATACTTCTGGAATTTAAAAACAAAAGCATAAAACCCAAAGCAGTTGCACAAGATTTTCAAATGTCACCTAAAATTTTGCAAAGGAAAAACAATAATACTCAGTTCACCTTTCAATATAAGGTGTGTTCCTTATCCATGTTAAACTTACAACGGTTTGGACCTGTTCGAGAACCTGCACAAAGAGATAAACTGGAGCACTCATACATCCCCAAAACACTGGTCATGAAAATGTTAAAGCAAATTCTAGATCAGAAGTAAACAAATTAATTAAATGATAAAAGTAAAAAAAAAAAATTCAACATGACAAGTATATTGCATGGTTCTTGACAAAAGCCAATAAAAAGGAAATGCAAGAGAGACATAAAAAGGATAGAGTTCAACTATAATTATTCAAGCAAAGCCACGTACCAGTACACAACCACAAATAGGATGCTAACCAAAACACGATAAACAAAATGGAAAAGCTGATAGAGGAAAATCCATCCAAGATGAAGTCTTTATTGCTGTATTTTTTTTTTTTTTTTTGGTCAATGCCAAAGAGAAATATCATTAAACTGATCAAACAAATCAATACAACCAGAAAAAAAATCTTCATTGCTGTATTTATAATTATTAATTGGAATTTTATTACTAAAATGAATGACCAGAGGCATAATTCTATAATGGGAACATTAATATGCATACAAGCTTTACTAAAGAGTGTATCAGTACTAATCAACACCAAGAAGAATTAGTTCTTATTGAATTACAAGTTAAGAGCATTTCATTATTCTTACCAGAAGAACAGTTTCAGTGTCATCAGCATGCATCCACTGAAAGAAAAGTGGAAAAATCCGCCTAAAATGAGCTAATAACACAAGACCAACAGCATGGAAAAGTGGTTCTACAAATGTGAGCCATGCAATACAACGATCCTTGTTCCTTGGTTGGCGCTCCAAGTGACCTAACATTTCATTGAGTACCTTCTCAAACCTGAAAAAAGAAAGGAAAATGAACAACCAAAATAAATTTGTGCTGGTGTACTTGAAAAATCAGTAAGCAGATAAAAGAGTTGTATTTAGAAAAAGTAAGCAAACTACACATTCTTTGGCTGTATTGTTTGTTCTATCTGTAGGAACTAGTTTAGTGGCAAACAAAATGCAATCTGCCATTCGAACAAACTTAACAGGGGAATATCATATTTACACAACAGAGACATAGAATATGATGTATCCAATTTATTGCAGTGCATCTGCCAAATGCAACTGATTTATATAATCATTGACAAAAACTGTGAAGTTGACTTTTCCCCAGTCATAATAAATGAACAGGGATTGTAAATAAATCCAGCCACTCATGAGTAATCTGGACTTTACTTGCAAAATATTCAAGTTAGGCTCGACTCGACTCTGGTGCAGTCAAGCTCAAATTTGAGTAGCAAGTCAAGCCTATTTTGAGTATCCAATGGCTCACAAGACTAATTAAGTATGTAACTTCTTATACAATTTTAAAAAAATTTTATATTAACAATATTTAAATAATATATAATTTACAAGTTCAAGCTTAACGTCACTCAATTTATTCCAAATTAATATGCAAATTTATCTAAATTTTTAATACTAGCAAGCATCAAATATGCTTCTGAGTCAAGATTGAGCACAAAATAAAACTTTGCTTGATGTGCTAAATATTTGCCTTAATAATTCTGTGATTTTGCCTCTAAGAGTATTTTGTTTGATTCTTAAATAAAATCCTTCAAAATTTCATTAATTTACTCATTTTGTTATTCTAATATGCTTTTGTAGAAGTTCCATGTTTTAGAGCTAAAATAGAGCTAAATGTGGCAATTCCAAGAAGCACAAGGTTGTGCACCTTAAAGTGACTTTGCTCCAGTCGAGTTTCAAGCCTTCAAATTTTTAATAAAGTTGAGTTTGAATATTATAATGTGTTGACTTCATCTGAATTGATATACCCCTAAAAGGAACTGATCAGTTCCCTCATTCAACTTTTAGAAAAGAAAATTAAGACTAAAAAATAGATTGCAAAGCAAATCATGCTGGCTCAACGAATTCAAGCAAGAAGAAAGCATTGCCATGTATCTTCCTTTTGCAACCCAATGTCTATCTCTCATCTAGAGTAGCCTTAGATAATTCACTTTGCAATCTTATCTAAAGCCTTGCTATGAAGCTTTTAGCACAAATCCATCATTCAATTTTTACAGCTCCCCTAACCACATAGGCTATAGAAAACAATGATATCTGGTAATTCCCAGGTCAAATACCAGCAAACCTAACCATGTAAAATAAAAAAGTACGAAAATCAGGTGGACAAGATCAGTACCATGGACTACGAGGATTACCACGCTGGGTATAAGTCACAAGAAGAACTGACATCTCAACTACATGATGCCATATCTCATCAGCGGAAGCAATATTCTGGCAACATGCATCAAGAATCACATCTTCATACCAACCAAAATCAGCAGCATTCAAATTTTTTGCAAGATGTATGAAACTAATCATGCCTTGTCCCTGAAACACAAAGAAAAAAGAGCGTTACCTAACCATAACAGCTGATTATGGTTCTATATTCCCTTACCATCATTCTTTCCAATCGATGTAGAATCCCAGCATAGCTAAAGACAGAACTTTAAAGATTGATTGTAGTAGCAACTATGTAGAAAAAGAGGAATGTTGAAATTTAATTCCCCTTCAATTCATTCTCTCCATCCAATCCTTCATATGCATGTTGTATTTTCTCATTCAGCGAAGCAGATGCAGGAAATAAAAGTTTGATTTCAGACTACTTTTTTAAGAAGATTTATGGAACTTATAATTTGCCCATCATCATTCACTCTACAACTAAAAATCTAAATGGCTAAAGTGGAAGCATAGAGAACGCTTATTGTCTGCTTCATGAAAGAACTTACCATAAACAAATAATACATGTTACTATCATTTGAAACGATGATAGCTTTATCCTCAAAATATCAAATTAAGGTTACTATAAGCATCAAATTGGAGGAAGAAACAACATGATACACACTCGGACAAAAGAATTCATATTATGGACCATGAATATAACGTCAAATAGGTAACAATCTGCATTAATATTAACAAACTAAAAGCTAAATGACAAGGAATTATGTATAATGAGATAATGATCACATTCAATTCAAGCACATACATACTTTCACCTCCGATGACCAGTGATCAAGTGCAGTCAACCCACAAGGAATCACCAAAGTAGACAACTTTCCCAAATGTGGATGATCAACCTACCAAAATAAATAAACAATGAAACGGCTTTACCACAAAATCACACCAAAAACCATAAAATATCAAAAAGAACCCAAAAAAGATAAAAACCAAATCTTTCAGACCTGAGTAACAAACCATCTAAACTGGTAGGCAGCCACAATGGCATACCCAACTGGAGCTCGAGCAGAAGCAGCAGACACCTCATCCCCATCAACATTCATATCAATAGAACTCTCCTTTATACTCTCTTTCAACAAAGGCAAGACCTCAGGCATCAATTCCACCACTAACCTCTTCTCCTCACTCAACAAACCACAATCCAATCCCACCAATTCCCTAACCCTTCTCTCATTTCTAACCCCAAAACAACTCCTACAATACACCTTCGAAAACTCCTTAAATGCCGCAGTTGCCATAACCGAAAGGTCATTAGGTATACATGAGAGCAATTCGTGGGTCGAGGACTGAGAAGAGCATAGTAAGGCACATGCTAAAGCTAAGTCCCTTATCGAATTGTGGATTTGGGTTTCAGTAATTTCAGGGTTAGGCTCAAATTTTTGGTTAGAAAGAAGAGATTCGAGAATGGATTTCGTAGAGACATTTGTGCCTTCGGGTGGTGTGTAGTTCACTCTGGAAACAGAGTCCAGTATTGCTTCTGATAACCTGAATTAGATACAGAAAGTTCAATATAAAAACACTGGTTTGTGTGTGTGTGTGTGTGTGTTTGTGTGTGTGTAGAGTAGATACAGAGAAGAAAAAGCTTACGGAATCAGATGGCTATGGAGAACTGCGAGAGAATTTGACATTTTTGGCTCTTGATTCTCCATATTTTGAATGATTCTATGCATTTTATAGCTGCAGCTAAACGACATTCAGCTCAATCAAAACGGTGACACGAGGAAGTGGGCTGGATTTAAGCCCAATTACTTAAAGCCGCCACTAAGCCCAATTAACATAGGATAAACCGGTAAATATCTACAAACAAGAAGGTAATTTTGTAATTTAATTGAGAAGCCATTTACCCATTTTACTCCGCCTATTTACTAGCTACCATTTCACCCATCTCTGAAAAAAAAAAAACCCTCAACGCCGCTGTTACCTTTATCCCCTCCCTTTTTTTTTTTTTTAAATATATATTTATTTATTTTAAAAAAAAAATCACATGGAACTGCTAACCGGCGACCGGCTAGTTCCGAACTCTACTGACTTTCCTCAACACATATCTCCTTTTCCGGCAACCGGAAACCTTCTCATCTCCAATTCAATGCCCGTGATTCACTCATCAGATATCGACCGTCAAAATTTCCCGCCTCAGAAACTTCGTCCTATCAGGGCAAACGGCAGGTCCCCTTCGAGCTCTCAGGCGAACGATCTACCTTTGACGGGTAGGCTGGACGGAGAGCTGGAGAACTTAGGGCTTTTGGCAGACCAGGTGTGTGGGATTAATGGAGATGCTACTGAGTATTTTAAGCCGCTGGTGAAAACGGAGGCTAGTGATATGGCAGTTAATGGCTTTGGGGACAGTAGGAGGGCTGCGGGTTTGGTAGCTGTTGGTTCAGCGAGAATCGGGTCGGATGCGGGTGGAGAAAATCGGGACCCGGATAGCGAGGGAGGTTTATTAGAGGATGAGTCTAGGTGGGTGCTACTTTTCTTCAATAAATGATTATTTTTTTTATTAATAATAATATTTGGATTTTGGGTATTATTGTTTTGTTTTGTTTTGTTTTTGCTCTTTACTTCATTACTTGTTAACACGCTTAAGACTCTGTTTGGAAAAAATAGGTAAGAGAAAAGTAAGGTTTTATAAAGTAAGTTATTTGGAAATAATGGAAGGTAAATAAATGTTTTGGGAGGTAAAGTATAATAGCTTGTTTGCTAAAGTTATTGAAAAACAGTGTTTGAAAAAAGTGTTTGATATTCAAGTTATAAATTTTTCTCTCTCATAAACTCTACCTCTTAAATCCACATATTTAGTGGTTTGAGATTTAAAGATTATTTAAAAATTCAAAAAACCCTACTTCCTAATTAATAGTTCTTCTTACTTTCTTCCCAAACAGAGTTTAACGTGTCAAAACCTTATAAGATCTCTAAAAACTTTCAAAAGCCTTTGAATTTAATTTGAATTCTATAAATTATCTTCTTTCAAACATGAAAATTGATAGCAAAAAAATTATTTGAATTTAATTTTTGCAAAATTTGAGTTTCTAAATAGAAGATTTATGGTAAGGAAATAATTTTTTTCAGAAAGTGGGCTTATTTCATTAGATTGAAAATGGTGGGATGGTGTAATGTGAGTTGACATTATTTTAATGCTTTTCTTATAGTGCAATGCAACCATAGGGACTAGGGAGCTATTGACCATGGCTGTATGGTAGCGTTGTTTTTGGACTGTTAATCTAGACATCAATTTGATTGAAATTGTAATTACAGTTGTCTTCCTCTGTTACCATTTACTCTTTTTCTAATGGAATGTTTATCACTGTATCGTACCTTGCCAATTATTAGTATCAATGCTTTATTTGTATTAATCAAAAAACTTTCTTTATTATTATGATTATTAGGAACTTGATAGTCCATTAAAGAAACTCATTTTGTGGATCCTACCAGAAATGATTTCTTTGGAAATCAACTTAGTTAATGGAGTCTTTTGTGTTTCAGTTCGTCTTCAGATGATGATTCATCAGTAGGCGTCAAGGAATGTGTGAGGCGGAAGAGAAAGAGAAAAACAAGGGAAAAGCTTGAGACTTTTTTGGAAAATTTGGTAATGAAAGTGCTGGAGAAACAAGAGCAGATGCATAGGCAGTTGATAGAAACAATGGAGAGGCGAGAAAGGGAGAGAATAATAAGAGAAGAAGCTTGGAAACAGCAGGAAAGAGAAAGGATTAAAAGGGATGAGGAGATAAGAGCCCGAGAAAATGAAAGAAGCCTAGCCCTCATCTCCTTTATTCAGAATGTGATGGGCCATAAAATTGAAATCCCTCAATCTTTAACAGCAGAGATTCCTTTTGTGGCAAAACACAGAGAAAAAGACAGAAGCAATATTCCTGTTCAAAATGATTTCAAGTGTGATTCAAGCAATAGAAGGTGGCCAGAAGCTGAAGTACAAGCCCTTATAATGCTGCGAACTGCTTTGGAACAGAAGTTTCGAGCTATGGGTTCCAAATGTTCTAATATTTGGGATGAGATATCTGTTGGAATGTGCAATATGGGCTATAATCGAACTGCAAAGAAGTGTAAAGAGAAATGGGAAAACATCAACAAGTACTTCAGAAAATCAATGGAAAGTGGGGGAAAGAAGCGGCATGAAAATAGTAAGACTTGCCCATATTTTCATGAATTGTACAATTTATACAAAAATGGGTTTGTTAATCCAGGAAATGCTAACATCGACAATGAGGCTGAGGATAGTAAGGAATAAAGGATAGAAAATCTCAAAAGGACTAGTTTAAGCCTTTTCGTGTGACACCTGATGCTGATGAAAATCTTGAAAGCATCTTAATTTTATAGAAGTACGATTTTTCTTATATGTGCAGTGCTTTTAGTCAATTGAGGTATCTGTATTATCTTTGGATAGAACTTGCTTGATGCATTAGTTGTTTGCATATTGGTCATGCATGAAAAGTTCTATGCCAATTGTTTGTCTAAAAAGAGGAATAGAATGACTTATTATAGTGAAATGTTCCTTATCTCAGTTTCTTTTTGTACATCAGAAATTTTTATAGGGGCAAATGGCATTGGGGTTTATATTTTAAGCTCGTAAATCACTAAATTACTTGCCCAGTGACCTTATCTTACTATCTGCATATGATTGTTCTTTGTACATTCTAATTAATTTGACCCGAGAGAGATTTTTCTTACTAATTGCTGAAGTCTTTCATTCTACCTGGACCTGACACAATCCGCAATTGATGACTGGTGAGACTCTTGTTCAAATTTGACGTTATTGACTATTTCAATTTTTTCATGCATTAGAAATTTTTATAGGGGCAAAGGGCATTGGGGTTTATGTTTTAAGCTCGAAAATCACTAAGTTACTTGCCCAATGACCTTTTCTTACTTTCTGTATATGATTGTTCGTTGTACATTCTAATTAATTTGGCCTGAGAGAGATTTTTCTTACTAATTGCTGAAGTCTTTTATGCTACCTGGTCCTGACACAATCCGCAATTGTTAACTGGTGAGACTCTTGTTCAAGTTTGACGTTATCGACTATTTTCAATTTTTTCATGCATTAGTTTGCAACTGTATCGAGTTAAGAAACTAATCAAGTAATTAGGAATTGAATTGTCTTATTTGAGAGGTCAATGATTCATGGGAGCATATTTTTTTAGATTAATGCTCCACTGCTGCAATAGTTGTAACTCTTTGCGTTCCAGGAATTCTCCTTCAGATAGGGGATTTCTTCCTAGTTTTAGCTATGTTTAGTGTTAAAATAATTTTTTCATGATACTGAAATAACATTCAAAACGAAGTGATTGTTATTTTTGAGATGGTGATGAAAGGTTCATTCGTAACTGTTACAAAAATTACAGAGGGAATGAGAAGCGTGCAGTAACATCGCGACCAAATTACTTTACGTGCTGTCAGGTAATAAAGGGCTTCATCTTTTCCTTTTCATTATAGGCTTCAAGTGCATGCTGTGGTGGGCATAGCATGTGAATATGTCGCTTGCAATTTAAGGATTGGTCAAAACTACAGTGGATTGTCCATTGTCTCTTTGAATCTTCTATTTACTTTGTATTTGTAATGTATACTATTTGCAATTTATCCACTTTTTATGAATGTGAATAATTTTATTTTTCTTTTTAATTAATTTGACTCTTAATGAGCTTCTAACCCAAAATCTCGTAGTTCAACATACAATTTCTATAGCGCTGAGCTAAAATTCATTGGTTGAATAGCATGTAATTAGTTTTAAGACCAAGTAAATTTAACTCCGATATGATTGATATCAATGACATTGTAATTTATAAGGGAGGGTAAATAGTCTATTTGGTACTATAACTATGGTTAGTGTATCTATTTGGTACTATAATTTTCATTTGCATCATTTTAGTACAAATTCTGATTTATATTTCAGATCACGATATCTCTTATAATTCTGGCTATTTTTTTATGGTTTAACAATCGATTATAACTTTATATGATTTAGCAGTCATAAGTAGTGGTACCAAATAGATTTATTAACCATAGTTATTATACCAAATCATGATACTTTTCAATTAGCTGGTGGGTAAGTTGTTGTATAAAGTGACAATTTGGCAACCAAATTGGCAACCAAATCATAAGAAAATCTGAAATATGAGTTAGGAGTTATAGTAGAAAAATAATACAAATAGAAGTTATGGTATTAAATTAATATATTAGTCATAATTATAATACCAAATAGGCTATTTACCCTTATAAGGGAATTTTGCTCTTTATGATAATTTGTTTTAAAAAAAATATAAATCCCCTAGTTTTGAAGCTAATGATATTCATGTAATGGAATCTCGGAGAAGTAAACTTTATAAGCTATATATATTTATTTATTTTATTTATGGATGTGCAATTCATTTGCTTTACAAGTTTTAGAATGGATACTATTCATATTATTGAGATTGATTTATATTTGATTTTATTACATAAACAATGTTTTGTGCGTTTTTTTTTTTTTTTTTTTTTTGGGGGTGCATTTCGTATGGATTGTTTACTTGACATTTGAGTTTTAAATTGCATTGAAGATGCAAATGCCTAGCATTGCTTTAAAAAAAAATGCCAAATCAATATTTTCATATATATTAATTTATTTTTATTTCATTAAAAATTTAAAGGCAATCCACAAATATTGAAATGAGTTAATAAATTATCATTAAGATAATATGATTTAGATTCATTGGCCAAAAACAAAAAAGATAATATGATTTAGATTGATTTGTACTACCAACCTTTTTTTTTTTTTTTTTTAAATTCTCCATCAACAAATAAAATTGAGCCCCCCCAATAACCAATAACAGTTGGAAGTTGGTACGCAAAAAATCAATGCATATGCAATTTATTTATTTATTTATTATTATTATTATTGGTGATGATCACATGCATATTTTTAATAAAAGTTTGCAATAATGTGTGAGTAATTAATAGAGTGTGCAAACAGTGAGTTCAATTTAAAATTAAATCAAATTAAAAAATTAAAAAAATAAAAATTATTTTTTATTGAATAGAATTTAGTAGGAAAATCCAATCAAATCAAACAAAAAAAAAAAGATTCAATTCGATTAATCAGTTTGGACTTATTTGAGCTTTTTTTTTGTGGTCTCTTTATTCCTTTTTCATAAATTTGAAATGAAATTTAAGTAAATTTTAATATATTTTTAACATATATATATATATATAGTTCAATCTATTCAATTTTAATTCAATTTTTTTCAAAAAAAAAGAACTAAATTAAAATTTAATTTATTTTTAAAATTTTTAAATCCAACCGAATCAAAATTATTAAATTATCAAATCGAATTTGATTTTTCGGCTTCAATTTAATTTTACACGCGCCAAACATTGAATGTTACAACTTAACCTGGGGGAAGAATTGGGAGTCGAACTCTTTTACCTCTCTATGATCTAAATTTGCAATCATGCTTACTAGTATAATGCATGCTATCACTAATTAATGTAAATATATATCGAATTATATACCAAAATCAATTAGCGTATGTATTTTTCTTTTTCTTTTTTTTTTTTATTTTGAACTTTTGTTCTTTAATTTTATGGTATCTTTTATCAAGAAAAATAATAGATATCGGTAGAACTATAAACTTGAAAAAAAAAATGCTACTTTTATTAACTATTCGTCATTAAATTAATAGGTCAAATCTCATAATGTAAGATGTTTAATAATTTAGCAATCAAATACATATTTTATAATGTAAGAAGTTAAGAATTCATGCATGCCAAATTTTTGCTTTTTGAAATTTTCAAATGTAAAAAAAAAAAAAAAAATCTCACTTCAATCTAAATTCAAAATTGTGTTTTTATTGTTGATAATTCTATCTCTTTACTAATTTGCCAAATTTTTCTACTAATATATGTAATTTTTTGTATTTAATTTTACTGGAAGGTTAAAACGTATAATTTTATAATTTTAAAAATAATTTTAATATGATTAATTATCATTACTTTTAAAACTAAAATATCATTTAGGCAATTTTTTCCTACGATATCTAATTAATAATATGTAAAAATTAAATTTTATTTGTATTGGTTATGGATATTAATTTTATAAAATAAAAATATATATATATAAAATAATATCAATAACATTTTACTTTGAAAAAAAAAGATAAAAATACTGTATTTATAAAATATTTTATCAATTATTAATTTAATTATACATGTAATATAGATAAAAAAAAATTTATACAAACTTTTCTACCTCTATGTGTTTTTTTTTTTCTTTTTAAATGTTGCGTAAAATTATAAAAATTAATTTTTAAGAATTTTTTACTAAACTTAAAAATTGTCAAGTATTCCAATTCCTTTCTATTCTTAATTTTCCCAGAACAACAGAATTTGACCTATTTATCCTATTGGTTTATTACCGTTCTTTTAAACATAAAATAGCTGTAAAATTTTCTAGCGAAACAAACAGAAGAGGGAAAAAAAAAAAAAAAACCGCGTAATCGAGTCCGTTGAACCAGACAAAACACACAGATATAGAAATTTGGTAGTGGAGCCCAATTACTTCCAGCGAAGAAAGATGTTTTCTCTCTTTCTCTCTCTTTCTCTATCATCATAATCATCCATTTCTCTCTCTATCCCTTCGCTGCAAAAAGCGCATAAATACCATTCTCCGCTCCTCTCTCTTATGTCTTTATAAGTTCCCTTTTTTTGGTTCTTAAAAGACTATAGACTCTCTTTGACTCTTTTTCACTTTCATTTCTTCCTTTTTTTTTTAGTGTATTTTTCCTGTTTTTTGACTCTCAGATCGAGAGTTTCAACTCAAGTTTTCTTCTTCTATTAAAGGTATGCACCTCTCAATTTGTTAACCCATTTAAATTTTTATCTCATTTTCATGTTTTTTCTAGTTTTAGATCTTAACCCATTTTTGTTTTTGGGTTTATTTTATTTTATTTTATTTTATTTACCTTTAATTAGATCAGTTTTTTGGGATTTAGCTGAGGCATTTTGATTTATGTGGTTGTATTTTCTTTATTTTTTAGTCTCAGATCGGTAGTTGAATTTCTGGCTTGAGGTTTATATTCTATTGCTAGTAATGCCCAGAAAACAAAGATTGAAAGTTTTACCTTCTTGAGTATTTAATAATGTCAATATCAATTAGAAGTTCGAAACTTTTATAGTTTTCCCTTTTGCCATTGTTTTTACTTGATTTATTGGTGCAGTGAAGATTGTTTAATGGAGAAGAGTGTTTTAGTAAAGCTGATCTGGGGCTGTTTTTGATTCGTAGGTAATTTTGGAGAGGTAAAAGAACAGTTGGATCTAAGACATATACGTATTCTTTAGCAGCCACTATGTCTTTCACTGGTACACAGCAGAAATGCAAGGCTTGTGAGAAGACTGTGTATCCTATGGAACTTCTATCTGCGGATGGTGTTCCTTACCATAAATCATGTTTCAAGTGCTTTCACTGCAAAGGCACTTTAAAGGTACTAACATCTTAATATTCTGATTTTGCTTACTTCATGCTCTTTGTCACTGTAATGCTGGATGTAATTCATTTGCCCTTTGCCCTTGTTTTTTTTTTTGCTTTTGGTCATAACATAACTGTTAGAACTCAGTGCACCAAGTGGCCTATTAAAGCTTTTAGGGTAATGGGTTGTTTAATAAAATTGATTATGTCAAAGCAGGTGGAATTATCTAAATTGTTGCTTGTTTGTTGAAGATCTTGCCTGATAACATCTTACTGACCCTTTTATGAGAATTCCGCCCCTTTTACCCCCTAAATTAATTAGGTTATAGAGATTAACCTGAATTTGAGTTAATAGACTTCTTTATAGTTGTGGAACTCCTATTTTATTGGAGGGAGTTGCTTGATGTGTGCCAAGATTTCACCAGATGACTTGTATATAACGTATCTAGGTTTAAGCTTATTAGGTTGTGTGATTCATTTGTTTTCAGCTGAGCAATTATTCCTCAATGGAAGGTGTAGTATACTGTAAGCCTCACTTTGAGCAGCTGTTCAAGGAGACGGGAAATTTCAACAAAAATTTCCAGTCACGTATGTCTCTTATCCTTGCTAGGATAAATTTCTTTATTCAATTTGTAAATAAATTTTTGTTTTAATTTGTTTAATTAAATTAATTTAATTTTCAACAGCTGCAAAGTCAGCTGAGAAGTTAACTCCTGAACTGGTAAACATTCCCTCAAAACACTGCATATATTAATATATTCATGTATATCTAGTTCATTTCTTCATGTTCTGTTGTGGTATGTTGCTTGGTGTTATCTCTCATTCTCAATAGCTTGTTCTGATTTCAGACAAGATCACCTAGCAAAGCTGCTAGCATGTTTTCTGGTACACAGGAAAAGTGTGCTACTTGTGGTAAAACCGCTTATCCACTTGAGAAGGTACGATTTGATGAAGATTTAAAAATATTATATTTTATGGTGTCAGACATATAAAGTTATCTTATAGTTTTTGTAATTCCACATTTTGAGTGCTTGACTCAGTCAATGGTTTTCTTTGTTGATTAAGATCTTCCCTTGAGTTGCTAGCTTATGAAATCAATATGAAATGTGAATGAAGTTCAACTAAGAATAAAGATTTTGACAAAAATATTGGGTCTTATTTGAGATAGTGCATCACTTTATGACGACAACAACATGCAACATGCATATCCTTTGCGACATGAACCCATCGATTAAGGGCTGCTCCAAGCACAGACAACAATGAAGACAACAGTCATGTCTTCTTGCTTAGATCTGGAAAAATGCTCATCCCATTGATGAAGAAGCTATTCCTATTTGGAATTAACTGACCGTTTGAGTTGTTCAACTATTTGGTAGATCACTGCTTTTTGGTACATGCTCCGTTTGTTCTCTGCCATGAATAGCAAGTGCTATATCACAGTCCTTTTCCTAGTAGATGCTTATAGTACATTTTTAATTGCCAATAGATTTAGACATGTCATCCTGTGAAGTAAAACTGAATCACTTAAAAGTCCCTTACAGTTCCTCTAAAATGATCACTGAATTTTAGTGTCCTAGAATGTAATATGTAGAGAACAAGCCTTGTTGTAATAGTAAGGCTGTTCCTTTCATCAGTTTCAGTCATGGAAAAAAAAAAGGAAAGAGCCCTGACCCTCACAGCGCATGCCAGACTGCAGTTTGGTATCCCAAAGAAGAGTAGTTGTCTTCTTTTTTTTTATTGTGCATGAAAGAATCTCAGAAGTCGCTTTTGTAGTTTGCATTATTGGAATGTATTCAGCAGTCACCTGCATCAAGCCTACAGTAGCAACTTTCCTTAAACTTTGATTGCCTCAACTATCAAGTTTCCTGCAATATGTTAATATTTTTATGATGTGCTTGCATGTGGGTTTGAAGTGCAGCTACATGTCTGTTAATATTATTCATCTACTATTCTACATCCCCAATCTAAGCTTTTAGAAAGTTTGCTTAACTAAGTGCTAGCAAGTACATTTAGCAAAAGCTCCTGAATAGCTTCCTCTAAAGCAAGCATTAATTTGTTATCAAGATGCATTTGTATATTAATATCCTGAAAAAGTATCATTTGTATGTTTTTTAGGATGTTTTTTACCATATATAAGAGGATTGTTTGAATAGAACTCTCTTCTAGAGATGAAGTATCTGTCGTTACATTATTTACATTATTATTTAGTTCCGCTAACTTTAACTTCTAAGGATATAAAGAAGGTATTTGTTTCTATCAAGCAAATTTTGATTTTAGGGTAGCAAGACAATCATATGACCCGCAGAAACTAATTGGATATTCTTTGCTTGTCCCAACCTTTCATCTCTTTTTTAAGGCTCTATTTGTTCACAGAAAAAATAAATATTTATAGAAAATACTTTCTTTGGGAAACATTTCTAAAAAACGAAGTAATTTTATACTGTTTTGTTGTAATGATGAAATCAACCGGAAAATAATTTCTGGCATTTGAATTAAACCGGAAAAGATGAATGTTTGATGAAGAATACTATGAGAACTATTATACAACGAATGCTGAATTCCAGCTAGCACTAGCCATCGTCCATAACTAATGACAGCTGATAATGGTCAGTGACTTAGTAGTGGTAGTTGATGTTATATTGGATTGTATTTTGGACTCTTTTATGAATTCGTACCCTCTGAATTTGTAGTAGTCTGGCAAAGTGCTTAAATTTTTTGAAAAGTCATATTCCTTGAAAATGGTAGAGAAATTTCCTTCAATGAAGAAATATTTTCTGTAAATCAATTTTGGCACGAAAGGAATGCCTAAGCTTCAAAATCAAATGTTAGATATTTATGAAATTGGACTTGCTTATTTGGGTGAATATTTGTGAAGTTCCAGATTTTGATGAAACTGAATTGCATACAATTTATGTTGACATTCATTTGTTTGTCTTTTGAATGAGTTCCTTTTGTATATGATCCAAAGAATGCAATGTGGAATTATAACGTGGGTTTGTTTTACCTAAAAACTACAGGTAACAGTGGAGAGCCAAGCCTATCACAAGTCATGTTTCAAATGCTCTCACGGTGGCTGTTCGATATCACCATCAAATTATGCAGCTCTCGAGGGTGTTTTATATTGCAAACATCATTTCTCCCAACTTTTCAAGGAGAAGGGAAGCTACAACCATCTTATCAAGTCTGCATCAATGAAACGTGCAGCAGCTTCAGTGCCAGAAGCCTGAATACGTCATTCACAATTTGATATCTATATGTGTGGCTTTACTATTTTTGGTGTGCTTTCCTTCGGATCCGACTTCCATTATGAGAAATTGGCAAAACTTGGTTGTTGGTTCTACCTCCTTTTTGGTTTTTTGCTCATTTTATGGGCAGATTGTTGTGTTTGATTGATGGATGGGAATGGGATACACATTCCCACAATTGTAAAATGACCTGTGGAGGACTTTTTATCTGCAAATGTGGATGTTATTAGTGCTTCTTCTTTTTCTATTTCCTGGCTTCTTACAAGCAACATGAATGATGAAGTGTTCATAATCTTATTCATGTTTTTAAGTTCCAAGAAGAGAAAATTATATAAATTTACAATACAAATCAAACTTGTGATTCGCTTGTAGCTATCAATTGCCTCATAGAAATGAATCTTGTTTATCTTTCTCATATATTTGCTTTTCTTAGAATCTTATGGTAGAGATTGTATTTGACTTATTTTCATAATAAATTAATGTGTTCTCAATTAAGCATTTCTCCCATCCTTCTTATTTTCTGTTTGCAACTAAACAGAACACTGCATTGTAAAAGGGAAAATAGAAATAATTAATTTTCTTTCTGTTTTCTTCACTTTCCTAACAATAAAATATGAACTCGAAAATATAAATGAAGAAAAAGTGCCTGCTTTTCACAGCAATATATATTTTTCATTGTCGAAGCAATAGCATTTCAAAGAATATATTCCTGACAGACTGGATTGCAAATGAGCCAATATGAATTTTAACTTGTTCAGATCCGGCTCAATTATTTTTTTTTTAGGTCATGTTCGAGTTTAAATTTGCATCGACATTGAAAAATTATATTCAAATTTAGCTCGTTTTAAGCTCGTGCTTAAATCGAGTTTAAAAATCATATTCAAATAAACATAAAAGCAAAAAATCCAATTAGTAAAAAAAAATATAATCATAAAATTAAGCATTATATGTTTAAAAAAATTAGCAATATATATATTTTAATCAAATTGAATTAACAAAAAGATTATAAGAGTGTTAAAATATATTTTCTTGGAGTGCCAAAATAATAATAATAATAATAATAATAATTATTATTATTATTATTATTATTATTATTATTATTATTATTATTATAAACTCTCCTTTTTTTAAATTAAACTTCTCAATTATTTAATGAAATTATAAGACATAATATTTGTGAAACTAATTATATGCACATATCATTATTAATTATATAAGTATAAATATAAATCATAAATGTATCTATTTATATATTATAAATATGCCAATAAACGAATCTGTTCATGAGCCTATTAATTGAGCTATTTATGAATTCATAATCGAGTTGTTTAATCTAATAGAGTCAAGCTTAGTTTCATTCAAACTCAATTCGTTTATTAATGAAATTTTTGAATTAAAGTTTAAACTTGACTCGATTATAAAATGAACCAAATACGAACGAAAACAAATCACCAGGTTCATTTAACATATTTAAAATAGGTTTTTCTTATAAATAAGAATTTGGACGAATAGAATTAGGATTTAGGGGGTGTATTCAAGTATAATGAATATAGAATTGAGCATTCGAACTCAAACACCATCTAAAAAATTAAATTGTTTTAATTATTAGTATTAAAATAAATTAGAATAAATTCATGCTATATATATATATATATATATATATATATATATATATATATATATATATATATATATATATAATTTAAATATTCAATTAAAATCATGAGTCACTCAAGTCTGAATATATATTGGAATTCGATTTAATTCATTATTAAATTATTTGAGTTTGAACTCAATTTTTTTTTTCTTTTAAAACAAAAGTTGAGGTTTCGACATTCTTTTAAAAAATTAATGTATTTTTTAAAATTGCCATGAATTTTCACCTGATTGGATTAACAGAGAATGAGTTGAGGTTTCGACTTTCCATATTAATAGTATATAATGTGTTTGTGGAGTATAAGAGCCAGCATGATTTTTTAAATTGTTATATATGTAGGTATATCTATATGTATGTGTCTCTTCTCTGTTACTGTGCGAGTTTGTGTGTAAATGCATTTTAAAAAAAAAAAAAAAAAGTGTTTCTTAGTTGAGTCTTTTTTTTTTTTTTTTGCCAAATGTTTCTTAGATGAGTCGAGTCTGGGCAATTTACGACTAATTTGTTTGGTTTATGTTCTATACCAACACCTAACAGTATTTTAACTAATAAGCTTCTCTGGTGGGCTGTCTCAATCTGGGCCAAAGCAATTTATAGGCCCAAATACACAAACTCTTTCGAAATTTCCCGCCAATCCAATACGTATATATAACAGAGATGACCCACCTGTTTACAGTTAAAAGCTTCTCCTTCATTATAACACACAAAACCGGGGGAACCATGAATCTCGCTTCCTTGTTCGTGCTCTCGCTCCAAGCCCTCGCTTTCCTTCCTCGAAGCTTTTCGCTTCCCTCTCCCTCCTCCGCTATCGGCGTCACCTACAACTCACCATTCTCTCCCTCCGCTCCATCTCCTCCACCCGATCGCATCGCCGCCGCTGTCTCCGCTCTCCACTTCCACTGTCTCCGCCTTCCAAACCCTGACCCTAATCTAATCCGTTCCTTCGCTTTCACCAACATCTCTCTTTTCCTCTCCATCCCAAACACTCTCCTTACTCCCCTCGCCTCTAACCGCTCACTCGCTTTAAATTGGCTGTACGTACATGTCCTCCCTTTCTATCCTCGCTCCAAGATCTCCTTCATTTCTGTCGGCGACGACGCCGTTTCATCGGAGCTTGTGCCGCTTCTCCTTCCTGCCATTAGGAATGTACGCCTCGCTCTTCATGACTTAGGGATTAACAAAATCTCTGTTTCCACTACCTTCTCTTTTGTTAATACCATCACGACGTCATTTCCTCCATCGGCGGCAATGTTCCAGGAACCGATCGGTGAACTCGTAATTAAGCCTTTGCTTCAGTTCCTGGAAGATAACAATTCATCTTTTGTGGTCAAACTTTATCCGTATAACATGTACAGAATGAACTCTGAAATTCCCCTAGGGTTTGCTTTGTTTCAAGAGTATCCTTTCAATTTCAGAGATGATTTGGTCACTGGAGTTAGATACAGGAATCTATTTGACGTTATGGTGGATGCTGTGATTACCTCCATGGCCGTGGCTGGCCACCAGAATATTCCAATCATTGTGGCTGAGACTGGTTGGCCTAGCGCAAGTGGAGATTTTGGCGAGGTCGATGCAACTCCGGCCTATGCTGAGACGTATATTAGGGGTTTAGCTGAGCACTTGAGGTCTGGCTTGGGTACACCTTTGAGGAAAGAAGGTGTCGCTGAGACTTACATTTTTGAGTTAGCTGATAAGGAGGTGAACCAGGGGACTCGAAATTGGGGTGTTCTCTATGCAAATTTGACTAATAAGTATAATGTTGAATTTTCTGGTGGTGGCAGGAGTAATATGACAGCAGCGTTTTTGGTAGCCATTTGCTTGTTGATGGTCGGTTTCTCAGTTTTTTAGCATATTTGGGCGATAGGTGTATGGAAATTTTGGTGGGTGTAGATATAGTTACAAACAGATTTGTTTAGAACTCTTTGATGAGCATAGCAAAGGCGCAAAGATTAGAATATATCTCATTTGGTATCCATATGTGAGATGCACATTGAAATTTTGGAGTGAGCAAATTATCATTTGTGAACAGATATTACCCACAGGATTTTACTCTTTAAAAATGTAATAAACATCTCCAGTTTTGGCAAATGAAATTGACCTCTGTTTAGTACCTGCTATTATTTTCTTTACTCTTTGGATATATAGTGCTCTGTTTTTGTGCATATACTCTTTCAAATTAACTAAATACTAAAATTTCCTGTTTTTGAATGGAATTTATATATCCTCGTGAGTGATTCAAATGGGTTGGTATTATGATCGCTACTTGTTTCACTTCAACTGAATGGCAAGGGATTTGTAAAGCAGGCCTTAAGTAAGTGTTTAATTAAGCGAGATTGATCCTGTTTCAGTTGTAGTTCTGGGATGCGTTTTGTTTATATATTCATTGTCTTTTATTTTTGAGTCATTTCATGGGTATGGTTTAAAATTCTCAGTATCATTTACTATCAGTTTGGTGTTTGACAAGATTGAGCATCTCTTTCTTTCTCCTCAAACCAGCTTAGATGATAGGCTGCATAATCCCAGCAGCTGGATAGGGACAAATGTAGGATTTGGTTGGTTTTGTTTCAATGCAGGTTTTAGAATGTATTTGGGAAAACAAATTGGATAATGTATTAGATGGTTGCTTGTTAACTTACTCATTACTTTGGAAGGATTAAATCATTCTAATTTTGACATTGCATACTCTTCTAGTTTCAGCATTGAAATTCAATTTGGAAGGCAATTTCAGGGAAGATTTTCTGATCAATTTCCTTTTCCTTGTTCACTAACTACAATGACAAAGGTGTTTAAATTTCAACTTGGTTCGGAACTGTTTGTTAACAAATTCACTGTTACTTTTATTCATCACTGTTGCTTTAACATTGATAGGCTTTGAGGCTTCTTTTTCTTTTATCTACGTTTTTCTAAAGATGTATGTCAAATGACCATTTTAACCTCATTTTAAAGTAAATTTGATCCCACACCCTTCCTCCTCCATGTTTTATTATGCATTTATTCTTAATTTGTTTTTTGCAGTTGTGTGCTATCCAAATAGGAAATCTGCATTTGTGTGCTGTGCAAGTTGGGGATTTGCTATCCTTTTAGTAAAATTTTAAGATTTTATTTATGAACTAAATGATCCCATATGATATCAATATATATATATATATATATATATATATATATAAAATAAATTTCCTGTAAATATGGGAAAATTTTGTTGTCTTGTTTGCTATATATATAATACCACTTATCATCTGCAATTTTATGGTTTTCCATATTCCCTTTCACATTAAAATTTTGTTACAATTTGTAGTAATTGTGTGCATACGCATTATCATATTAATGAATTTTTAGGATAAATTGATTAATACAAAATCAATTTTATATGATTATTTCTTATTTTTTATTTAAAATATAGTATTTAATTATATATTTACCTTTCTAATTAAATAACAATTACTAATCTTAAAAATAGCATATCATTTATATAATCTAATTAATTTATTAATAACTTATAAATTATCAATTTGTCATTTAGTTCAAAGAGCTAATGCATAATCTTCAATCCGTCACATCCCTATTTGTCATTTCAGGCACAATCTTTCTCACTAGTCCTTTAGCCACTCCTTAAAACACTTCTTTCGAGTAAGAGTTAGCCCATAACCAATCCACTTGTTAAAATATCCCATGCAATCACTCACCTACATTAAGCCAAATCAATAACCTGTCATTTTAAGTGTCTCTTCAATCTCAAATGGCAAGATTAGCTTGGCTTGCTCTTTTCATGAATCATTATACAAATAGCAAAACTATACAATTTTTCTGATACTTTTCAAAAGTTTCAGCCTATTTTCAAACCATTCCTAAGCTTCATGAAATCATACTATTCCATTCCAAACTTTTTTGGCAAATCATACCATCATTTCAATCTCAAATCTCATATCACCCTTTCCTTGAAAAAATATCATCATGGGCAGCATCAAAAAATCCCAAGTTTTTCAAGACTCATCATCCTTGAATCCAGTTTTCTTAGCAAAACCAAAGTCGAGACGTATCCCCCAAACTCTATCATCCTTAAGTTGATTAAGAAAGGCTCGAACTAGTCAAAACCCATCTCATACCTCTTTGGCAAACATTTCATTATTCTTGAAAGGTCAAGCCTCCTTAGCAAAACACATGATCTCTACTATCAAAGTTTTTTAAGGCCTACAAACAATTCTTAGCTTAATTTTCTTAGACTGATACAACCATATCGAAGGGCAAATCCTCTATCCATGAGCATGCAGTATCCTTGTGGCCAAAACCTGTAGCACCATATATGAGCTAAAGTCAACTATCTTCTAAAGAGGTCCAAAGCACCATTGTCCTCCCTATGTGTAGATGACTCAAATTAAGTCGTAAGACTTGACAAAATTCAGTTTTTGTCCCGTTTTTGTGATATTAAAAATTTATTAAACGCTAGACTAGTTATTTTAGTATTGTCCTGTTCAATCTAGTTTCTAAGTGCCAACCAAATGCAACCTTAGGTTAGGATTGTGCTTATTTTTAATTAAATTTAAAAAAGGGGAAACAGTAATGAAATAAAATTAGGAAAATAAAAAATGATATTTATTATTTTTTGGGGGGCACTAATTTAATGTTCTTAGGCATGTCGCAAATTTCAAATTTTGGAAGGATTTAGCCAGTCTTTATTTACTTACTAGAAAGATGCCCGTGCTTTGCACAGGACTGTTTAAAGTTTTTATAAATATATTATTTTGTTAAATTAATTACAAATTTTAATTTTAAATATTTTAATTTTATAATTAAAAAATTATAAATATAATTAAAATAATTAATAGTCTCATTTAACATAATCAGTAAAATTATATACTTAACAATATTTTAATTAATCCACCAAAAAGTAAATAATTTTCTAATTAAAACATGAAATAAAAAATCAAAGATGAGATGAATATGCCGATGATATTGGATAATCTATAATATTAAACACTACTTTTTTTTATAGTTCTTTTTTATTATTTTTAAAATTTTAAATATAAAATATATAATTTAAAAAATTAATATAATGATATATATGGCCCTCAATTTTATAATTTGTTTACTAAATTAAATGATGATCAAAATTATTTAAGAACTAAAAGAATCAATAAGTGATTTAAAAAAATGAATAAAGAATACAAAAATTAGGAATTGATTTGATAAGCAAATAAATTTATTATTAACATTGGCTTAATTATTTTCAATGATGAATATCTATAATAAAAACTATTAAAAATTAATAACTGAAAAAATATATATATTTTAAAAATATGGTAAAAATTATATAGAAAATGATAGTGAATAAAAATGAAATATGTATGCCAAAGTAAGATTAGTTAGAAAAAAAAAAAAAAAACTTGATAGACAAATATATAGACTATATTATATATAAAAATTAAACATCATCGATGCAAATGCTTATAAAATTTATATTTATATATTCAACAATTTTATTATTATGGCATTAAAAATTACAAAATTAAAAAGAAATATAACTCAATATCGATGTATATGTGCATATATATTTCACAAATACTATAAAATCAAAATATCAAAATGCAACTAAAAAATAAACCTCAAAATATATTGACTAAAATTTTGCTCACAAAATATGTGGCATTTCATAAATATAGGTCCTTATAATTATTGTAAAGAGAAGAGAAAATTAAATCTAAAATACCAATATATATCTAGATCCAATGATATAAATATTTAAATTATAAAATAGTTTTATCAAAAAAATTATTAAAAAAGAAGATGATGATAAAAAAAAAATGAAAACTCACCAAATAAAAGTGAAAAACGAAAAAGTAGGAAGACGGAGTCATATTATATAACCCAATGATATACTCTATAAGTAAATTAGAATAAATAAGACATTAAAAAATGAAAACATAGTAATTAAAGACAGAAAATATATTACAAAGCAATAAATAAGGAAACATTGAGACGATGATGTGTCGATTATTGAAAGAGTAAGAGAAAATGTTTTTGTGTATTATATTCAATTGAAGAATATGCACAGAGAAGCATATATCAGTATATGTTAACTAAATGAAGAGTTTTAGTTATGAACAATAACTTACAGATAATGATAATACTAATTCTAAGTTATAAAGGAAGATCACTTGTTTATCTTATCAAATGAAACACAAATATGTAACACTTTATGTATATAAAATAATTATACATTAAATTATAACTATTTATAATCAAGTTGTAACTTATAAATAATTATTGTAATAATTATGAGAATTAACTTTTTACTTTTCCAAAATAATTCATAAACCATTTATCATATTATAAGAATCAATTATTCATAGTCGTTCATAAATATTGTAATTTATAAATAGTTAATGTAACAATACTTAGTAATAATAATTTTACAATTGCAAATCAACATCTTTATATAAAAGAGAAAAGGAAAAAACATATTCAAAAGCTGGTAGGAATTAAAAAATTTCAGTTACATATTTATAACTTTCTAGAATTTAATCGCCTATTAATTTCAATTATTCTAAAATTCATTTCAGTTACAAATAAATGATGATAGTATAATAAGTTTTTACTAAATTAATAAAAGAAATTAAATGATTATATTTTTAATGACTTAAATGCACATATAATAACAAGATGAAAAAGAACGAATAATCTAAAAATTTCATGATTTTAATTAATTATAACTGTAATTTTATTATATTAAGATATATTAATTTAATTGCATTATGATATGTTAACTGAATTAATACCAACCATTTATTTCTTATTATTCATTAACATTAAATAATATGTTGATAAAATTCATTTAGAAATATATATAAAATAATTACCTTATAATTAATTATACATATCTTACTATGATAAGTTTTTTATGCCATTTATATAGCATATAAGCAAAGCAAGCTAAACTCTTAAATACATGTCATATGCAAGTTCTAAGAATTTCTTAGCTTGCTTTATATATATATGCTAGCTTCATACTCATGCGTTGCACGATTTGTTTACATTTTTATTTAATTATTAATTTGTTATAATATTATACTATATGATATAATTTTTTTGATCAACTTCATTAAAATATTTAAAAAAATTAAGAAGTATTGAAAAGAAATTTACATAAATATAAAAATAAATGAATATAACTAAACATCAAAATATTTAATTGAAAATTATTATTTTAATGATACATTTTGTAATAATATTTTAATATTCTTTTATTATAAGTACAAATTTTACTATTAATATTTTAACACTCGTAAAAGTATAAAATCACAATATATATATATATATATATATATATATATATATATATATATATATATTAGATTTCATTTGAGCTTTGTAATTAATTTTCTTTTTCTTTTTATTATTATTATTATTATCATTTGTGTTCTGTTTTGTAATATATCATTAATTAAAGCTATAGAACTATACAATATAAGTAACAAATATTAAAGGATTTTTATTATTAAAGATATATATGTTAGGTTGTTTGGTTTGCCGAGAAGGATCCTTTAAACAACAGGAGAATGGAGTGTCGTGTCCTATCGTGGATTCTTCTCAAAGGAACAATAAAAAAAAGGATTTTTTTAAAATAATAAAATTAATCCTTGGATTGATTCATAATTTGATATATTAATTTATATTTTAAAAAAATATATAACAAAAATGATGATGGAAAATGACTTTTTCATTAACTAAAGCTAATCATTCTTTTGATTACATTATGACTTATAATTTGACACTCAATTTTAATTTTGCGATCTAATCAGCTACAATTATAATTGCTCCTCAGTGATTTTTGAACAAATGATATCGTGAGCCTTCTTTTTAAAAATAATAATAATAATAATATAATTTTTGTTTTACAAATTGATTTTCCTTTTTTTTTCGATTTGGGCAATGACGAAACCAAACTCGCCAAACTCCGAGTGGCTTGACTCGGTTTGATTTGAAGTGACTATTGCCTGTTTGCAAAATTTTAACTAAGATAATGTTTAAAAATCAAGCTTTGAACTCAAATTATTTGATAGCTAATTTCGAATTCCAAGTCATTTTATTTGGTTCTTAATTTGGGTGTGCCAAAAATTTAAGTTCCTTCTTAAGAAATTTCTAAAAATTTTAAAAACTTGAACCCATTATTTTTTTCAAGAATAAAATAAAATTTTATTTTTTCATTTTTATTTTTTTAAAAAATCATATTTTATATTAAGAAACTTTTTTGTTAATTTGTTATTGCAGGATTTATTTCTAATTCAAAGACAGTATAGAGGAAACAAGTTTCAAGACAATTTTAGAAAAATTTATAATATAAATTTGTAATTATTGAGTTTGTATCTGCTTACATTATTTATGTGTATTGATAAATCTTATTTTCTTTTGTAATTACTAAGTATGTAGAAAATTCTTAAATACTTTGTATTAAGTTGATATTATTAAATAGAAATTAATATTCGTTCTTTTTTTAATTATCTTGTATTTATTTTGATTTATTAACACAATAAATTGATAATCAATTTGAGTTCAAATCAAATTTAAATTTTATTTTTTTTTAAATTAAACTCATTTATGGATTCAATTTCACAAAATAAATAAATTAATTGACAATTATCATTTTTCATAAGTAATAATGTTATGCACTAAATAAAAAATAAAAGATAAATATTCCAAGACCAATTTAGTATTTTGAAAATTGATGTATAATGTGTCTAACACCTTTCCTTTGCATCTACGGCTCTTGAACACAAATTTTGGTTTAATAAATCAATTTTTCAAAGGTTTTCAACTGAACCATTTAAAATTAATCAGTTGGTGACAACTCCATTTTTTATTCATTTTAATTAAAATAATAAAAATTTCTGATTTTTCGCCATTTGTGTTGCGGCATCAAAAAAGTTATGACATTCCCTATGGTTTCTTTTGTCATTCCCCTAAAATTCAAACATATCACCCTCCCAAACATTTCTAAGTCCTAACTTAGACATCAATTTGGTTTCTTTTATCATCCCTTTTACCTGAGTTCACTATCATCGAAATTACCTTACTGATTAGCCAATTCTGATGAAGGGGCAACCATAAACCCTTAATTTTACACTTTCAGTGTGCTTTTGAATCTTACAAACTAAAATTGCCAAAATTGAAAAATCGGGAAACAAAGTTTCTAGAACTAAAACTTATCCCTTTGATCTTTGAACACCCTCAAATCATTCTGGATTGGACAATGATCACAATGCAACTGGAATCACCAAAAAACTGACAAGAAATGAGCAAAAACAGCGAAACAGACATGTTGAACAACAGCACAAAGGCTTCGCATGCATGATGTGCTGGAATTTTACATTAATATTACTATTGTTTTACCCATAATTTAGAGGCATTTTAGTGCAAATTTAGATTAAATCCTCAAAAATTTCATTTATTTGATTAATTTATGATTTTTGATGTATTTTATAGATTTTGCAGGTTTTAGATCTTAATTAAAGTGAAAAATAGAGGAAAAGAATTGAAGAAATGATCAAAGCAAAATTCTGAGCTTAAATCTGTCAACCCAGTTTGCACAACCTGAATTGCACAAGCCCTGTGCAACCACTGCAGAATCTGTTACGAGTTTTATTAAAATAAATAGGACTGATATGGATTAAATCTTAACCAATCATCTTTTAAATTATTGGGACCCATCCTAAATTAGGGGAATCATATAAGAAAAAGAAAAGAGGGTTTTTAAAAGAGGAAATAACAAGAAATCAAGGGGATCGTTTTTTTTATAGATTTGGGGAAAAAGAAAGAGATTTGCATTTTTTTTCTGCAGAAGGGGAAGAAACAGAGGACGGCAGCAGAGGAATAGGGCAGACAACTGGGATTTTGAGGCTGGAGGATTGTGATTTCAACCTTCAAGATTCCAGAATTTTGATCTCCTAGAAGTTTTTCTAAACCTTATTTCTTTATTCCTTTAGTTTTATTGAATTCATGGATTGTATTTGGATTTATTCAATTTGTTCTTTCATTGAATTAATTATGAGTAGCTAAATCAATTTTTCTAGGGTTTAGATGGATTTTGGTTGATTGTGATTTAATTCATATACACTTATCATTTATTCATTCATATTGAATTAAATTGTTTTTCTTGTGCTTTAAGTGTGTGATTGATTGGCCACCATTTACACAATCTAAGGTGTTGTATGAAGTAGCAAAAATGGAAGTACAACATTAGTTTATGGGAAGAACAAACTTAGGACTAATGCTTCATAGACATATGAGTATTGCCTAGGTGGTGAATTGTTTAGTTTTCTATTGTGCTTAATGAGTTTAATCTAATTTCATGCAACCACGACAGTAGGTGTAAGTTTAGAATTAAATATTGATAATCTACCTTGAAAGATGATTTTATTTAATTAAGGGAAAACCACCTTTAATTTCAATTTGTTGGAATAATTGCATAAGTGTGTATGAATCATTAGCATGAAAACCAATTAATATCTAAACCCTAGGTCTTTCTTTCATTGAATTAAATCTTAGTCAAATTGCTTGATTTATTTTTATTAGTTTAGTTTTAAATCAATTTCATTAGTTAATTAAACTTCACCTACTCCATTATTCTTTTTCATAGATTAAATATTAAAAAATTTAGACAACTTTGGTAATCAATTCGTTTCCCTATGGGATCGACAACTCTTTACTCATTAAAACTATTTGCTACAATTGACCCGTACACTTGTGGTGCAAAAAGTGCGAACAATGCAGGTCCAAAAGTGCCTTGTCCAATTGCTCACTCTTGTGCAATTGCTGAAGGCTCACGTGCAGTTTCTAAAGGCTTATGTGTTATTCCAAAGTCCTCCCAGCTTATTTCCAATTTGAATTTTTGAGTTTTCTAGTGTTTTTCAACTCCCACATTGAAAATTCAATATTCTCTTCCTCCAACCTTTCCCGATATATAGGACCTTCCTCCTTTAGTTTTCTTCATCTCTTGACATCAAAACTTGTTCGGTCAACCTAAAATCTCAAAGCAAGTTTCGAAACTATTTTCTTTTACTTGTTCTACAAAACGAACAAGCTTTAGTTTAAAAGTATCCCTTTTAGTTTTGCTTTGCTTCGTACTCTTTGCTTAGCAAGGCGATCAAGTGTTCTTTCATTCGTGATCCAAGTCCTACTCAAGTCGAAAGGAGGTGGAATTATGACCTGTCAAGTTAAAAGCTTCCCGTTGTCTGAGGCAAGCCGTTGCCCATCGCCCGCCATCAAAGGTAAGTTTCCTTTCCCTTTTCTTTTTCTTTCCTTTTTATTTTATTTTATTCTTTTTCTCATTGGGATTCTTTTAGTTTTTCCATCATTGAAATTTATTTATTGTTTCTCTCTTTGGGATTCTCTCTTCTTCCTCTAGGGCTCCTTATCTTTTCTTAATTAATTCACTTAGGAGAGATAATTAAAATATGAATCAATTGACTTAACTTTGTAATCAATCAATCATTTCAATCAATCGAAATACGATAAAGTGGTTTAGCTAAATAGACCCCTTCATAAGAAAAAGGAACTATGTAAGTTCTGATTCCCATTCAAAAGGATACGCAGGTATACTTAATTCATCAAGCACCAAATCCAATTAAAATAAAACAACTTCTTCCCTCCATCGCCTTCTACATTAATTTAATCTCTCCTTCTACATTAATTTAATCTCTCTTTGTTCATTACATTGATTTTATTAAGATTAGTTTGGAAAATGTGTGACTTTCCTATAACCTATAAGGGATAGAGAAAGTATCCTTTTATTGGATTTTTGTTGTAATCTAAATTTAACTTTCTACTTTCTTTTACTTTTATATTTTGTTTACTTATGAATGAGATGAATGTCATGTATCAATGCATAATTCATGAAATTAATTTTAAGTCACAAAAAAGTTTATTGCCAAACTAATTTTGTTAAAATAAACTAAAAATCTAGTCCCTGAATCCTCATTAGTTTCGAGACTAGTGATCTTTCCTTTTGGGATATTAATTAGAGTTAATTTAGATTTTTTCTCAATCTTTTTCTCAAATAAAATAAAATTAAGGTGGCGACTCTTTAAAATCAGTCAATCTGAACTCGAGGATTCCATCGTGAGACTTAGCTCAAATGAGTATTTTGATCCTTTTTAGTAGATTAGACTAGTGCTTGGGCGAGACCTCACACCAAGGCATTGAGATCACAAGATTCATAAAGCAGAGAGAAGTTGCAATGGTAACATTGAGAATCCTATGGGATTGTGCCATATGGAATTAGCTGTTGACACATATGAATGTTGCAACCATGATTATTTAGTCTAGATCACGAAATGGAGATAGCGACCACAATAAAGGCAACGCAATCAGGATTCTTATCTAACAACACATTTAATGCAGATTTTCTAGTTGTTAGGGAGAGATCTTGGCCAACCACTTTTATAATAGGCATTTGGATGGTGAAAATTATAATTACCCGTTCCAAAAGCCTTCATTGTAAAGAGGGACAACTTTCTAATGACCAAACTCTTGTATTTTAATTTCTTAAGTCTTAAACATTATAAAATACATCTTGTGTTAGTTGGTTGGGTGTTAGCCATTGAAACACTTGTATAGGTTGGGGAGTGAGACTTGTTAAAACTCTTATATAAGGTTTGAGAGTTAGCCTTAGTAAAACTCTTATTGGGTTTGAGAGTGAACCTTAGCAAAACTCTTATTTAGGCTTGAGTGTTAACCATTGAAACACTTGTAAGGTTTAAGTGTGAGCCTTGAAAAAAACTTATAAGATTTAGAATGAGCCTAAACACTAAGTTGGGAGGTTGAGAGTAAACTTGGTAAAACTCTATTTATAGTAAAAATACCCAATTAAGGATTAGGGAGATGTATGATTGGTTATAATCCAAACTACTATAAATCTTTGTGTCCTTTCTCTTCTTTCCGAATCTCTTCATACTTTAAAATTTTTTAATTTCCCACCAATTCAATCTCCTTCTTGGTCCATATTGGGCAACAAGTGGTATCAGAGCAGAGTCTCACATTCAAAAACTTAAGTGCATGAGTAAAGATCAATCATAGCTAATAAATGGACTTATCATGTTAAATCTCAGTTCGATGGCACCGATTATGCTTATTGAAAGCATAGAATAGAGACATATCTTGATTGTGATCTCATTGACTTATGCGTTGTTGTGCTAGAAGAATGGAAGCCTTCAATAAGAACAATTGATGGTGTAGAATAAGTGATTCAAAGGAAAGAATGGAGTGAGGCAGAAAGAAAAGCAAACGGCAAAAATAAAAGCAAATGGCAAAAATAAAAGAGTTATGGCCAGTCTCCCAATCTCTTTATCAATAGATGAATGTGGAAGAGTTCAACATTGTATAAGTACTCATAGCATTTAAAGGACATTAGAGAACTACCATGAAGGGACTAAGCAAGTCAAGTCTAAGAAAATTCAAATGCTCACTCATGAGTGTGAACTCTTCAAGATGAAGCCAAATGAGAGCATTACTGATATGACAAATAGACTTCCAGCTATTATTACTAGTTTGAAGAAATTTGGCAAGATTAGTCTTTGGAAGATTTCAATCATAAGATCCTAGCTCTTCCAAAGAAATATTATAAAGTTAGAGTGGCTAATATTAAAGAAGACAATAAAGACTATAGTTAGCTTCCTATCGATATTCTCATGGGAAAACTTCACTCATGAGATGACCATTGAAAAGGAAGAGCCACAAGTCGAGAAGGAGAAGAAGAAGACACTTGCTCAAAAATGCTCATCCAAATATTAATATGATAGTGAGAGCTCAAGTGATTCAGAAAAGAGTGATGATGAAGATAATGAGTTGACCATGATCTCAAGAAGAGTCAAGGCAGTCATCAAAAGAAAGAAAGAGAAGGGATCTTTTAGAAAATCCCCTAGTGAGACATGGCTTAGGCTATAATGGTAAATCAACATCCACATCCTTCCCTACTATATTTATAAAATTCACAACTCCTCAAACCTCTAGTATTAAGATAATTGACAAATGAGTTAAAGCACACACTAAACCCTCTAATCCTAAAAGGATTAAAAAGAGTACACAAGACTCGCACACACTAAACCCTCTAATCCTAAAAGGATTAAAAAGAGTACACAAGACTCAAGAGTTAAGGCTTAAAGAGCAAATCTGCTCAAAGAGTAAATCACGCATAGATGTATAAGAGGCATACTCAAATGCACCCACAATCATAGTATAATACTTGATCTTGTATGCATCATAGTAATGTTATGAAGAAGCCACAATTTTATAACAAAATGGTAAAGCCCAAAAATACTTTCAAGTCAAAACTTAAGTGTCATTATTGCATGAAAGATAGGCATATAAATGTATTTTGTTATATAAGGAATGCTCAATTGAAACTTAAGGATCCTTCCAAAACTAACCCCCATGAACCCAAACATGTTTAGGTACAAAAAAAGATAATTCTTGTCTTGTAGGTGTATCTCAAATCCACAACAAAGGAGATATTGTTGACCTAAGAAGACAATAGATATACAAGACACATGACTAGTAATGCAAGTCTCACCTTCAATCTGTTGCTCCTTCACTCTCCCAAATCCTACTTTTTGGTCTTGACAAAGGGGGAGAAATATAAGAATCTAAAAATATAAATGCAAGAAAAGTGGAAAGAATAAACGGGAGAAAATCTAAGAATTTTAGGAAGCATTGTTTAAGGGGGAGAAATTTTTAGGAAGCATTGTCTGAAGGGAGAAATTTTTTAATTTTTCATCAACTTCTTTAATATATTTTTTTTTATTTCAATTTCAATTTAATTGTCAAAATCAAAAAGGGAGAGATTGTTGACCTAAATTGGATGTAAAATTTAGTCAATCTCAATTTTGATCTTAAAAAATCAAATTGAATAGTTCTAATGGTTGCATTGAGTGAATTTTTGCAGGTCAGGAACTTAGAAATGATTGAGAAATCAAAAGTCTTATAAATTTTCTAATTGATGACTAAGATCTGTAAATTGCAACAACACTAGTGATATCACGCTGTGAGACCTCGCTCGAGCGCCCCTCCCTCGCTTGGTGGAAATTTTGCCTTAAGGAAAAGCCAAGCGATTTTTAAGGAGGCTATGGAACGAACTTCGATGCTCACAATTGGAATGGTTATCGTTTGAAAAATTGATTTGTGATTTGAAAAATAATTTTGGAAATCGCCACTCTAATTTATTTGTAAATGAGAAAATTAAGGAAAAATCTAATTTGTGACTCCAATTCATTAATTTTTAATTAATTTACCTAAGAATAAAATCACTAGCCTCGAACTGAGTTTGAGGACTAGGTTTTTGATTTTGAATAATCATGATTTGACTCTTAAGTTTAATTTAATTTAAACATTAATTTCATGATTTGCTATTATAAGATAATAATTGAAATGCATGAGCATGGCATGCTTATGAAGTGCATGAGGAAATTAAAATAAATCATCCATAAATTAAGAAAAGTATTTTCTTTAGTCCTCATGGGTTCTAGGAGAACCACATAGTCACTTTTTAATTCCAAATTAAACTAATTACATAAATTAATTAAAAAAAAAAAGGAATAGGGATTGATTGGATTTGGACTTAGATTTGCGGTTTGGATTTAAATTCCAAATGTGTCTATGTGCCCCATTGAATAGGATTAAAACTCACGTAGTTCATTTTACGATCAATTAGAAAGGTTTAAGAATTGATTGGATTGATAAATTTGATTTGAATTTGCGGGTGAGAGGAAAAGGTTGATACATTTACTTTTGGTAGGTGAAAAGTTTTACCACATCGAAATTTCATTTTATTAGAACCGAATGATTAGATTGATTGAGAGATTAATTAATTAATTAAAATGATTAATTAACTAATTAATGTGAAAAAATAGATGGATAGATTAATTAATTAAAAAGATTAATTAATTAATTTGGATGAAGGGTGGATTAAAAAATGATTAATTTGATTTTGAAAAAAAAATAATTAATTAATTAATTAAAAAGATTAATTAATTAATTAATTGAGTGGTTATTTTTAATTTAAAAAAAGAGTTTTAATTAATTAAAAAGATTAATTAACTTGGTTAGGGTGAAATAATTAATTAATTAAAAAAATTAATTAATTAGAAAGTGGTTAGAAAGAGAAGAAGAGAGGAATTAGAAGATAACAATCAATTCTAACTCAATAGTGAGAAAAAATGGTGGAAATGAGGGAGGTATTTATAGGTGAAAGGTGTGGGGTGGAAAGACCAAAAAGAATTGAAAAGTAGGAGATGTATCTCAGGAAATTCAAGCTGAAAAAGAAGACCATCGACATGGATCCACACAGACCTAGTGCGGATCTGCACCAAGCCTGTGCTGCTCCACTAGTCAGCAATTTTTTTTTTTAGAGATTAAAGTTGGTTTATACTGGAAAATTGGGTATTCGGGTTGCAATTGCCTGAAGGCTAAAAAAATTTTCTTTTAGAAGTGTTGCCCTAAAACCTTCACCCGCAAACTGGCTAACGAGACCTTTGTAATGGTTCCGCGTAACGCGTTAAACTTAGCAGGTATCTAGGTGCTGGTGGATGATGAGGGTGCAAAATAGGTTCACACACACCTGCAATCAGCAAGTTGCAACCGTGATTAATTCAAATAAGAAAAAGGGTGAATTCTCTTTAGACATTTAAGATTTTGAGGTGGGAGTCGCAACCGCAATCTTGGACTCAAAAGGCAGAGTGACTAAGGTTGATCATTTTTTAAGAATTAGATTACAAAATTTAAAATTGTAAATGCAACTAAAAGCCTAATAGCAAATTATGTATTGATAATTTTTATACATTTGATAAGTGTTTTAAAAAATTGATCAATGATCAATTTGGTTCAATCAGTCTAATTGGTTGAACTGGCAATCCGACCAAAAAAGTAAAATCTCTCTATTTTTATTTTTTTTATTTTTTGATCTGATTTCTACTAATAGAGGCTCAACCAGATAAAATCCAATTCAAAATCTATTAAAAATCGATCAAAACCAGTCATAGTGGTTTAATCAAAAATTCAATTTTTAATTGAACCGGCCAATTCAACTAGTTGAACCGACAGGTTTAATCTAATTTTTAAAACACTACGTTTGATCTAATAATAATAATCAGATTAAACAAAATAGTCGATGAATGATTTTGTCGAGTGTATCAAACGTTTATTTTCATGTAATTATTTGAGAAATTTTATCTTTATAATTATTATTTATCAACATATTAAAATTTTCTAAAGGATGCTCTCAAGGTAGATAAGCATTTGAATTACACAAGACCCAATCTTGAGCTTGCATTCCAAATAAAATGTTCTTCGATAATTTGAGTTAAGCAAAACAACACAACCGTAATCTTCAGATGATTTTTTTTTTTTTGCCAAAAGAAAAGAAATGCTGATATTAATTAGGCATAATGCCCATAATAATATAAATTTTGTCTTTATAAGTCTTGTCCAGGTAAATAAGGATTTATATAAGGGATTTCTACAGGAATACCTACAAAGATAATCATGCTTATAAATATACTTTCACTTTCTAATTCTTATTTTTATACCTTCCACGCTTTTTGTATTATTTTTGTACGCTCCACCTACATTAGCCCATCATGTGAACCCAAACAAACAAAGAAAGTCATAAACAAACTTAGAAATTTATTTGCATAAAAAAATATATTTTCGGGAAAATCAAAGTGGATAATGGAGCTAAAACTTAGGGTCAATAGTGAGCACTCAAAATAGAATCAGAATCTGGTTGAAACAAAAATATGAATTCTCAGGAAAAGTGAAGTCCATGAGATTACAATTTACACAAACTAACAATGACTCTGTTTTAGAAGTATGTAGATCCAGAGGCAGCCATGACTTGCGAGTTGAAGATAGCCTTCTTCTCTTCTTCCTCTAGACCTGAAGTTCTCTCAAGTCTATGGCAAAACAATTCCCGATGAAGATGTTCAAGATGGTTTGATTTTGCTTTTATTGTAAACTACAAATTTTCAACTTTTTTTGGGGTCAATGACTTTTGATTTTTTTTTAATTTTATTCCAGTTGATGTTTTATCAGCAATTGAATTCGTCAAGAGAGGTGTTTACTTTGAGTTGGAGATCAAGGAGGTCGTGTTGTGATTTTTGAAAGAAAAGACAAGAAAGGTGTGAGGCCTTGAAAATAATAATTATCTTAAATTTATTTGGTCTTTATATCTTTTTGTCTTGTTTAGGTTGGCAGTTGTATGTATCGGTTGTTTGGCATAAAATTGGGTTTATGATCTTTTTACCATTAATTATTGGTTATTGTGAGAGACAAAATATTTAATTTATCTACAATTATATATATATATATATATATATATATATATATATATATATATATATATATATATATATATATATATATATATATATATATACACACCAAAAATCAACTTATAAATAACCAACAATTAACCTTATCAACCTCTCATCAACCAAAAAAAAAAAACCTAATATCTGAAGCTATTCCCTCATCTTTCTGAAATTATAGTATTTTAAAAATACTAATACTAAAATACGCAAAAATCAATAATCAACCTACAATTAACCTGCTATCAACTTGCAATTAACCTGCTATCAACGAAAAATCAACCTCTGATTAATCAAAATACAATCTAATAAATATAAAATGCTAGTGCTGTAAAATCCATATCAATTGAGTAATACAAAGAATATGTAATATGTGTAACTAGGGTTATACCCAATAGACACATGTCAAATGGGTGTTTTTCAAAATTTGAATCTTTGACGTGTGGTAATTAATTAGGTAATTAATAACATATGTAATTAGAGTTATACCAACAATCGACACATGTTCAAATGGATACTCTTCAAAACTTAAATCTTTGACATGTGGTGTAATTATATAATTTTTAATTAACATAATTTTCAATTATTCTAATGTGCAAATCAACATGTGTAACTAGAGTTATATCCAATCAACACATGTTCAAATGGATTACTTTCAAAGCTTAAATATTTGACATATGGCCATTAATTAGATAATTTTCAATTAATATAATTTCTAATTATTCTAATGTGAAAAGAAAAAAAAATAAAAACAAAATAAACCAAACATATACTCAAAATAAAAAAAAAATTATTCACTTTTATTGTGTGGACTAAAAAATTATGATATAAAAAAATAAATGGAATTTAGAATTCATAGTAAATGGTCTATAACGAGTCTATTTTAGATTAATTTTAAGTATATAATGAGTATATTTTAGGTATATCTTAAATGTATACTATAATTATATGCTTTCGTCTTCCTTAAAAGACTTCATAACCTTAACTTTTTTCTTCTTTGAAGAAGCATAATTAACATTCTTTTTTCTTTTTTTATAGTGAGAATTACCATCAAAATTAACACTAAAATATAAATAAAAATAATAAAACAATATTTAAATTAAGTTTATTCCTATAATTTATTGGCTCTTTTAATTTGATATATATTTTCAAAAAAATTTTATTATTGAATATTACATGATTATAAGTATATAAAGGGAATATATCAAGTATATATCAGATAAAAAAATTATATTTAAAAAATAATAAACAATTTTTAGAATTCACAATAAACAGTTTATAATGAGTATATTTTAAGTGTATTTCTGGTTTATTTCAAGTACATAACGAGTATATATATATATATATATATATATATATATATATATATATATATATATATATATATATATATATATATATATATATATATATATATATATATATATATAAATATATATAATTGATGTTTTTCTCTTCTTTAGAGACTTAACATCCTCAATCTTTTTTTTTTATAATGTTATTTATACTCAAGTTTGCCTATTTAGATTTAAAAATCTTTTCTTTTTAACTAAAATGCCAACCAAATATATAAATAAAATTGACCAAACATATAAACTATAAATATGCTAAAATAAAAAATGGTAAAAGAAAATTCAATTGATAAGAAAGTCAATACCATCTAATTTTTAGTATTTGAGGAGTCAAAAAGTATCAATAAACTTTGGTTCAATGAACCTAATGTTGTTCTCGCAATTGAAAAGTACCAATAAATTTTCAGTTTTACTAAATATATTTTTTAGCATTTTCAGAATAATTTTAAACACTACTAAAAATAAATAAATAAATAAATAAAGTTGAAAACTCATTTATTAATACACCTGCATTTAAGATTCCTATGTGCCACATTTCCATTAAAAATTTTAAAAATATTTAAAAATATTACATAATAAAATATTAAATAAAAAATAAAATAAAATCTAGCTAACAAAAAATTTATTATCTAAATATTTTAAATTTAAATTTAAATTGGAATTAATAAATTACTACTTAAATAATATATATTTTAAAAATATATTTAAAATTATAAAATTGCATATTTGATCAAATTGATATAATTAAATATGAATTATAATCTACATATTTAATTGATAAATACATATAATATAATATAGTAATAGAGGTGTAATTTTACTTAATTATTACCTTTTGTTTTATTTTAAGCAAGGCAATACAAATATTATATCAGTATCAGTACAATACACATTACGGTTACAAAAACGGACATTATATTTAGTGAGAAATTACTTAGTATTTTAGTGAGAAATTACTTATTAATTGTTAATTATACAAAATTAATACATATATGTATTAACTAATTATAAATGCAGCAGGTAGTATAATTCAAAAAATTACTTAGTTTTCATTAAATTTTTAATAATAAAAAGTTTCCAATTTTTTTTTCTTAAAGAAGGAAAATTTAGGAAGAAGATTCTTAATTTTAAAAAATATTAATTAAACAAGTCATTAAAATTAAATAATTATATAAATGTCTGATATTTTCAAATCATGGAACTCTTATTTTCATCCTTTGTGTATGTTACTTTAATATTTATATTTTTTTTAAATAACAACATTCATTTTGTGAAATTTATAGTTATAAAATTAATTAATTTATTTCAATGTGATATTTGTACGTGCTCTTTAGCTCTTTTTTTGCTTTAGACAAAAGACAACGTAAAAAAAATGCAAATACAAATATAAAATGTGTATAAAAGAAAAAATGAAAAAGCAAAAAAGTAAAATTTCAAAAAATAGGATATAAAAGTAAATAAAATAATAAAATGAATAGATGATATAATTTTCTCTTTATAGAACCACAGTTCCAAACTTACACTATCCAAACGGGCCTCAAGCCCAAAATTCAACCGGCCCCAAAGCCTACATAAATAAAATTACAATTGAGCCCATGCATCCACTCCCTTCTAGAAGCATCTATTTTCTCAACCAGCATCGCTATTTCCTCTTATGGTTAAGAGATGACCCGAAACACTAACACTCTCTTTGAAAGAGTGAAAAACAAGGAGGATAGAAAAAAGAGGGACGAAAAATAGTAAAGAAAATTAGTTTTCCACTGTCTGAAAAACCAAAGAAAATCATAAGGGAAAGGAAATTAAATTTTATTCTCTTCTGGCCCACAAAAATTATGTCTTCCCAATTTGGGAGAAAGGCGAAGAGAAACAAAATAATTTTATAGTAAATTATGAATTTGCCCTAATTAACTCTTCCATTTTCATAAAAGTTGAAGGACAAATTTATAATTTCACTAATTGTAAACTTTCTTTTCTCCCTACTTTGTATCTTTTCCCAAATAAAGGAATATAATTCCAGTCTTTATGTCCCTCCTTTATTTTTCACTCTTCCAAACAAGCAGAAAGAAAAATATCTCTTTTCTTTCCTTTTAATTTTCCCTATAATTTCCACCCCTCTTTTTTTCCTCTCTTGATTTTATTCCCAAATAGTGTAGTAGTAGAGCCAAATTAGCTAGACCAAACTAAAAACATTTGCACTGTAAAAGCTTTGCCTTGGAACCAAAAAAGCCTCGTATGATTATGTTTGAACAATTTACTACATCCCTCATCCACATGAATAAATGATCTTTGTTTCTCAGTTCCAAGTTCCAGACCACAGTACAACACATCATTGCATTCCCATTCCAATCCATACAAAAAATAAAGTTTCAAAAGACATGAAATTTATCCAAAACAAAAACAAAAGCAAACTGAATTAATTCCAAATTGATTATAAAGCAAGTCGAGCTGCTAGGTGGACATACAAAAAAAGAGAATAACCCTTGAAGTCTGTAAGAAACTAGGAAACAATTTGCGAATTAAGCACCGTGTGTAGTCCCATCACATCAAGTACTCCAAATATGCTCTCATAGACCCCTGCAACATTAACCAGTGAATCCATGAATATCAGACATATTATTCAGGAATCCATAAAAAAGAGGACCAGCCACAGTCCAAGCAAACTCCACTTAAAAGTAGTCTAGAAAGTAATACATCTTCCCATTTCAGTTGCATATCATTACATTTTGTAACCTAACCTTTACAAAATTACACGCTAAAATGCTCAACAAATGGCATTATCACTCAACAAAGCTCCTTAATTTCAAATTCCAACTCATGCTTGTACTAACAATACCTCCATATCATAACTTTGGAATACCATAAAGAAACAGGAAAAAAAAAATTTTGCCACAGAACATAACACAACACAGTATCTTACTTCTCACTCATGGTTAAACATGGCAAACAAGGAATTTAAAAAAAAAAAAAAAAACTGAAACCAACATAAATAAATGAAAAATCATACAAAGGAATATAAAAAATGAGGAAAATTTAAAGCAATTTCAACAAAAACAACAATAGGATAAATAGAATTTATCATTGATTCCAATTTACAAACAAATTTGCAAATCCACTAATTCTGGACAAAAATTTATAGAAACAGATCACTAGTACACATTCAAAATATCAAATGACAAAAAAAAAAAAAGAGGAAAATAAATATTTTTGCAGGTCAAATTAATCTTTCATAACCAAAACAGTCAAGGGAATGTGAAAAGTACCTGACTTTCTTGATGAGGATGGCCTTGAGCTTGCGAGCCAGTTCCTGAGATTGAATCTTACGCTGGAAAAGTTTGCGTGCCAAAACGCGCTTCTCGGAATTCTTGATGTGATGAGTCTGCTCACGTTTTATTAGCCGTTCAATCCCACTTGATTGCATCTTCCTCTGCATGAAAGTTAGTGCCCTCTCCAAGTTTCCGCCCAGTACCTTCACCCGAATACCCCGACATTGCTGAATCCGATAAGGATGTAAATCTCGACTCAGTGAATTGATGCCTTGACTAGGGAGCTTGAAGATTGTAGACGCATGCCTTGCTATTGAGTTCATTTTCTCAGAAAGGGTTTTTCAATTCTCTCTACGGTTGTTAGGGCTTTTGCTCTTTTGTCTGTGGTATGGAATTCACCGATTAGGGATTCAGAATTTTGAGAACTAATAAATAATGTTGTACAATATATATATATATATATATATAAAGCAACACACACACCTTCACAAAAGAAATAGTGTTAGAAACCTTAAACTCAAACAAATTAATCTATAAAAATTTGTTTTTCACTTTTTATATATTTGTTATTTTTATTCTTAACCAAGTATTTTTCCAAAATGAATAATGTTAAAAAAATATATAATGTTTTCCTGCTTTTATTTTTGACATTATTTAAAAGTTAAAACAAAATTGAGTTAAATTTAGAACCAAGTACATATTCAATTGGACCTAAACTGCATTTCATGAGTTTGTTTTATTAATGAAAATCAAACTATAATAATAACCCTATATACTTTTCAAATAAAAGTTGTTGCTTTTTTCACAATTTTTTCAATACATTAAAAAAAGGTTTTTTTAAAGGAAAAAATTATCATGCATTTTAATCCATATATATATACGCATATAAATTGATTAGAGTTTACTGAATTAAATTTATTTCAATTAAAATTTAATTTAAATTTAATATATATTGAAAAAATGTAAGTCTATATAAAATTTCAACTTGAAAATTTCAAGTAAACCCAACCCAATACCACAAACCAACATGTGGAATCCTTAATATGAGTTGGGTCTAAAATCTTAATTTTTTTTAGAAAATTACAGATTAAATCCAGAGTTTTAAAAAAATTAACATTTTTCAAATTTATACTTGATTATGATTATAATTTAGGAAAAAATACATCAGGGTTATAAATCAACGCTCTAATAAAAGGAAAACGACTATAATACTTGCATAAAATTATTTATTTTTAGAAATTGAGAAAGTGGTCAATAAAAATTGAACTGAATGTAATCAAAATTAACACAACTAATTTTAGGGTTTGATTAAATCTCTCAAAAAAAAAAATGTAAGGGCTACATTCAACCTACAAGTCACTTATCACAAGTAAAACAGAATGAGGGCTATAATTTCAAATTCGACATTTAAAGGTTGGAGAAACAATCCAAACTGAACTCATCACTTATAAGTGATCACAACTACAGCGAGTGAGTGAATGAAACTCATAAGTTATCGCAATGTAGCAAGTGAGTGAATGAAATTATTAAAAGAAAAAAATATATATAAAAATCTGTAAAAACAAAAGTAACACACTATGAGAGAGAGCTGTTTTGCAGTTTAATTATGAGGAACTGGCTTTCAGTCCAAAGCAAGCCTTACCTTTTTCACTTCAGTCCAAAGCAAGCCTTACCTTTTTCACTTTAAATGACACGTCATTTATGTCTCAACTTAGCTAGAATGAAGAGAAGTATAATTCAATCCAAAATGAGAAAATGACTGAATGAGGAATATAGATGACACAATCTCAAGATAACACATTCTGATTGAATTAAAATGAAATTTGATGGTGGGTCCTTTAAAATATAGGTGCAGATGTAGGTCCATTTTCTTGATATTTTACCTACTTTTATGTTTTTCTTATTTACTAAAACAAATGATGGGATCTTGATTCTTACTCCTCTGTTCAATTCTTGTTTAGATGAAAGTTTCTCAAATGTCTCCTTAATGTAGCATTTGTTAACTATCTAATGTATCAATTGTTAACCATCGCAAAAATTGCCACTAAGGATGATAAGTTCTTAACAGCAAGCTAGCTAAGCGATCATACAAGACATAATATTCATGTCCTTACGATGAACTAATTGACCTTTGTACATGGATTCCTTTCATAATACAATTGAGTTTTCTATTAAATTTATTATTAGGCCAGTAAATATGTGGACACAATTAACTTACTTTGGATTGTTGTTTCCTCGAAAGCCGTCCGCTCTGAGAAGTCCACTTTTCCCAATAGAAGGAGGTTGACACACCTAAAACAAAAAACATGAAAAATTAGGATATTTTAAGCTTTTATTTATTTTTATTTACTGAACTTGGCTTAGCTCTCATTTCTCCATCCAAGCAAGACTAATAAAAAAATTTAATAATACCCAAAAAAATTTTACTCTATATGAATCTACCATGAACAGAAAAGCCAAAATCAAAGAAAAGAGAAAGCTATGCATTTAGCCTCCAGCCTGCAAGGATTCACCATATTCTTGTTTTCATAGCAATCTGACCAAGATAAATTTTATTCTAAATAGAATGAAATAGAGAGGATTTAGTTTACTTTAATATTTGAAGATTGAGAGATAAAGAGAGAGATCGACAGATCGAATAAATAAATGGATCACTAGACTCAGTACCGTTCCATTTCCTCAATATAAGCTATAGACAAAGAATCAGTCTGCAAAAGCTTCAATTAGCATTTAGCAAGAGCTTTCCGTAAGGCAAAGAGAATGAGTGAGATATGAGAGGCAGCAGGTTTAGAACTTAGGCTATCTTTGATTCGCGAAATAGAATACACAAGGAATAAAATAACTATTCCTAAAGAATAGAATAGACTAGAAATAAAATAATTATTCCAATTCCATAATTTGGTTCAAAGTATAAAATAATTATTCTATTCCTATTCCATGATTTGATTCATTAGAATTAATATGTGGAATGAGTAAATACAAGTATAAATGACCATAAAACCCTTATAAATTAATTTTATATAAATGACCATAATACTTTTATAAATTAATTTCATTATTAGTATTAAAATTAATATGATTTTATCAAATTTTATTTTAAGAAATAAATTTAAATGCATAATAAATAATATTTTTTATTTATTATGAATTTATTACAAATATATAATTGATTAATTTTGGGATATAACAATCTCTATCATAATTAAATTTAAATGTATAAATTTTTATTTATAATATTTTTGAGAAAAACACTTTTCATTCTCTTCAAATGCAAAATTCACTCTTCAAATATAAAAATAAAACCCATCAATAACCTTGCAAAAACAAACACTCAATTATTCATATCTCTTCTTTCTTCCATGCATAGTATAATTCCAAAAAAAGCATCCAAAATTACATATGTTGTGGCTATATGACTAATAATCCATAGAGAACCAAACCAATAGACAATTCAAGTTTTTTTAAAATATCCATCACAAGATAAATATAATCCTAATAATAGCACCCAAAATAACATTGTGGCTATATGACTAATAATACCTAAGAAGAACTATCCATAAGAAATTCTTTCAACATCGAAGCCCATATTCAGCTGGAAGACTGAAAAGCACCAACATTTGAGTAGGATCTTTTGGAATTTTTCTCAAAGCAGTGAATTTCTCACTTAATGTCAATCCTTCAATCTCATTAATTAATAATAGATATGAGTTTGGCTTTATAGGACACCCAAAGGCTAAGAAACAACAGAGCATTCATTTATTTTACTAACTCCTTGTATTAAAATCTCCAATATCTTCCCTATATTTTCTTTACTTTTGCTGCTCTTGTTAGTAGCAAGGTATTCTCATTTTCTAATTCTAATCTAGCAAATCTTTGGTAACAAAAATTAACAACATAATAACCAATTTAAATAAGATAAGAGATAATGCAAAACAACCAATTACAGCTAAATCCCTAAACATAATCAACACAACACCACCATGGGTAAATTATAGCTCAATTAGCTCTCCTGATTCTTAATTTGTTGAAAATGAAAAAAAAATTAAACAAAAAAATAAATCACAGCTCTCTATGAAACTTCAATGCAATGCCTAAAAAAGAGCAGATAAACCCACAAAGATCTTGTATACTAATAATTTCTTTATATTTCCAAACAAAAATTTTTCAATTATATCATCCAATCTGTCAACAAAAAAGCCAAAAATCAATAAGCACACTATTTCACATATCCATAAGCAAAACCCAATAACTTATCAAGATTCAAAGAAACTATAACAATCAGATAAACAATAAAGAAAAAAGAGAAAGAGAATGAGATAATTTACCAAAGAACAAGGGAGAGAAGATAAAGAGCACAAGAGAAGCGAGAGATAGAGCAGCTACTGGTTAGGACATGTTTCAGTCTGAGAGGTGAGGAAGAGAATCGAGAGAAGCAGTAGAACTGGAGAGGAGGCTAAACACAGATTTGAGGGAAGACGCGAAAATGGACATGAAAGTCGCGTGATTTTTAAGGGTAAAAGTGAAAATATCTTATTTCATGAGGTAAAATATACTAATTCTTTAATTTTTTATAGAATATGTATTCTACAAAAATTATGGAATTGGAATTCTATGGAATTAGTATTCCTTATCTAAAATTTGAATCAAAGTTTAAAATATCTATTCCATATGTAGCTATTCTATTCCTTGACTATTCCATAAACCAAACATAGCCTAAGTTTCATTACCCAAAATTAAACAGTAAATAGTTCAGACCCTAAATAAACAGCTCCAACAACGATAAGCCAAAACCATATATTCTCTAAATTATCAAATTTGGGCCCATCAAATTCCAGACAGTAATGAAGTCCAGAAACATAATGAAATCCGAAAAAAAAAACAGACTCATTTTCATTTAATATAAACCTGTAAAACCAAACAGCAGCTACATACACAGAATTCCAAAAAAAAATTCATTAATCTAAATTAAACTCAACATCAAATTCAAGTTATCTAATCATGACAAGATCAATCACATGTGTCCTTCCTACCTGAATGTGGAATCACAAATATTGGCTTCAAGTTTCATCTTCAGATCAGCAAGAATTTAACAGCAGTACCAGTTTTCAAGTATATTAAAAGCTCAGAACCATAAAATCCAGATTATAAGCTCATAAAAGGATTAATGTATTTATCAAACCTTAAATTTGAGATTAAGCTTAAACCAAAAATCGATTCAATCATTTTCAGTCGATCAAGCATAAAACGAAGCCCAAAAATGAGGTAACATCCATTACAATGAACCCAAACCAAAAACAAAGAGAACTCATCAAATCAAAACCAAACATGAATCAAAGAAGATGAGAAGAAAACAGGGGTTACCAATAAACCCATCATCAAATCAAAACCAAACATGAATCAAAAAAGATGAGAAGGAAACAGAAGTTACCAATAAACTTGTAAAATCAGAAGCCAATTCTGATAACACTGCGGAGAACTAACGAACCGGACTCCTCCTTTCTCTTTTTTTTTTTTTTTTTTTTTTTTTTTTTTGCCTTCAAAACACTGATATTTTCAGGCAAATCAAAACCATACCACTTTTATATAATCGCTCTTAAGCCCAAATGAATCAAACCTGTCTTGTATGTTTTTAGAACAGGAACTTCAATAGAGTTTCAATGGAGACAAATCGAATGATTTGAAACCGATATAACCAGAACCAACAAATTAAAGCGTGAATAAGCGAGGATAAAAAAATCAAAACTCCGAGAGAGGCGTGAGAGCGAAATGGAAAATGGTGAGATGAGAGGGTTCAGGGAAGAAGAAGCTGTGATTGTGAGAGATGAGAGTCCGTTATATGAGAGATTTGAGAGTTGTGTGTCCTTTTTGGTGTGAAAATGGGGGAAATTGAGAGAGAAGGTGATGAAAAATGAGTGTTTTTAGAGAGTAAAGGGTCTTGTTCTAGTAAAGGGTAAGAGAGGGAGACGGTCAGATCGGCTTCAAGAGAGAGAGGTCACGTTTGAGATTGTGACAGGGGATTAGTAATTTTAGGCGAAAAGACCAAAGTGTCCTTACTCATTTAAAGGACCTGCAATTTTCGTTGAGGACAGAAAGGTAAAATGAACAAATAAGGGTCCAGATCATTCCTTTAAGGTTACTACTATAAGATCTGATAGCCAAAATGTCAATTTCCTTCTATTTTCTTTCTTTTATTTTTCTTTTATCAGTACCTCCTATTCAGCTTAAAAAGGCTTAATGAAGGGTCAACTTCTGCCCTTTTGCATATGGAAGAGCCAATTGTAGCGAAGCTAGAGCAGATAATTGAACCTATTTCTGATGTTGTTGAATCAAGAAACGCTTCAACAGTTCAATCTGAACAAGTCAAACAAAACTACAGCATGGAGAATGTAGCGAGTGTCTTGATGAGCATGAAGGAAATACAAGAAGGAGATGGACTGCACTTGTTTGCATTAGATATATTTCTAAAGACTGAATAAAGAGAAATTTTCCTTCAACTGAAGACAGAGGGTGTAAGAATTGCATGGTTGCAGAGGCTGCAAACAGCTACTCTGTTACAATCAAAAAATAATAAGAAATGTAAAACATATTGAATGCTATATGGTTGAATAATTGTGAAAAACTCAATAGACCAATAATATCAACATCTATATACAACATAATACTCGAGCAAAACACAGGCAATTCTGACACTGCTCAATTGAATTTACAATTTGAAAGTGAAAAGCTATTGATACAAGAATAACAAATCAAGGTACAACTATGGAACATGATCTATTTTGGCTCATACATGTTCTCTACAAGATGATCAAAATAGTAATATATCGGATTTGGAAATTTAAAAATGTGTTTTCCTGAGAATGGACCAGTTAAAGCATCAATCTGGCTGCTGATTATGCCTGAGATTCGGAAGCCTTCTTTCTGCATTACCATCCTTCGTCTTGAAAAGTATTCATGACTGTCCATTTCCATTTCTTCATCCAATCTACAAGAATTTTTTATCATTTTACTCAACTTGCAAGCAAGTTAATATAAAAATTTGTTCAAACCGCAGAACATAGCAAGCAAGATGATGGCAGTCCGACCAAATATCCATGTGCATGCTTTTTTATGGGAAACAAGGAAAAAGACACTTGAAATTGTTTGTTATGCATGCCCATAAAATGGATCAACTTGGATCAGAACTGTAAAATAATTTTGTGAGGAACCCACACCTAAAGCAAAATTTCCTAGTTTCATGATAATATCTAGATAAATATTCTTAAATTAAAAAGAAACTTTCTCCATATCATAAATACTGGGTAATGCTTACGACAAATGGCTTCTCAGAAAAAAAAATCCTGATTTTTCTATAAGTTTGTTTTGGATCAGGCAGACTTGCCACCTTGAAAACAAGTATCAGATGTGCCCCAAGTCACAATCTCATTTTAGTTTCTTTATTCTCTAAGGATATGTTAACCAGCATCCCTGTCCGTAGCATATTTCAGCATCTTCAGTCGACTAAAGCCCTAGAACAAGAATAACCCATAGCCCTTCCCTCACAATAATGTTACAAATTATTTAAAAAAAACAAAAGTTTCATATACAACCCTTCCCTCACCATATGGTTACAAAATCAAAAATTTTCCAACAAATGAAATCACTCACTAGATTTGAAGAAAGGAACACTGAAATACTACCTCATAATCACTGAAGACCAACCTCGGTATCCTATAGAAATAAGGTGCTCTACAGTTGCATTCCTTAGCATCTCTGGCCTTCTTGATAGCAGAATCAAAGACCATCCACTAGTTTGAAGCTTCAAATATAATCTTAGAAACAGCCTTTGCTTCAAATGTTTTGCTTCCTCAAAACAACCACCACAGCCATACTGATTTAACCTGTTATGAAATAGCAACAGGATTAACTTTTTTTTTTTGGTCATTTTTCTACAATGATAAATCATATACTAAGAGAAACAGAACAATAAACCAAGTCTAACAAAAGCACATTATTGAAATAAAAATAAAAAAATGTGGACCGACCTTTGTTATTGTAGACCAGAAGAGAGATTAAAACATGCACCTAAACATTATATTTTGCACTAGCATTTCTCAAATAATTTGTAGGTCAAAGAAACAAGAAATAAGAAGCCAGTAACATATGACAGAACATGCTCCAGCTTACAACTTGCAAGTTGCAAATTTTAATTTTTTTTTCCCACAAGAATGATGATTGCTGTTGACATCTACACTTTTGTGAATATTACAATATTAATCCTTTTATTAGCAGCATATGTGTTCTGCCCTGAAAAGCATAAGTAACTACCATTAAGTTTATGATTGTTTGAAAATGCTATTTGAATTAAGATGTAGGTCTTCTAAACAAACATGAGCTAACTTTAACAAACACTTTTGGAGGGAACCTTATTTGTAAAATTTAGAAACTGCCATTAAGTCAATGGTCAAGAAACTGCTAAGTCGGTTGGAATCTAATACCCATTCATAACATTAGCATAAGATACTAGGAAATAAATGGGCAAGCCAGATATGATAAAGGTAATGAGGAAATTACAGGTGCAATGAGGGATGAGCATAATGAGGATTTGAAGGAAGAACGTCATCTATGTCCATCAATACCACATCCAGACCATCCTTTAATGGCAGAACACAGTCAAAGTATTTCTCAACCAACCAGATAGTACTGTTTAAATCTCTCTCATATTGACTTTCTATGATGTGCTGAATAGCAAGACTCCTGCAAATTGAAGGGAAGTCATCTGGTCCCAATTTGTTGAGCTCTGCATGCAGAGCAAAAATCTTGCAGTAATTGTAATCATCATTTGGTGTTTGGATCTCGATGACACCTTTACTTCTATTTTGACAGGACTGCAACATTACTGTTAAAGCAATGAACAAAGTGATGAATAGAACCCCAACAGTTACAAGAGCACCAATGAAGATTGCTGCAGCAAAGGATGTCACGAAGAATCCTGACTCTACCAAATAACGGCTACCCATGTCTGTACCATAGAAACGCAACGTGGTTGTTATTATATCGGATTTAAGCCAGAATACTTACACAGAGGTAAACTCGTCTTAATTGACAGTAGTTAGAGGTGGATCAGAAGGAATCAGCATCTACCAATTATAAGTTACTTCATGTGGCACAAGCATAAGATCTGGCTATACTAAGTTAAATTATACATTAACAAACAAATATTTCATTAACAACTCCACAACCGTGCTGCATATTTGCCGGCAACCAGTCTGGAAATTGAGTATAGTAATAGCACAACAATGAAAAATAACTGCAAAACGAATTTCACCATGGTATCATCAAGGATCAAGTTTTCAATCTCAGTTTACAAATTACGTCCACTAGCTATTCATCAATAAATTCATAATCTTCCTGGTCCACAATAGGAAGGATTGAATTTTAGGATTCCATTACTCCCCATCAGTGCAGATCTGTGTGTTTGCATATGTGTATAAAACCACCCATGCCAATCAATTTCTTATCAACAAAGAAAAGAAAAGAACAAAACAAAACAAAAGAAGGGTGTACTTACCAGAGCCTCCTCTACTAGAGAGACTGTGAGCAGAGAACTCCCTCTCCATTTGATGTGCATAAGCTGACATTGTTTTGATCTAACCGGCAATTACCAGCTCAAGTAATATGGTGCAAAAAAATCTCCAATTCCCTTCCAAATGATAGACGGATCCACCTAAAAAACAAAAATAGAATTCAATAATGTAACAATTGTAATTTAGTTATGCCATCATCACCAATCACACAACTATAATCGATGCACAACCTTATAATTAGATCAAAATTCAAAACTTCCAACCAGGCTGACGCATCAACCGTGCCAGCAGCTACCAGAACTACATTTCTCCACTTTTTTGCCTATCACATTCATTTAACACCACAAAAAAAAAAAAGGGGGTAAGTCACCATTATATTCTCCTACAGGAATTAAAATATTAATGTACCAAGATCTAAATATTCCATTTTTCAACGAAAATTGAACTCTACAAAGTTACCCATTTTAGCCTATTCCTTATTTTTTCTGCTCATCAATCTAAAACCCATTACACAATCAAGACCCACATCTAGCTAGCTCGTAACCAAGAATTGGATCCTCTTTCAAAATCAATCACCAACTGATCAGCCAATTTTATACCAAAACAAGAAGAAAAAACGAAGTGGGTCCACAAATTTTTCACTGATCAATCCATTTAAACTATGAACGTAAGTTTCCCAATCATCTATCAGAATCAATCCCTATAAATGAGAAAGCCAGTCACTAAACAGTAATGGGAAAGGTAAAGGGACTATGATTGTTAGCTTTAAAGAAGAAATTTAGTAAAAGCTGCAATCTTTATAGTTATCAAGGCACAGAAAAAGAGAGAATGAGAGTACCTGAGAAAGACATTAACGATCAAGAGAAAAATACAGAAACAGGGTATGGCAATGCCTCAAGACGAGTATTTCTCCATCAACTTTTTGTCTCTACTTCTCTGTGAATGAAGTTTCGTCTTCCAATTTTTTCAGGACAGATACTAATTATAGAAAAGGAGATGTTTTTGATATTTTTGGTGTGATTGTAAGTTTTTGGTTTCGGAATCTGCTTGAAAAATGTATGATTGGTGTCACAGTGCAGAGCTGGTTTTTGTTTGGTTAAGGCAACAGGGCATGCGCTCCACCACCTTAATTTTTACAACATTTTGGGAAAAAAAAAATTTGAAAAGTTTTTTACTAATCATCTAGATTCTAGAAGTACTCACAAAGCATGTATCAAATCCTTTTTTTTTTTTTTTTTTTTTTTTTTTTTTTTTTTGGAAATGTAATAATAAGTTTTTATTTGATTTATCCACTAAAATTTTGTAAATGAAACTCAATAAAATTTTAATTTTCATTATTTTATTATTCTTTTTTTTTAATATCAATTTGTGTATTGTGGTGTCTTTCCATATATATGAATGTTCTAATTTTCATATTAGTATTGATTATATTTTCCTTATTAGAAAAATTTCTTTTTTTTTTTCTTCTGTATTTTATATAATGGGCTTAATACTATTGAATAGAAAAACTAGAAAACTATTATCTTCTCTATATTCTTTGTTCGTATTCTTTTTCATTATATTTATAACACATTATCAAGGCAAAAAATTTGAAGAAATAAAATTCAAGATTTATGGTAAATAATTTTTGTCTAATTAATTACTATTATTATTAATATTTATGTATCAAATACATTTTTTTAAGAAAAAAAAAACTAAATCGTTTTTTTTTTTTAAGAAATCATTTGAACATATTTGGCTAATTTATTTGAAGAAATCGTTTGAATATATTGGGCTAATTAATTTGAAGAAATCATTTTTTTTCTCTCTTATAATCATTTACCTCAAATCATTTTTTTTTTAGATTTATAAAGATTTGATATATTATTTAATGATTAATCAATTAAAGTCTAATTCCTGAATAAGTAGCACTATATTTTAAATTATAGTTCCTAAAGAACTAGTATTATATTTTAAATTCTAATTCCTAAAGAACTAGCATTATATTTAAATACTAGTTCCTGAAAAACTAGTATTATTTATAGTTCCTGAAAAATTAATTAAATAAATAACTAAACTATGAGTTCCTACAAAACTAGTATTATATTTTAAATTATAGTTTCTAAAGAACTAGTATTATTTATAGTTCTTAAAAAACTAATTAAATAAATAACTAAACTATGAGTTCCCGAAAAATTAATAAAAATTACAGTTCTTAAAGAACTGATATTCTCTACAGTTCCTGAAAAATTGGTATTTTCTATAATTTCTGAATAACTAATATTTTCTACAGTTTCTAAAGAATTAATATTTTATATAGTTTTTGAAAAACTAATCAAAATAAACAAATATAAATTCATTAAAGAATTATTTAATGTTCCTGAAAAACTAAATGCATTGTCTACAAATCTTTAAAAGACTGATTTTATTATGATCTTATATTAGACAATGTTAATTGATGGCCCTCGGCATCACGAGTATGAATTATTTATCATGGATACTAAATGCTGAAATTCTTGAATTAGTCTTAATTAATTATTTATTTTATGAGATTTTCATGTCGTGTTGTCGTAGTAGTACAATTTTTGATGTGAAATTGAGAGCAACAAACCAATGTGGCATATTGCCTATTAATTTTGATTTTGTAGAACATGAAATTAAGCCTAACAATATTTGGATTAACTGGTGTCACTCCTGGATATTGAAAATTTAATACTGCTAAAGATTTTTCATTTGTCTGACAACCGTTTGACAAGTTTGGTACTTTAGTTATTCTTTGTAGGGTGAACTTATTGTTTGCCATATTTTATCCTCCTTTAACAATTTCAATGGATTACAAATTACAATGGATATTTGAAATATTTAATTAGTTAATCTATTATATATATACTCTTGATGATTTTATTTTAATAAATGAATAGTATTATATATATAACATATAAATAGAAAATTTGTGTTTTTCTTTTGCATTTTTTTGGGTATGATTGCTTATGAAAAATTTAGTTTGTATATTATAAAGTAAACTCTGCTTATACTATGAGTATATAATAGTTATAGTGTACACTCCGTATTTTGAAAACCTGAATTTATGTAATTAACTAATTTTTGACCAATTAATACATTTAGAGTTTCAAAAATCCCGTGAAATTGATAATTAGCTTAAATTTACTCAAGAAAGGTATTCACTTATACTCAAGGTATCTATGTTCTAAATTTCTTAGTGGAATTATAAATATGTCATGATAAATATGTTATATATATATATATATATATATATATATATATATATATATATATATATATATATATATTGGTTTCTTTGATTAGCAAGTATAATTTGCTTGTGTCATTACATTTTTTTTTTTAACTAGAATTCTAGTGTAAAGATTTGTGTACCTTATAATTAATGGCTAATTTATCCTCAACTTGGCTTGATGCAAATATATTTTATAGTAATTGCCTTATTTTGACTTTTGAGTATAAAATTCATATTGTTTATGTGTTTAGTTTCAATATGAAATTTAAAATAATTGAAAATTTATTATTTCATTATAAACATGAATTTATTATAAATGGTTGGATTGATTATTGGAGTTTTTACATGAAATTAGTTCAAATTTCTTTATTTTTTTCTCAAAATTGATTGAGTTCTAGATTTTTAAGAAAATCAATTTAATATTTTTGTTTTATTTCCAACACAAAGACTTTGATCATATTTATACTATATGTAAAAGGGGTCTAATAGATAATATCTCACTATTTAAGATTTTTGTATTATCTATAAGAGTTTTAAAGATTGATATGATTACTTAAAATATGTGGTACTATCATAAGCTCAATATGATTGGGTAAATCTATGCCTATAAGACTTAAAGTCTATTTGAGAATCAACCATATTTAAAATTACTTTACAGCTGAAATTGTACAGTAATAAAGTTAAATACTCCTATAGTAGCAGTATAAAAAAGTAAAAATTTACAAATATTATTTTTCTAGTGGTTGCAAAGAATAATTGTTAATAAGAAATCGTCAAACAATGCCCACTAGTACAACTGTATTCCCTGAAGTAAATATTATAAATCATTTGGTAGATAATGAGAATTCTGAAAGAATAATTAGTAGCGAGAAATCATCAAACAATACCCACTAGTACAGCTGTATTCTTTTAAGTGAATGTTATAAATCATTTGATAGATCATGAAATTTTGAAAGAAGAACCGCCCATATAGAGGATACAACTCAATTTAATATTGATGATTTTATGTAAACTCCTTGAAGGAGTAATTTGCAAAGATTTTATAAGTTGTGCATTATAATAAGTTATTTCATTATTATTTTATCCTCCATATACATGCACAACATATTGTGTTGAACCTGCAGTTCAAGCATTGAACTTATAGTTCAATAATTAAACCTTAAAGGTTTCGCATGAATACTATTATGTATATCATACATACTCTCCTTTAAAACTTGTGCAACGACATGAGTCGCAAATTTTTTGTGCCATGAATATATTAATATCACTATCTCAATGTGTGACAATGGGTCCACAAAAAAGATTAACAATTTATTTTGATGAGGCACATTTCTCGACATTAGGGGAGAAAAGTACTTGCAATGCTAAATAATATCGAGAAATTTATTAGAAATAAAACTCTTTAAATAATTTTGATCCACATACAAGTTAAAGTAAATCAGAAATTCACAAAATAACACAATTGCAACAAATTGCAACTTAACTGCCAAATGTATTTATAGATACTAAAAGACTAGCAAAGTCTTATATTACAGCTACTAATACCCCAGTAACGGTTGTAGTTCAAATTGCAAATAGAAAATCAATCAATTTCACTACACGCTAGAAGCGTGGATAATAAATTGGAACTAAAGATAAAAATTTGCAAAAAAGAAAAGCAACGTCACTTATAAAATCTCATAAAGAGAAATCCCTTAAAGAGGAAGATCTCAGTCAAAGAGCTATAGCCAATTATGAGACACAGACTGAGACAACGGAATAATTAGATCCTCCATATATGCCTTCTGAGTTAATGATCATATAAATAAAAATTATGAAATCTCAATTATTTTTTTGATATAAGAGAAATAGTTGATAAAAATTTAATTATCGTCGATGATAAATTTGCCTTAACAGTAACTCTTACTGTTTAAAGAGAAAATCTGGATTTAGAATTTATAAGTATAACTGAATAGTAGCATAAATATGATTAATCATCATGGAAAGAGGCAATTAAAGTAGAGTTACATTCGTTCAATTATTAACTATGAGAAAAAAATAATTCTCTTATTATGAAAATGATCATGTTCCGTTATTCAATTAGTACGGCAGTTAAAGAAAGGCTTGATATATGCCTTATGAAAATGATATTTATATAAGAGTCGCAAAAGGACTAGAGATATCAGAAATAAATATACATTAAATAAGTGACATGTATTTCATCAAATTACAAAAGTCATTGTATGGATTAAAGCAATATGGACATGTGGTGTAATTGTTTGAATAAATTTTTATTGAAAGAAAGATAAGTAAATAATACACTATATCCATTTGTATTCATAAAAGATCATAAAATAGTAGATGTTATTGTTGCAGTATATGTTGATGATTTAAATAGCAGTGTCACTTATAAAGAACTCAAAGAAGTATGTATCTATTTGAAAAGTCAGTTTGAAATGAAAAATTTAATGAAATTTTATATCAGTTTGCAAACCGATTATCAAGGTGTCATAATACATCAGTCTACTTATGTGGAAAAGGTATTTAAGCAACTTTGTATGGATAAATCTTTTCCTTTAAACATACCAGTAGTGGTCCTCTCACCTGAGGTGAAAAGATATACTTTTAGACCTAAATAAGATAACAAAGAGTTATTTGGTCTTGAAATACCATATATAAGTGTTATAGGGGCACTCATGTATATTGTAAATTGCGTCAGGTCTGAAATTGCATTTATAAGAAAAATTCCTAATTAGGTGCAGTTCTGCACTTACTAAGAGATATTAGAGTAGTATAAAAAGTTATTTTCAATATATAATTAATGTTATGACTCATATTTGAAATTGATCTATATGCGAATATTGGTTATTTGTTTAGTCTCCATGATGATAAATCTTAGATTGGCTATGTATTCATTTATGGTGATACTGCAATTTTATAAAAAATTTTATGGTTCTGAAATACCTCACTAAAAGATACTCCCATTATATTTTTAGAATAATGCAATTTGCATTGCACAAATTAAAGGTGGTTATATCAAGGGTAACGAAGTAAACATTGATAACTCTATATTTTTAGAGTTATTTTAATTGTTTAAACTTAAATTTTAGCTCAATTCTCAAGAATGCAATAATATTATTACTTATTTTTAGAAATAAATAGTTCTACAATTTATAAATAAATTATAACATATTTTAAGTATTTTTATTTTATTTTTACAGATCAAAATGATGTAATAAAAATAATGATGCAAGCAATTATTCAAGTTTTCAATCCATGAGAAATAAATTCAATGGTTGGTGGCCAAAATTCAATGGTTGGTAGCCAACCTAACCATATTTGAATATTGATGAAAGAATTCAATGGTTGGTGACCAAAATTCAATGGTTGATAGCCAACCTAACCATTTTTGAATATTGATGAAGGAATTCAATGGTTGGTGGCCAACCTAACCATCAATGTTGAATTTTTGATGTAAGAATTTTAATGGAACTTGAATTCTTCCACCAAACATGTCTATAAATACCATGCTTGGCAAAGGGAAATAGCATCAAAGAAAATCCATAAAAAAAATATGTAGAGAGATTTTCATATGTTTTCTTAGAGTAGATTAGTTTTATTTTTTATTTTGATCAAGAGGAGGAGTTTTTGGAAGCTTGAGTTCATCAAAGATTGTATCTCAAAACAAGTTCTCTCTAAACTCTATCTTGAATTTAATTATAAGTTATTATTATGTTTATTATTTTTATTGTTAATTTAATTGTTTCTTCTCTTTTAATTATGAATAGCTAATTTTATTTTCTAGGATTTAGATGTAATCTTTTGATTTGCATATGATTATTTATATTTAATTGATTGGATTTGATTGTTGGAATTAATCTTTTATCTTAGAACTTAATGCTTGTAATTAACTGGCCATTAATTGCATGATTTAAGATATTATGTGAAGTAGCGAGAGTGGAAGCACAATATTAGTTCATTAGGATAATTGACCTAGGGAATGTATTGCTTAGAGATAAGAATACTCCTTTGTGATTTTTAAAAGGATTTCCATAAAACTTAATGGGTTTGTGTAATTGCTTATGATCACGAGAGTAGACGTAAGGTTAATATGAACACACATGTTGTATCTTGAGAGAGAACATCATATAATTTAGGGAAATCTAATCATTAATTCCAGCAAAAAAAATCCAATCTAAAAAATATAAAGTAATCATATGTGATCAATTGATGAATTCTAAATTCTAGACCTTTAATCTTATTTTCATATTTATCATTATTTATTTACTTCAATTTTATTTTAGCTTAAAATATAAATTTCATAATTGATTTTCTAAATAATAGAGTAATATTAAAAATTGGTACTTGACAAATCCTTCCTTGTGGGAACGATACTCACTCATCACTTTATTACTTGTAAACGATCTGTGCACTTGCAGAAATCGCGCAACAAGTTTTTGGCGCCGTTGCTGGGGAAGGCGACTTTTGACAATATCAATAGATTGATATACTCTATTACTTTAGATTTTGTTTTTCTTTTCTATTTTTTTTTATTTTGCAGGACTTTTATAAAAAAAAAAAAAAAAAAAAAAAAAAAAGAAAGAAGGCTTTCCACAACTTTTAATGGTCTGATGGAGGAATGATACTAAATAGAGCAGCAAGCATGTATGGTGAGGATAGTTTTAGTAAGTTAAATACTAAAATCGATACATTGGTTAACTTAATTGATAAACTTGATACAAATAGTTTATTTAATTCATGTTTGAGTTGTGATCTGTGTGGAGGTAATCATTTGAATTCTGAGTGCCAATATGCAGAGCAGGTACAATTTTTCCCAAATTATAACAGGTATGAGAATTATCCATATTCCAACATAAACAACTCAGGATGGAGTGACTATTCGAGCTTTTCATGGGAAAACCAATGCGATCAAGGTAACAATTTATGGTATCCTTATCAATATGATTTTCAACACCGTGCACCATTTAAAGAGCACAAACCATCTTATGAAATAGCATTAGAAAAATTTATGAATGCTACTTACGAACGATGTGAAAAAATGGAAGATAGGAATCAATGCGCTAGCCACAATACAAATGATGATGTACAAATGGAACAATTCACTAGCCCATTAGATACTCAAAGCCATGAAAACCTGACAAGCCAAATTGAAGAACATTCTAGAGAGCAATGCTTGGCAATTTCTTTGAGTGATGATAAGGAAGAGACGATTGATCAAGGAGATACTTCAAGCAAGCAAGAAAAAAATGAAGAAGTTGAGCCTAATTTGCCCAAGAAATATTATTCTCTTATGGATAATATCTGCGGAGTGGTTGAAATTGATGGGGAAATTGAAAAAGGATTTGAACAAGAGCACTCAAAGGAAACTTTTTCAGTTTGTTTGGTGAATACAACATCATATATTTCAGACCATAAAGAATATCAATTTGATGACTTGGAAGAAAAGAAGAAGCATTCACCACCATCAGCTGAGCACTCACCGACTCTTGATTCAACTTCATTACCTTCCTATCTCAATTTCTTAAGAAAATTTAGAGCAAGAAAAAGAGCTCGTTGGAAAGTTTTTAAAAATTATGAGCCTAATTAAAAAATACTAAATAATTTAAGTCTTAATTTTTTTCTATGCAGACTCAAATCAAGCTGGCTTGACTCATTAAAATTGGCAAAAGTCTATCTTTCCACAATTATCGAGATGATATACTTTGTGTATTATCCTCCATGATGAAGATCTAGCTATAGTCAAGCTAAAGACTATAAATAAAGCGCTTTTGGGAGGCAACCCAAATTTCTAACTTGTTTACTTCTTTTTAATTTCTTTTGTTCCTTTGTTTGTTTCATTTTATTTTAATTTTGCTTTAGTGTGGTTTGTGAGTTATTAAATAGCTTATTAGGAGAAAATCCAAGTTTTCTCTTTATTAGGTTTCTTTTATTTCTGTTTAGTTATTTCGTTGTAAGTTTTCTCTTTCATTTTCTTAACTAAGTTAATCAGATATGGAAGCATCTCTTGCAGCACTAAAAAACAGGTTTCCAACTCTTCCCCAAGATGTGCTCAGGAAAATTGATGAACGCAGACTGGAAAGAATGAAGGCATTTAGGCGTCTGAATCTTCCTGAGGATATTCGCTGGATCATAGAAGCCAAAGTACGATTGGCAGGTGAGATTGATGACTCATTTATTAAATGTTTGCCAGGTACGGGGAGAAGTTCTTACTCAAAGAAGAGGAGAGCTAAAAGAATGGGGGTCTGCTACAAGTGTGCAAGATGGAATTGCAACACACGCTGTAGAAATATTGGATTTGCATCCATAAATCGAGAAGACAAAATTAAATTCATAAAGGATGGACTGAGTAAGGAGTCTATGGATAATATCTTACAGACTCTTGAGACGCATCCTTGTGGACAAGTTCAACGCACTCTTTTAGATTTATGGGAACTATTCAAAGAAGAGAAGCAGCGTTACAGTCTAGGGAATCTGACGATAAAAGACCCTGTTTGCCAGTTAATAAGAAAACTGCATGGGAAGCCTATCCTCGACTCATAGAAGGCGTGTAAGCGGTTACTGGACGTAAAACCAAAGGAAAATGTGAGCCAAAATCACAACTACTGTTTATAATCAGGTGTATCACTAACTTTTTTATTTTTTAATGCATTATTTTTTCTACATCTTGCAGTACTTTTTTACTTTTTAGCATCTAAATTTTATTTTCTTGCAGATTTTTCTACTGTCGACAACTTTTTAGTCTTTCAATGTCTACTTTTAGCTTTTCAATATTTTTTTTTGACTTTTGTACACATGTTGCAGATTTTTCTACTTTTGTTAGCTTTTTTGTCTTTCAATGTTTGTTTCTTTTTAGTTTTTCAAATATTTCTTTTGACATTTGTACGCACAACATTGATTATTTTTGTTTCCATTATCATTTTTGTTTTATACTTTTTCTGTCAATAATTATTTTATCCCATTGAACTATTCTTTTACTCTTCTAGTTTCTTTATATGCACATTCATTATTGTCAATATGCACACAATCCTTTCGAGAAATCTGTGAGAGAAAATGGCAGAATCCTCAACACGCAAATTCAAAACTATTTGTGTCTTTTGTAGTCCAAACTCTGGCAAGAAAAGAGAGTACTTGATAGCAGCTAATGAACTTGGTAGGATTTTAGCTGAACGAAAAATTGATTTGGTGTTTGAGGGAGGTAGTTTAGGGTTAAGGGGTTGTGTCGCAAGTTCTGCATATATTAGAGGTAGTAAAGTCTTAGGAGTAGTTCTAAAGGCTTTGGCTCGAAATAAACAAATCACTGGTGGAACTATAGGTAATGAGTTACAGGTTAACAGCATGTACGAACGAATGGCATACATGAATCTCAATGCTGATGCTTTTATCGCATTACCTGGTGGTTTAGAAACATTTGAAGATATTTTCACCATTGCATCTTGGACCCAATTAACTATTCTTCAAAAGCCATTGGGATTACTTAATGTTGATGGTTTTTATAATGGTTTGTTATCTTTTCTCGATCATGCTGTGGAACAGGGTTTTATGACACCGGCGAGTCGACGCATCTTAGTCTCTGCTTCAACTATTGAACAATTGATTGATCAACTGCAAAACTTTAAATCCGAACCTGATCCATTGATGGCGCAGGTAGTTTGGCACCCCAGGGCTAGTAGCAGTAAAAAGCGAGGACTAGATCTGAATCTCCGATTATAACTTCCCTAACTTTTGTAGTTTTTTTTTTATCGCATTTTTTTTTTGTTTTGTTTTGTGTGTGTTTTTTTTGTTGCGCTTGATCAAGCGAAGTTTTAGGTTCGATTCACTAAATGTAAGATGGCTGAGTAAAGAGTTACTTTTGTACTCTTGATACGCATCTTAAATTTATGTGATTTTCCTTTTCAAAAAAAAAAAAAAAAAAAAAAAGCTAACTAACTAACTAACTCAAGAGTTATTCATATAAGATGGCTGAGTAAAGAGTACTTTTTGTGCTCTTGATACGCATCTGTATTTTTTTTTTCTTCTTTCTTTTTTTTTAGTTTCCAAAATAAAAAATTAAAAAAAATAAAATAAAATAAAAATAAAAAAATAAAAAAATTGATATTTTCTTTTTGTGTGATTAATTTCTCATGCTTGCTTTTAGTGTTGTTTCAAGATGTTTTACAGGAAGCAAGGAAGTGAAATGCACATCCTGCTTATAATTTGGAATCCACTTTTCTACAAGAGGGAGTATTTTCTTTCTTTTGGTTTGTTTCTTTGACATTGAGGACAATGTCCATTGCAAGTTTGGGGGAGCTTTAGTTTATTTTTTTTGTTTTCAGTAATTTCTTTCATGTTTTGATGAATAAATTTAAATTTTTTTTTTACTCTTTTATTAATAAAATATGCTTGTATTAAATAAATTGATGAAAGGTCAATGATAGATTATAATTGATATTTGTGGACAATTTATTAAAGTATTTTAGGTTGAACAACTATTTTGGGTAAGAAATTAACTTTTATTAAGATTATGTTTTGTTTTGCTTTGCATTATATTGATTGCATTGAATTTGTGTATGCTTACTTAGAGAGGGTTTCTATACATTTTTATCTTCATTTGCCTCACTTATCTTAGAACATGTTTTTGCAAACTTTTGAGGCGAAATTTTGAATTCATTTTGAAAGAGAGATATGATTTAGGCATTATTTGTTTAGCCTGTTACTTGTATCTACCCTTATTTTAATTTTTTCCTTAGTTTACCCCTTTGTGCCTTGATAATTTTAGCTTTCTTTTCTTTGTTAATTAAACCTTAATTGTTATCTTTCACCCTGTTTGTGAGATAATTTTGTCAAGTTTACATTCTAATGAAGAAAAGGGAGTTATTGAAGTTTTTAAAGAAAATAAGAATCTCTAACAACTGAAAGTATTATTCATTGTAAAAGATCACTTTCTGCTTAAAGTAAGTTTGGAGGACAGCAAGAAAATTGAATAAATAAAAAGTTAGTAATTCTTGCTTATCTTTAGAATAATGTTGTTGGCAAAAAAATAAAAATAAAAAAAATAATAAAAAAAAAGAAAAAGAAAAAGAAAAAAATAAAAAAAAAATATAGAAGAAGAAGAAGGGGGCTTAAAAGAAGAAAACATTGAAGAAGAATGATGCTTAAGATGGAAGGGATCCTTCATTAACATAATCCCTTTATTTGAGCTATTGATTTTCTTTTGTAAACTTGGTATAATTATCTTACTTTTGTTCATTTAGCCTTTTCTTTGTTAAGCCAAAAGACCTCGTGTTAACCCCATTACAAGCCTAGTTAAGACCTATTGATCTCTCTTAATTTGTGAATTCCATTAGTGGAGATTGTTTGCATTAACATGCTTATGAGATTTGTACATCTATTTTATATCTTTTGATAGAGGCATTTAAAGATATCAGTGTGTATATGCCTATCTGAAGTGCAACAATTTCTTTGCGATTGATTTAATGCATGGTTATTCAGGGCATGATTAAGATGAGGATTATTTTGAACCTGAGATAGAAACTTGATTTGCAATACTATTGATATGTTGTTTGTGAATATTAATTTCTTGAGACCTTTGAAAAATTATTCAAACTAAGCATGAGAAGATTAAATTTTCTTTTTGAAATAAATAGTTGAAAATTTAGAGTTTTAAAGGTGTTTGTGGGTATCACTACTGGAAGCCCTTACGAGACTATAACTCGTCCTCTACGGGACACCTAGGGGTTTAAAGGCTTGTTGCATACGCTAAATGCAATCGTAATTTCCTACGAAAGTGGACTAGTTTAGGTTTTGAATTTTCTTTTGCTTGAGGACAAGCAAAAACTTAAGTTTGGGGGTGTGATAACTCTATATTTTTAGAGTTATTTTAATTGTTTAAACTTAAATTTTAGCTCAATTCTCAAGAATGCAATAATATTATTACTTATTTTTAGAAATAAATAGTTCTACAATTTATAAATAAATTATAACATATTTTAAGTATTTTTATTTTATTTTTGCAGATCAAAATGATGTAATAAAAATAATGATGCAAGCAATTATTCAAGTTTTTAATCCATGAGAAATAAATTCAATGGTTGGTGGCCAAAATTCAATTGTTGGTAGCCAACCTAACCATTTTTGAATATTGATGAAGGAATTCAATGGTTGGTGGCCAAAATTCAATGGTTGATAGCCAACCTAACCATTTTTGAATATTGATGAAGGAATTCAATGGTTGGTGGCCAACCTAACCATCAATGTTGAATTTTTGATGTAAGAATTTTAATGGAACTTGAATTCTTCCACCAAACATGTCTATAAATACCATGCTTGGCAAAGGGAAATAGCATCAAAGAAAATCCATAAAAAAAATATGTAGAGAGATTTTCATATGTTTTCTTATAGTAGATTAGTTTTATTTTTTATTTTGATCAAGAGGAGGAGTTTTTGGAAGCTTGAGTTCATCAAAGATTGTATCTCAAAACAAGTTCTCTCTAAACTCTATCTTGAATTTAATTATAAGTTATTATTATGTTTATTATTTTTATTGTTAATTTAATTGTTTCTTCTCTTTTAATTATGAATAGCTAAATTTATTTTTCTAGGATTTAGATGTAATCTTTTGATTTGCATATGATTATTTATATTTAATTGATTGGGTTGATTGTTGGAATTAATCTTTTATCTTAGAACTTAATGCTTGTAATTAATTGGCCATTAATTGCATGATTTAAGATATTGTGTGAAGTAGCGAGAGTGGAAATATAATATTAGTTCATTAAGATATTAGACTTAGGGTATGTGTTGCTTAGAGATAAGAACACTCTTTTGTGATTTTCAAAAGGATTTCCATAAAACTTAATGGGTTTGTGTTAATTGCTTATGATCACGAGAGTAGACGTAAGGTTAATATAAACACACATGTTGTATCTTGAGAGAGAACATCATATAATTTAGGGAAATTTAATCATTAATTCCAGCAAAAAAAAAATCCAATCTAAAAAATATAAAGTAATCATATGTGATCAATTGATGAATTCTAAATTCTAGACCTTTAATCTTATTTTCATATTTATCATTATTTATTTACTTCAATTTTATTTTAGCTTAAAATATAAATCTCATAATTGATTTTCTAAATAATAGAGTAATATTAAAAATTGGTACTTGACAAATCCTTCCTTGTGGGAACGATACTCACTCATCACTTTATTACTTGTAAACGATCTGTGCACTTGCAGAAATCGCGCAACAAACATAAACTTCACCCAAATTCTTGTATATACATAAGTTCCAAAAGAGATATCCATCAAATTCGCTTGAGTGACAACCTAATAGACTTATATACTAAGTTTTTATCTAATGTAGTATTTAAACGGCATTATTTCATTAATTAGTATACGTTGTGTTAAAATCTATCATGATTAAGAGGGTGCGAATTAGTATATGATTGTACTCTTTTTCCTTAGTTAAGTTTTTATCCCACAGGGTTTTCTTGGACAAAGGTTTTAATGAGGTAATCTGTGTAATGACAAAATAGCACATTAAATGTACTCTTTTTCTTAACTATGTTTTTTCCTACTGGGTTTTCTAGCAAGGTTTTTAACAAGGCATATTCATAGTGCAAGTAATATCCTAAGAGAGTATTATAAATAAATTATTATATGTGGATATTATGATATGACAACTTGACAGATTTATTTACAAAAGCACTCCCTACAACCATATTTGAAAAGTTAGTCAATAAAATTGACATGTGTCGATTAAGAGATATTTGATAGAAATCATATTTTTATAAGAGGAAGATTTTGGTACACTGTACTCTTTTTTTCTTAACCTAAGTTTTGTCACATTGGGTTTGCTTATCAAGGTTTTTAACGAGACAATATTTTGGCGCGAATTTCTACAAGAATAATGTACTTTTTTTCCTTCACTAAAATTTTTTCCCACAAAGTTTTTCTTTAGTAAGGTTTTGACGAGACATATTCTTTGTAAAAGACATTAAGGGGGAGTGTTATAATATATTATAAGATTTAATTGATATATTTTCATATACATGAATATTCTAGTTTCTATATTAGTATTGATTGTATTTTCCTTATTAAAAAAGTTTTCTATTTTTTTTTCTTCTGTATTCTATATAAAGGGTTTAATACTATTGAATGGAAGAATTAGAAAACTATTATTTTCTCTATATTTTTTGTTTTTATTCTTCTCCATTATATTTATAACATTTTGAAAAGTTTTTTACTAATCATCTAGATTCTAGAAGTACTCACAAAGCATGTATCAAATCCTTTTTTTTTTTTTTTTTGAATTTTGGAAATGTAATAATAAGTTTTTATTTGATTTATCCACTAAAATTTTGTAAATGAAACTCAATAAAATTTTAATTTTCATTATTTTATTATTCTTTTTTTTTTAATATCAATTTGTGTATTGTGGTGTTTATCAAACTCAAAACCACTTAAAGTGCATTTAAAATTTCTGTTAAAGGTTTAAAAAGCATTTAGAATTTTTTTGTTTAATTAATTAATTTTTATTTTTTTATAAACTGCTTTTCAAACTGTTTTTAGGAAAAGTATCTATTTAAATGTTTATACTAAAAAGTAATCTTCAAAAAATATAAAAAATTTTATTGAAAAACATTGTTATGAAAATTCAATCCCAAACGGCCCCTTAAAAAATGGTACAGGAGTGGATTTTTTTTATAAAAATTGACCTCAACTTTCATAAGTTGATTATTGAAAACAAAAACTTATTAATAGTACAAAGAAGGAAAGAGGAAAAAAGATGATTTTAAATTTATTTACTTCTATCAATTTATAAATTATGTGTAAACGTATTAAAATAAACTATGATATTTTCACAGGTTCTGTTTGTTTGGCGAAAAATAACTTATTTTTAAAAATGTTTTTTCAGAAAAAATAATTTTTTGAAAACATATACGATTTTAATTTATAAAACTATAAATATATTTAAATTTATAATAATTTTATACTTTTAAAAAATTTATTATTAAGTATGAGAAAAAATATAAAAATAATAAATTTGGTAATCGTCAGCTACTGGTGGTGGTTAATGATGATTGTCAGTGGCCAATAGTCATTGCCAATAATGAGTATCAATAATTAGCGGATTAATAAATTTATATTTGCATATTTTTTCTTTCATTATAATAAGTTTATCAAAATTTAAAAAATTACTTTCCATTTTAAAAAGAATAAATCATTTTTCTTAAAAAAATTTTAGTTTTTCATTGACTAAAAATATTTTTCATTTATTATTTTTCTAAAAAGTTTCAAAAAATATTTTTCATTGTTTAATTTTTTGAAATGTTTCGAACCTCGTGAAATAAAGAGAGCTAATAAAATGGTTGAATAAATTGTAATACAATAAATTTTAAAATTGGATTGAATAGTATAAATACATTTTCATTTCTAAAAAAAGACAAATTTTTTTTCTATTCATAAGTTGGAAATGTATATTTAGGAGTGTTTAATAAAAGTATATAATTAGGAGTGCTTAATAAAATTAAAAATTAGCACACCAAAGTATAAACTAATAGTAAATACATATATGATATAAGTAATAAACTCAGATTAGATTATTTTTCTCTAATTAAAAAATAAATAAAATTAAAAATTAAGTTTTAACTTAATTTCAAATTTAAACCACTTATTATTTATCTCCATTTTCGACGTGGATTTGGAACCTCTTCCCACTTAAGCTAACATGAAAAACCCCTACATATAAGCAAATGTTTAAAAAATTAAATTGTGATTTTAATTAAATTGAAATTTTTTAAGCAAATGTTATTAAATAATTTAAAATAAAAAATTAAGTATTTTAAATTTTAATTTTATGTGTCGTTGATGTGTATATATATATATATATATATAATCTTAAAATCAAGAGATTTTTTTTTTTTTTTTGGAAAAAGAATTATTATTTCCAAAGAACAATGTATACAATCCATGAGATCCACAAAACTAAAGTTGCCAGACAACCCCTGCAATAGAAAATCAAAAAAACACTAAGACTCATACAGCTTAGAACACCTCAACAAACAAAACAAGAGAAAGAAAACAAAAACCATCTTATACAACATAAAACATATACAGCTCAGGACTCAACAATTCACCACCACCTAATCAAAATAAAACAACAAATTACAAGACAATTAGCCAAGTCAAACACTGATCAAATCAAACTTTACGCAAAGCGCCATCTTAATCTTTCTAAGCACCTTATCCTTAATTTTCTCAGCAAAGTTAAAAATAACAACATTTCTCTGTTGCCCCAAAAAGTACACTGCTGCAGCAATGGCTACTCTATGAATTTTAGCTAACCTTGATTTTCCTTTAGTTTTCCTTACAAAACAACTAATTTCTCTCCTCTACTTAAGAGCCTTTATGTTAAAACTACACCACTTTAACACTTCAATCCAAACTTTTTGGGCAAAGGGACATTGAAAAAACAGATGATCAATTATTCAGATTCTGCATCACACATCAAACAACCATCATGATTCCCAATCCCCCATTTAGGTATTCTACTCTTGACTGCCAATCTATTTTTCAAAGCTAGCCACAATATAAAATTGCATCTTGGAATATGCTCAGCTTCCCATACCAAATTCCACCAAGGCACCTTACCAGCTCTTGATCTAGTTTCCTCTCAAGCAGAAGTAACAGTATACATCCTATTCCTAGAGAGAGACCAGGAAATAAAATCCTCTATACTAAGCTAAGAAGTAGTATTAATAGTTCTAACCATATGCCAAGCTTCCTTTGTTATAATTTGATTTCAATTGCAAAGTAATCAATGTCAACTTTATACATTAATTAATAAAAAGATCAATCAATTAATTAATAAATTGTTATTAAATTTAATAATATAATATTAATTAATATATAGTATTGGTTAAATACAACTATATAAACTTATAAATAAAAAAATCTAACAATTGATTTTTTAGAATATATATATATACACACATGCAAAATATAAAGAAAATATATACACTCGTTCAAATATGTATGCATATAAAAGAAAAGGAAATAGGAAGGTGAAATTGGCACTTCCATTTTAATTTCTAATACTGTTATTACCTTTTTCATTATTAAACTTGACTATATTACCTCTATTCCATTTAAGTTAACAATACTTATAAGAAAGAAAGTTTTAATTTTCATTTCCTTATATGTTTCTTTATTATTATTATTATTATTACTTTTAATACATAGAAATTTTCTTATCTATATATTTTTTTTACTTTTAGAAAAATATGACAATAAAAACTATATTTAATAAATATATAATATTTTACATAAGAAAAATATCATAATAAAATTTTCATTTTTACATGTTATAAAATAAATTTTTTAATTTTCATTATCTGTTTAATTTTTATTTTGGAAGCAAACTTTTTTTTTTTTTTTTGTTATCAAGAAAGTTAACTAACAAAATGAAAAAATATGAAAATATTATTAATACTTCTCAATATACTTTGAAAAAAATGTAATAATTTTTTAAAAATATTTTTTTTTAACGATACTTTGTCTTGTTATTTTAATCTTACAATTTATTCAATTTTAAAAATATAAATGATTTATTATATTTTAGTAAAATATGTAATTAAAAAATATTTTCATTGAGCACATTTATCTTAAAATAAAATGTTAGTAGGATTATAATTTAAAAGATCTTTCTTATTAATTTAAAAAAAAAATGCTCAAGAATAAAATGATCAACACAAAATTTAAAAATTATAAAATAAAAGAAATCTTTTTATAATATGTAAAATGAAAATTTTGTATTACTTTCTACACAAAAACTCCATATGTGTAGTTTTAAAAAAAAAAATTTGTATAAATATCATTTTTATGCAATAAAAAGGACAAACAAAAAAATAGAAGTAAATAGAACTTAAGTTTCCCTTTCTTTCTTTTTTAGTTCATATGTCTTCCTTTATTATAAAAACTAAAAAATAAATTACTTAAATCGTCCTTTATATATATATAAAAGAATATTTTTGTATATAAATTATATATTTATTAAATATATTTTATTATCAAAATTTTAAATATATATGTGTAAATTAAAAATAATAATTAAAGAAATAAAATTTAATTAAACATTCTTTTTTTATGAAAGTTATTATCTAAACAATGTAATGAGGGTATTATAGTCAAATTAAATGATAAAAAATAAAATATAAGTGCTAAAAACTAAAAGGGGAGTGCCAATATCACCTCCCTAATTATTATAATAAATGATAATAATTCTTTTAAGGATCAACTATGGTAATTTTATCCTTTTTTAGAAATACAATTTTTAGAAAACATGCACAAATTTTTTATTATATAATTTTGTTATGATTTACTTTATAAATAATATATTTAATTTAGTAGCATATCAAATACTTCTCTTTATATAAAATATGTTAATATAATAATATATAATACCAAATTTTATTATTGTATTTGTATAATACTTAAAAATAAATGCAATTTTAAAAATATAATAATAATTTAGTATAATTTTGTAACACCTAAAGTGATGAGTTAAATTATATTATCAAAATTACATTATCAGTCTAACTCATCTTATATATCTAGTTTTTTGTAGGGTTGTAATCAAGTTGATTCGAGCCAAATTTTAACTTATTTAAATTTGACTCACTATTTTTTTTTTTGGATCTCAAGTTTGAATCGAATTTGAAAATTATACTCAAATTCATCTTGTTCAACTATTTGGATCAAGATTGGCTCAACAAAAAATTATTTATAAATTATAATCGAATTTAACTCATTAATAAATTATAGTTTAGTTAAATTCGAACTTGACTCATTTTAAATATCATTTATGGTTCATCATAATACTTAGCTTCTCAAATATTCATTAAGAGTTACATATCTTTCTAAGGATGTAAGGTAGGATTGATTTTAGAAAGAAGAACAATTTTATAATACCATCAAACTATTTACGTGTATATTTTATATGTTTATACTACTCGATTTGTCCAATAATTAAAATGTATATGAGTTTTTTTTTTTTTTTTTTTCCAAATGCATATGACTTATAAATTAAGTGAATGAACATGACATTTTATTTTAAGAAAAGGTAATAATATTTTTCTAATAAAAAGTAACTTTTATTAAAAATTGAAAATGCAATTAAATATATAATTTGTTTTTCTTTTAAAAATATTTAAAATGCATATATGAGGAAAGTAAGAGTATGTGTATTTTAGTTAAATTGAATTATCAAAAGAATGTAAAAATATTAAAAAAATATTTTTTTGAGTGCTTAAATTATTAGGCTAATAATAATAATAATAATAATCGAGTTGTTTGAGATTAATTAGACTGTTTACAAGTCTAATCGAGTCGAACTTACTTTTATCAAATTTCACTTGTCTATTAATCAAATATTGAAGTAAAATTCAAATTTGACTTATTTATAAAACGAATCGAAAGCAAATGAATTTTTATTGAGTCAAATACTAAGTTGATGGCGAATAGTTTGGCTCATTTGCATAGGAGTGTAAACGAGTTAGGTTGAGCCGAGTTTTAATTTGTTTAGCCCCTGTTTGATTTTTATTTTTTGAGCTTGAATTTTAGATCGAGTTTCAAAATCATGTTCAAATTTAACTCGCTTAAAATTTGAGTTCGGCTTATTAATAAATTATAATTAAACTAAACTCAAACTTGACTTATTATGAAATTTATTTATAACTTATCAAAATACTCAACTTTCTAAATATTTATTTTTAATAAAATAACTATAATGAAAATATTTAAAACTAATATAAAAAATAAAAACATCCAGTTAGTAAAAAAATACAATTATAAAATTGAACATTACATGTATTACAAAAATATTAATTAGTAAAAAAAGATATATTTTATATAATATAGAAATATTAGGTTATATTAATCAAGAGTATATCTATTTTAGTTAATTTAAATTTGCAAAAAGTTTATAGAAGTGTTAAGATAAATTTTTTTGAGTGCCAAAATTAATAATAATAAAAAACTTTTTGCGTGTCTATTAATTAAGCTATTTGCTGGCTTATTTACGAACTAAAAATTGAGCTGTTCATGTGCCTAATTAAGCTGAGCGCCACGTTGCTTAAACTCGACTTATTTATTTACCAAATTTTAAAATAAAATTCAAATTTGGCTCATTTATAAAGTTATCAAAACTTAAATAAATTTTTATCAAACTAAACACCGAATAACTCGCAAATAGTAAGACTCATTTGCATTTCTACATTTGCAGCCTAGTTTCTCGAAAACTTTAGGCAGGATTAGTCTTGCCATCTTCCACTGGACCCAAAATGATTGGGCCATCTTTTGGATCAAGCCCTATTTTTTAACTTTATATTCATTTTCAAACCATTTCTCCTATACGACTTGAATTCTAAAAGCCCAATTCAAACGAATTTACAAAAATGTGCCAAAAATAAAAATAAAACAATCACTAAAATCAAATTTAGGTTTTCTAAAGGCACAGGGGAAGTGAAAAGACCGGGAAGCACCAATACTACTCTACTCTTCTGCTCTTTTGCTCGTTAATGGAGTTCACAGCTTCTTCTTCATCTTCTTCTAGGGTTTTGAATACTATAAGCCAATTCTCATGTTTAACAACACCAAGACTTCAAAAATTAAACCTTTCTAGTAATCCTTTAAATGGTTCGCTTTGGTTATCAGCACCATTTTCTCGCCAAGATTTGTCTCTGTCTTGCAAATCCACTCTCAAAGACGCTTCTTGTATCTCTACTTCTAAGGTCTATATTCAATTTTTTTTTCAAAATTTTTATTTGTTTTATATATTGATTTTTTTTTTTTTTAATGAAGATGTCTGCAAGGGATTTTGAGTTATCGAATTTAACAGCTTTGTCGCCTTTGGATGGACGGTATTGGGGTAAAGTGAAGGACTTGTCTCCTCACATGAGTGAATATGGGTTAATCTATTACCGAGTTCTTGTTGAGGTAACTTCATTTCGAATTTTAACGGTAATTTATTTTTGAATTTGTACTTTTTATTTCTATTGGATTTGAAGTGCTGCTGTGATTTAGATTAAGCGAAATTTAGGAATATCTTGAGCATGTGTTTTTGGGTTGTCTGGCGGATTAAAAATATGCCAACTTTATGCTTAATTTGGGCTAGGAGACTGATAGTGGTATCATAATTCAGGAATGGGATATGGGTGCCTGCTTGGATTGGATTGGATAGTGAAGAGTAGGGAGACTGATGGTGGTATCATAATTCAGGAATGGGATATGGGTGCCTGCTTGGATTGGATTGGATTGCGAGGAGTAGGTTTTGTACCATAATGAACAATTAATCCCAGGCATTTTCACCTAAATAGATAGTTCATAGTTGATTTGACTTGAATTGAGAATGAGCTCATACTTAGATCAATTTGACTTCTGCAATTCAGTCTTACTAAGCTATAAGAACATCTGGAATTCAAATGGCCAATGATATCGTGATGTTGGAGCAACTGTGTAGCACTGCAGGCTCTATTACATTGTGGTTTAAGTTTATTTCCATTTCATCTGATAGCATTTAAGTTTTTTCGGTGATTTCTAGAACTAGTATCCACAGGAGTTCTTGTTTGAACTTTGAACTTTGTCTTTCCTTTTCTGTGTTGGCTCTCATCATGTGCTGATAACTTTTAATTCTGTTGTTTTGTTTTTTGGTGCTGTAATGCTGTCTCCCAGAAATGATGGTGGCTTAACTTTACATTTCCTATTTCAGGTTAAGTGGTTGCTGAAGCTTTCTCAAATTCCTGAAATCATTGAGGTCCCGAAGTTTAGTGAAGAAGCTCAGTTTCATATGCAAGGATTGATTGATGGATTTTGCATGGATGATGCCTTGGAGGTTAAAAACATTGAGAAAGCGACAAACCATGATGTAAAAGCAGTGGAATACTTCTTGAAAAGGAAATGCCAATCACATCCTGAGATTGCTAAGGTTGAAAATATCACATTACTGGAAATAACTTGCTTAGTCGCTCCTATCAATCTAATGTAATTAACAAGTATAAAATTGTTGAATTTTTATGATTATGGCTGTAACATCATTTTCCATCTTTCCTGTAATACAGGTGCTTGAATTTTTCCACTTTGCTTGCACATCTGAGGATATCAACAATCTAGCACATGCGTTAATGCTGAAAGAGTCAATGAACAAGGTTATGTTTCCTGTCATGGATGAATTGATCAACGCAATATGCAAAATGGCTGAAGATAACGCTTCCACTCCAATGCTTTCTCGCACTCATGGACAGGTAAAGAGATATCTTTGAGATGGAATGATGATTGGAAAGCCATTTTGCATTTAATCAGTAAGGGTCTGTCTGATTTTGAAACCTTAGAAAGGATTTTGGATGCTTTGTTGTTTTAATATAAAATGTCCTTCTGCATCTTGGTTCATTGTGTAAATTTGTTTCTTTGTTTACTGTCAAAACTGTTGGTTGCTTTATAATTTTTGCGGTATCATCTATGACTTCTTTGCAGCCTGCTTCACCTACAACTTTAGGAAAGGAAATGGCAGTTTTTGCTGCCAGGTTAAGTGAACAAAGGCAGGAAATTTCTCAAGTTAATATAAAGGGGAAGTTTGCTGGTGCAGTTGGAAATTATAATGCACATGTTGTTGCATATCCAGATGTCAATTGGCCTCAAATTGCCAAAGAGTTTGTGGAATCTCTTGGATTGTTTTTTAATCCCTATGTTACTCAGGTACATCATCCTTGATTACAATTTTTAATGATATCCTATCAGATAATAAACTCTGATTTCACATCATTGAAGTATTATTGTATTTCTTATAGCTAGGACTAACAGGAAGTAGACAACTAGATCATAGTTTCATTAATACATCCTAAACATGCTCGGTTAGTGGCTCTAATGCTTTGTTTGTACCAATGATTAAATATGGGAGTAACAAAAGGTAAAGCCTATTCATGGATTGTCAATATAAACATTGGAATTACTTGCATAGCATTAGGAGGTGGATGAAACATAAAGCTATATGGTTGGCTGTATGGTGGAGTTCTTGCATGCTTTTCTTGTTCCCTTTTCCTTTTTAAAATTTTTGTTGTGTCTTTAATAATGTTCTTTTGACCATATGTCTTTATGCTTGTTCTGCAGATTGAACCACATGACTATATGGCGAGACTTTTTCATGCAATTGTCGTATTTAACACTATATTGATTGATTTTGATAGGGATATATGGGGCTATATATCCCTAGCATACTTCAAGCAGGTGGTATTTGTGGTGTCAAATTGACAATTAAATATTTACCATACATTAGAAAAGGAAACTTATTGTCACAATTGAAGCAGATAACCAAGGCTGGGGAGATTGGGTCATCAACCATGCCTCACAAAGTAAATCCTATTGATTTCGAAAATAGTGAAGGTAATCTTGGTAAAGCTAATGGAGGTTTATCTCATCTCAGTGAGAAGCTACCTATTTCACGTTGGCAGGTAAGACAGCAATTTCCTTTTTTAACATGTTTTTATGTTTCATTCCTATTTGTCTATTCTCGAAATTGTAACTGCTGGTTCCTATGGATGCAATATCCCAAGTTAAAAGAGTCATGTTGAAAACCTATCTAAAGGAAGTTACTCCAATCTTGGCCTCTATGTTAGTATGTATTACAGAGTCCAGAAGTAAGCAAGTGTTATTTGGATGCTAAACCCATGATTCTATTTTCTTCCTCCATAAGTTAGGCATTCGGGAGCAGTTGTAGGTATTTTTTATTTTATTCACCTACTGTATAGATCATGGGCATCGAGCCAGAGGCAATTTGCAAATCAGGTGTTTTTCTGCCTTGGGAATGAGATTTGTTATGTGTTCTATTTTCAGCGTGACTTGACTGATTCAACTGTTCTGAGGAATATGGGCGAGGGCTTGGGACATTCTCTTCTTGCCTACAAAAGTGCATTGCAGGGAATTGGAAAGCTTCAGGTGTGTAATATGATATAAAAGTGGTGCTTATCTACTAGGAGAGGCGTGGAAGAATTAATTCATGAGTAGCTCTTAAATCGGATATTCTTGTAATTTATTGATTGATATTTTCTGATTGCATTTGTTTCATTTAGGTGAATGAAAGTCGCTTAAGCGAAGACTTGAACCATTCATGGGAGGTGCTTGCTGAACCGATACAGACTGTATGTACCTGTAAATGATTGCTTTTTCTCCTTTGTAAGCAAGTCATTAAGTAAATACTTAATGATTTGGTCAGATGGACGAGTTCTGAATACAGATGCTTGATTTTATTTTTTTATGCATCCTGAATTATTCTTAGCCTCCTATTCTCAAATTATTCCCTTGCATTTTTATTGTTGACAAATTATGTGTAGGTAATGCGCCGATATGGTGTTCCAGAGCCGTATGAGAAGCTAAAAGAGCTAACCAGGGGAAGAGCTGTTACCAAAGAAAGTATTAGAGAATTCATTGAAGGTTTGGCATTGCCAAAAGAAACAAAAGACTATCTTTTGGAGTTGACACCCCATACCTATGTCGGAGCAGCTATTGAATTGGGTAAAACAGTGAATGTCACTATGAATTTAATAAATGGGGTGAGAGCTTTATAAACTGATAGTTTAAAGCTGCCCAAGATAATGGCCGATGAATGCTGACTGGTTGCAAGATTGAATGCTATACTGTTACATGACATGCTTTGATCGAGGAGAAAAGGATGCCAGACTTCCTGCTTAAAGAACATATTTTTTTTTTTGAAATTTTATTGGAAGTGATTACCATTTCATATGTTACCACAGTAGTAGGCTATCACCTCAAAATGGTCCCCTGAAGTAGGGGCCTATAAGGGAGAATTTAAGTAGATTTGCTTCCAACATTTTTGTGAGAAATACTATATCTCAGGACTCAATGCTGCTTCTTTGCAGTCGCAAAAACTCTTTACTGTTGTATCAAACGATGGCCCTCATGATAAGGAGTACTGAAATTTTGTAAATGATCCTATGGAGCTTATAATCAATTATTGAGTTTGATTTACAATTTCGTTCTACTTGGTGTCTGAAATATTAAGGGTTGTGTAAACATTAAGCATCCTATGAGGTAAATACTGAACTATGCCATTATATTGGGGGAAACAATAAGAAACCTATTTTGCAATATGGAAGTAATTTCAGTTGAAGTTATTTTTCTTAAGTGGCACGATATTCTAAAAAGCAAGGAGATGCGAGTTCTGTTTTTATCTGATCTCTGTACTAAATAACTACATGTAGCTTATACGTAACAAAGACCATAATACAAGCAGTTAAAGTAGAAACCAACAAAAGAAAACTGTAAAGGGTTTGCTACCATATCTCTTCAATAAGACCAGAGCCACAAATATTTGAGAGATGGTAATGAGCCTCACCCAAATGCCAACTTGATCATCGTTTCTATCTATTCACCACCATCCACTTGTCATTACACAGTTAACTGCTTATCTAGTCTACTGAAGTCTCTCCACACTCCTTTCCAAGTTTCCTTTGCACAAACAAAAAAAAAAAATTTAACGAAACTATAGCCAATACCTACTACCAAGGGCAAGGTTTTCAAGTAAAACCAGCTAATAACACTTAAACATGGAGTCTGGTATAGCTTGCTGTGCTCGTGGAGCTTTGTTGCCTGGTATTTCTTCTCAGCACTCGAAAGTTATAGCTTCTCCATCCTCTTTCAGCTCCAGGGTATGTCATATCATTTAATTTCTGGTCCTTTTTTTTTTTTCTCTTTCATTTTAAAATTTGAAGGCAGTAACCTTTAACAGCCTACACTATAAGGCAAGCACTCAATCACTAGTACGTGCTCGTATGCAAGATATAAATGATAATCATATAAGATTACACAATAAGAAGTTGCATATTTGGAAAAGAAAGAAGCTTGACAGAATATGTCATTACAATTTCAATTTTGGTTGATGGGAAAACATATGCATGACAGAGTCTGAAATCAAGCTCACTATTCGGTGAATCTTTGCGGTTAGTACCAAGATCATCACTGAAAGTTTCAAAGGCAAAGAATGGTTCCCTTGTGACCAGATGTGAGATTGGTGATAGCTTGGTAAGTTACACACAGAACAAGTATATTACTTTCATGCGCTAGTTCTTTTAAGTTATAATACGTGAATTACTTTATATTTATTTATATGGCTTTTGTCATTACAGGAAGAGTTCCTGACAAAGGCAACTTCAGATAAGGGACTTGTTAGGTTGATGATGTGCATGGGAGAAGCATTAAGAACCATTGCATTCAAGGTCAGGACAGCTTCTTGTGGAGGAACAGCATGTATTAATTCCTTTGGAGATGAACAGCTTGCTGTGGATATGCTTGCCAACAAGCTTCTTTTTGAGGTTAAAAACTCAAACAAATGATTAATTTTCACTATTTTAATCTTGGTTATAGCTTTTTTTTTTTTTTTTTGAAATTTTGATGGTCTGTCGGTAAAAGAGTTAGTTGTATGTCAGTTTTCTGAATTTAGTTGTTGGTTCCCGACTAATTATTAGATGCTCAAATGGATGTATAAGACTATAACCATTTCAATTTTGCAATTACCTTCTGTACAAAAGTCTTTCTTGATCAATTTTGATGTAGAGTTTCTGTAGCATTGTTATTAAGGTGGAACAAAATCTGAAATGAAGCGTGTATATCATACCAAGAATCTGCATATGCTCTTTCCTTTCAAAATCTGCATTGGAGTTTACAAGTAACATGTAGTAGTTTTTATATATAGGCCTTGACTTACTCTCACTTCTGCAAATATGCTTGCTCTGAAGAAGTTCCTGAACTGCAAGACATGGGAGGCCCAGTTGAAGGTATGAATGTTTTTGCAATTTGTTCAAGAGTCATTTTAGACCTCCAAGAAGGAAATAATACTAATGTGATTGTTTCCATACAAATAGGTGGATTTAGTGTTGCTTTCGATCCACTTGATGGCTCTAGTATCGTGGACACAAATTTTTCAGTAGGCACCATCTTTGGAGTATGGCCAGGAGATAAACTAACTGGAATAACTGGAAGAGACCAAGCCGCAGCAGCAATGGGAGTTTATGGTCCAAGAACAACATATGTTCTTGCTCTTAAAGATTTCCCCGGCACCCACGAGTTCCTACTTCTCGATGAAGGTAAGCCTTCAACATTATAATTCTACCATTCAACTTCTGAAAGGGGCAAATTTCTGTTTCAGTCATGGTCATCCTAAATTTTTTGATAAAACATGAGATGCAGCCCTTTCTATTAAAATCTTTGTATGAACTTAAAAGAATATTTATTTTACGCATTTTCTAGGAAAATGGCAACATGTCAAGGAGACAACAGAGGTTGGTGAAGGAAAACTATTCTCTCCGGGAAATTTGAGAGCCACGTCTGACAACCCTGACTACGACAAGGTTTTGTTTATACCAGATGAGGGAAATTTTCTGTTGTTTTCATTTTGCCTTGTTAACTTACTATTTGTCTGTCACTGAACAGTTGATCAACTACTATGTGAAAGAAAAATACACCTTGAGATACACAGGAGGAATGGTGCCAGATGTTAATCAGGTGTTTACAATTTTACCATCTATTTTCACAAAACTAATAGGGCTTTGATTCGGCTATAATTGAGCTGTCTCCTGAACTATGAGGTTTTGACTTCGAATTCTGATCAAAGCCTAGTTTAACCAAAAACCAATTATAATTTTCTCAAGTTTCAGTTTTTATGGTATGTTCTGAAGGTATCTGAAAGTACTTGCAATATTTTTATCCTCAGATCATTGTAAAAGAAAAGGGTATCTTCACCAATGTGATATCACCATCTTCCAAGGCCAAGCTGAGATTGTTATTTGAGGTAGCTCCTTTGGGATTCCTGATTGAGAAAGCTGGAGGCTACAGCAGTGACGGATATCAATCTGTGCTAGACAAGGAGATCAAAAGTCTAGACGACAGAACTCAAGTTGCGTATGGATCAAAGAATGAGATTATCCGGTTCGAAGAAACTCTATACGGCAAATCAAGACTCAAGGCTGGGGGAGTTCCTGTTGGAGCTGCTGCTTAAATGCAAAGAATGCTAGCTTCCCATGCCTTTTCTTTCTTCGAACAAAATTATTTTGTACACTTGTTTGTAAGATAGTTCGTGAAACAATTCGAATATCGGAACTTTTAGAATTATAAGATTGAATTTGTGTTAAGATGAAAAAGGCAAGCAAGCAGAAATTCATCTTTTGTTCTCTAGTATATGCGATCGAAGTAAATAGAATTGGATTTTAAGGGCAGTACGTATAGAAATCATTGTGAAAAGGAACATGTTATTGGTAATTCTTCAACGAAATGATTAGTAAATTTTCTTAACAATGTATCTAAACAATTCTAAATTCCTAAGATAGTAGTCTTGGATTTATCCATATTCCTTTTGTCTTCCAAGAACATGACAATTCTTACATTGCTTCATAGGATTCCTTCACAACAAACAATGAACATCTTATCAGAAACAGATTTCCATTTTCTTTTTTGACATGTTCATATATAATCCAATGAGTATTCATAGCTAAATTTTACATTCAGAAAAGATAATTAAATTGTTGGCAGACAAAAACACTGATTAACATGGTATGCATTCTCTCTCTCTCTCTCTCTCTCTTTTTTTTTTTTTTCCTTGGCGGGGGATTGATCAAAAATTTGAAAAGGGGATGGGATTGCAGTGCTTATAGCCCCTAACCCATTACAGTGCGAGGCAGATACTCAACTACTGAGTTACTATATTTTGAAATGAAATAGCCCAAGCACTTGTAAATGCATATGTGCCTTCTACTCTTCTATCACTCTAATTTATTGTAAATTGTCTAACTTCTACTCCTCAAATAGGCACTTGAAAGAGCACAAGAAAAATGGCGTGGATCAGTAGGAGGCATAGTTGATGCGCCTATAGAAAAGGTATGGAGTATAGTTTCTAAAACTAAAAGACTACCAGAATGGATGCCAATGGTTGAAAGATGCACAGACTTAGCAGGAAATGAAGGAGTTGCAGGCTATGTTCGATTAGTCTCTGGGTTCATGTTCCCTCAACAAGATGGTGAAAGGTCTTGGATTAAGGAGAAGTTGGTTTCTATAGACTTCACATCCCATAGCTATGTTTACAAAATGGAAGCAAGTAATGTAGGCTTAGATGGATCAGTAAATACATTAAAACTTGCTGATTATGGAGATGATTCTACATTGGTTAATTGGTCATTTGAGATAAACCCTTTAGAAGGAGCATCTGAAGAAAACATTATGGATTATTTGGGATTTTTGTATAAATCCTGCATAAATAGGATTGAAGGTGCCATAAAAGTTGCATCAGAAAAAAATTTTGAATAGTTATATTGACTTCGACCGAAATTCGAATTTGCAACTATTTTTTCTTAATGTTTTTCCAATTGATTAATGGATGTAGAGAATAAGCAATTAAAACTTCATCCACAATTCTAATCTCTTTTGGATTTCTGGTATGGTTGTAATATATACATATATATGGGAATATTTTTATTTTTAATTTGGTCTAATGGGGAAAAAAATAGTCTTTTCACTGATTTTCAGTTGTATCTAAATCTTCAAAATGATCAATTAAAGTACCACAATCTAACAAGAAAATGACAAATTGAAAAATAATAAAGCATGTATAGCCGTAAAATTTGGAGCAGTGTTTTCATTAATTAATCAATATAACAAATGTCAATAACAAATTGATTCTGTAGAGATCAATTCTACAATCATTTCCTGAAAGAATTTTAAAAAATAAAAATTTAAAAAAAAAAAAAAAAGATAAAACGATATTCCTCTACAACCCCTATCCGGGACTAATAGAGATATAAACCAGTCGCTTATTTTTAAGTTTTCTACTTCTTGCTAATCCTGCACTTGTTGCTGATACAAATGGGAACCCAATCTACAGGTTCCATGTAAAAGAAAAAAAAAAAAAAAAGAAGAAGAAGAAGAAGAAATAGAATGTAGAAGGCAAAATCCATAGCATCATTCACAGCCCAAACTCGCTTCCCGGGAAGATTGTTGCTGTCCTGGCAGCAATGGAAACAAAATATATATGAGCAACATTGCACTTGATGCTTTCACAGAATTATACATCATTCACTTCGCTTCTTGGCTAGCATCCCAGAATGACTCATCATTTGCTTCGCTTCTTCGCTTCGCTGTATAGGATGACTCCAAAGACTGTAAGTGTGTAACCAAGCATTCCAGTAACAGAAACTGGATTTCTGAAAATTAAAATTGAAACCACAACGGCCACAGCACCCTTTGCATTCCCTAGAACCTGGAAGATAGAGAATGTTTTATCTCAAAGCTCAAGGAGAGGCTTCAAAAAAATGATACAGGATCGCAGAAACTATAAAAGGAAAAGGGAAAAAGAACACAGCACATATATCTAAGTATATTGAAAAATTTGAAATTCAACATGACAGAAAGCTAACATAATGAAATGTGTAATTAAAGATAAGCAATAAGACTAGTAACTAGCAGGTAAAATGCAGAAATGGTTTGCGCATAACTGCATAAATATTCAGTCACAGAGGTACCTCCTACAGTTAAACAGTAAAATCAGGATAATAAATGACTGACATGATATCATTTCTAAGGGTGAACAGAAAAATCCCCATGGGCATGGCAGAAACAGCAGAATAAACTCTATAACATAAAAACTTTATCCTCCCCAACTAGAGGCAGTTACGCAAAATCAAGTCGACCTAAAATTCTTTGTCCACTCTCTCATCCACTAATTCCTTCAAACTGAGAACCAAACCACTTAGCATTTTGTTTCACATTCAAGGCTTGGTCCTTGACACTACGTTATCTAGGGAATCTTCAAACTAAATTGATTTATCAATCCCACTCCTTGCCTGAGTAAAGTATCGACATCCTCATTTCTATAAAATAAAATAAAAAAGGAGTTCTTTGAAAACAAACTTCAGAAACTTGCCAAAGGCTTTGACTCTAATACATAATTGCTAGTCTTCCGAGCTTGCAGCTCTCCTGTCACAAGCTCCACACCTATGACCCGAAACAGAAGTTACTAAGAGGGAAAGAGAAAAAAAAAAGTGGCTATGAGATTCTTCAACGACATACAAGAATTAACATGCTCAAATATATCATAGCTAACAGCAATTTTCACCAGTATTTTCATTCCAACGTGCACATGCTGCAGGTCAAGCAAAAATTGAAACCACAATGAATCATAACACCAGAGTGTTCTGGGGTGCCCAATTCACAAATTGAATTTTTAATTTCTTAAGTTTTTCATAAGAAAGAAGGCACTAAAGAACATTAGACCAGAAACTGCAGGGACCTACCACAGTCAAAACCATTGGGTGTGCATTTGGCATTATGGTTAAACTGCTTTTACCTTATTTAGAGTTCAGAAAACCATAATTTTGGAAAATCTATACTTTTTAACTTTTCTGAAACAATGGTTTCCAAAAAGCAATTAAAAAAATTTAAAGAAAATATCAAAACACAATTTCCAAAAGCAGTTACAAACTCAATCCCAAATGACCCTGCATTGCCCAAACTGAATCAATGGACCAGCCAGTAAAATTCCTCAATATTATGATAAAAAATCGAACTTGCATGTATAGCTAGCAATAGTCTACTCCAGCAAGCTAATGCTGCAAACTATGTTTTGTCTTCATCATCAAAGTCCTCTTGCCTAAATAACAAATCCAGTTTAAAACTTTCAACAAGTTGGTTGAATCAATAATTCCTAACTGGACTCAAGTAACAGGGTTCATCAAATAAGATTTTAACCTGAAGTTTCAAATAAAAGAAGGGACCATGAAACTGGCAAATAAGGGAAAGCCACTTATAGGAAGAAAATCAGAAGCCTCTGCTAAATGTTTTACGGGAAAAGAGGCGGGATAAGAACAACTAAGGGAAAAAGAAGCAATAAAAATTGTTAAAAGGATAAGAACGCCTGAAAAGTTCTCACAAGTAACAACATTCAATAATAGATCAGCTTCACAACTAAAATCCTCTAGGAATCTGGCATTTTCCAGAAAATGACTCTTGTGACTGCAACAACAGTTGCAATTCTAAATTTCCAATCCACTGAATTCACATCTTACTTAAGCCATTCAAAACTTTTGAAGTAGCAACAGATACTATCTACCCCATAAACAGAAACAAGGACTAAGGTTTGAAGCAATAAATATATACGGAAAAAAAGGCAGCAAGAAGTGCATCACGTGAAAATATATGCCAAAGCAATTTCAAAATAAGTTTCGGATTCTAGTCATTTCAGGCTTCAAAGGGGCATAAATTTAGCACCCTAAAGAAGTACTTTACTTTCTGTTTTTCAGGAAGAAAAAATCATTGCTATCTTAAGGACCACTCTTCACATAACACACAAGTGTTCCATGGTAATATCAACATGCATGTGGTTAAAAAAAAAAAAAAAACCAATTTAAGCAAGTATGAGAAAGCAACGCATACCTGTAGAGTCAGAGCACTGGTGTGTTTTGTGACCAAAAAATTGGTCAAATTCACAAAATATGCCAGCGCCGAGTTGAATAGTAGGTACCATACAATCTTGATATCATCTCTAGCAAGAGCCAGTGTAATACCAACCACATTTTCTTCCATAATAAGAGTTGCAGGGAGTAAAAATACAACAGCTATAGGAGCCATGTAGAGAAGGAGGTTCATAGAATTCAGCTTCTCCCTAAAAAATAAGTATTGAATCTTTCAGTATTCACTTCCATTTTCAAATCAATATGAAAATATAATAGAACTAGTGCCAACAATTCCAATCATAAAAATAAGCATCCTTACCCCTCAGAGGAAAGTAAAATCCCTTGCAGCACTGATTTGAGTGCCCTTGCAGCTGTAGCAGCAATACACATTATAAACCCAAATAGATGAAAACTTGGTTCACCCTATGGCCAGAGGAAAAATCAGAATAAGTATCTAGCTCCAGGGGATCATCTGAGTAGCACAGAACACTACAGAGATCCCATAATTTCAAATCAAAAGCCAAATTAATTTCAAAATTGTAAAAAAAAAAAAAAACACACACACACACACACACATTAGTAACAATAATACTGATCACATTTTATATGTGTTTTTTAGAAGCAATTGATACTCAACACCACCACCACCACCACACTGAACCCCACCCCCAACCCAAAGAATAAGGGGAAATAAAAAATTCCCAAATCCAAAAGAAGGTTCCATTCTATGTCAGTCTGCACTACCAAATTAAGGACACCCAAAACTTCAATATTGCATAGACAATTTACAAATAATAAAAGCTCAACAGAAAAAGACTACCATCTTCCGGCAATTAAAACTAATGGAATTTGACTAACGTTCTAAATAAACAAGCATAAACCTTAGTAGCCCTATGAATTCAAATCCTACATTTCACTTAAACCTCAGCTTTTCACTATACTAAGCCAAAAAGTCATTTTTTCCCCTCCCACCTTTCTATTATAATTTCCAGAACCAAAATCCTTTCAATAACAATAGCTGTAAGCAAAAGACCCCAGTAACATACCCACAGCCTAATTTCAACTTCCACCATTACTCAGTTCAATAGTCAAACCACTCTCGCTAAAATTTTACTAAATCCCATAAAACATTCAAATTAGAACAAATCCAATACTCTTATCTTCCCTACTCAAAATGAACAAATAAGAAATTTAACTTAAACAGCTATAATTCAAACCCAATTCATTAACCAACAAAAGCAATCCCATTTCCACAATTCACATAACTAAAACTCCCATTATTGAAATAAAAACGATAAACGCATACCCCACTGGCAATGATAACTCCAGTAACGACGGGAACCAAGGTGAGATAAGTAAGCCAAGCCTCCCTCTTAAGGGTCATCAAATAAGCGAAAACTGCAGTGAAAAACGGCGTCGTAGCACCAACTGCCTGATTGAACGAGACGGGTAAGAACCTTAAGGAAATGTTACCAAACACGACCGACACACAGAAAACGAGACTCAAGGCAGAGATCTTAAGGAATTGAAGGCGAGAACGAATTGTCTGCATAGGAACCATCTTCATCCAAGCAATGGCGACGTAGCTAAGCAAACTACAAGCGGTCATATGGCACATGGTGAGGAAGATCGGATACTTGAACCCATAATTGCTTAGCAAGTACTTATTCAGTAACAGAACCCCGATATTTGAAGAGTACCAAGAGGTCACTAAACCGATCGTAAATAACCGCGATGTGGTCTTCATGGTGGATTTTGTGTAAGGGGGTGGCCGGAGGATCTACGAGTTCCGATCAGACGGCGGAGATTTGAGGAGGTGAAACGATTTCAGGTGAGGTACGGTGAAGTGGGTTGATACGGATCTGGGAACAGAGAGGAATTAATCGAGAACAGAGGGTCAGCCATGGATCTGTGACATTAGAAAAGAGAGAATTTGAACACAGAGTCTCACAGATTGAAGAATAAAAGAACGGAAAATTTTGGAGGGAAAGGGAGAGGAATTGGAATCAGAAGGAATGTGAAATTCCCTGCAAATATAGAGAGAGGAAGAGGGAATTTGAGCAGGAGGAGGAAGAAGAGGAGGGGGGAGGTGGTAAACGCGTGAGGGAAGGCCTTTTTTTTATGCGTTTAATGTGTATATATATATATATATATTTATGAATTTAGTTGCAGTGCCTGTAATTTATTCTAATTGAATTTTTTTTCTTTTTTCTTTTTTTGTTTTTAGTGTACAATATAAGAAAAGGTGTAGTTTGACTTTATTTTTTTATATACAAAGGGTTAGAGTAATTTGATATATATATATATATATTACATAATAGCAACATTTCCAATTTTTTATATTGCATATCTAATAAATAATGCATAATAAATTTCTTTTTTATTCTCTTTATTTCAAAAAAATTGTCACTATTCTTCTTTGTGATGTTTATTAATTAAAAAGTATAATATTTATATAATCTCAAAATTAATAAAAAAGAGTATAAGTGAACAAATATAATAAAATTTATGAGTATGTAAGTAATTAATGATATTTTCTTAAATTGTGTAAGAAAAAAGTAAAAAATCTTTTTAGAATAAAGATAATAATATTTAAAATGATAAAATTTAACATTAATGAAAGTTGAATTCTAACATCCATTTCTTAAATAATCTCATCTTAATATTACGTAAATACATTGACTATATAATGCTTAAATTAAAATAGCTAATGTATTAAAAATTAATGTTATAACCATTTTTATATAGTTAGATAATTTTTTTTTTAAAATTTAATATATCATATAGTCAATTACCAAATATTTAAATTATATTTAGTAGATTCTAATACAATATAATATAATGTAATTAAATATATTTTTAAAGTAATATTTATATTAAAAATATATTTAATTATATTATATTATATTGTATTATAGTTTATTAAACGTGTTTTTATAATATATAATACAATTTCATGTTCTTTAATTTCTTTAAATTTTCCCCTAATTTTTATCGAAGATAATAAAGAAAACAAGTCCTGGTATTTTCCTCCAAGTGTTGTTTTCATATAGAAAAATCAATAGGAACCCAAGAAAATACAGGCAAAAAATTGGACAGGAAAGCACTAGGAACATGGACCTTTAATTTGTATTCATTATAATAAATAAATAAATAGAATGTGAATCCAAAATTAAATAGTAATAAAATAGTAAGTAATAGTTTTATTTTTGGTAACGAGTTGAAAGATATTCGTGCTAGAAGTCCATCGGAATCTACAGCTACGAATTCCATTACTCGGAATCAACACGTTCTATTGACTCTTCCAAAATAAATAAATAAAAGTTAGGCTAAATTCATGCGCGCAGGCTGCAGAGAAGTCGCTCTAAATGCTTTGCCCAATTTAATTACTTCAAAGAAAAAAGGAATTTTGGGTCACGCAAAGACCATTCATAGGCAGTGTGGTGACCAATTAAAATTTTGGTGGAGCCCACTTAACCTATTTAATTTCATTTTTAAGAATTAAATAAATACAAAAAAAAAAAAAAAAGGGTTCTTAGGTTTGGAGGTAATCACAAATCAATTACATAATATGTTTATTGCTTGGAGTTATTCAGGAAATTTATATATATATATATATGCCAATTCTCCATGAATCTTATATTTGTTATATAATCTTTATTATTCTAGATATTTCAGTATATATTTATTTGTTTAAATTTTTGTGTGAAATGTATTTATCATTTATAATTATATTAACGTTAAAAACAGTCAAATACTAAACACATAGCATAATAATAAGTGTATATATAATCTGAATAATACACTCATATTCGATTTCTTCATTTTTGTATATATATATATATATATATATATATATATATATATATATATATATATATATATTAAAGATAGTAAACTTACATGCTTAAGTGATATGCACACTCATATAATGGAGTGGATGACCTATGTTGAATTACACAATAATAGCAACTAGATATGATCATCGATTCAATTCTAATAGAGAATTGCACTAGAACCAAACTATGATAAATCAAAACTTTTTTTTTTTTTGTTCTAAATCAAAATTAAACTAAAAATATGAAAGTTCAAGGTTTTAAGGAATTAGAATCGGCAATTTGATTACAAATCGAATCAAAATAATAAATTAAAAAAGGAAATTATAACTTATTTTTAAATTAATTACAAATTTACCATAATTTACAAGTAAACAATTAATTAATTTTTTTTATAACATTTAATATTATCTGAAAAATTATTATTTATTATTTCTATATTAGTTACAATTCACAAACTTATTAAAATTTATTATAAACCTTTTTTAATAAAATTAGAACTAAACCGCAATTGGGGTTAATAACAACAAATAATTAATTGCAACTAAAATAATAAGTCAATATTAGGAGAATAAAATCTAAAACCTCTTAAATTATAAAATAGCATTTATCAATATGAAAAGAAATAAAATGATAATGTAATTAGTATTTTTAAGCCCATATGGTAAATAAATTTCCCAATATTTTCATTAAAAGAATAAAATCACATAGTCAATGACAAATACTATAAAATTATACAGACAAGATCATAAATAAACAGATCCCATATTTCATTAATTCGGTTCATGCTTTTAAAAAAGATTCATTGATGTGTTGGAAGCAAAATTAAATGACCGATGAATTGAATATGCATTGATTAAAGTCGTCGCCGAATAAACAATGTACATAGATCTTAAACAGAAGATATTGCCCACTAACCTCCTCTTGCTTGAAAATTAGGTTATTTATTTTTAAAAAAAATTATCTAGGTAGTGCTAATTCAAATTAATTAATTACGGATGAGCAACCTTTCATTTTGGAACGTACGTGATAAATTATATTCATATAATTTCAATCGTTAAATACAAAATAAACAGTTAAAATTTATTTCTATACTATAATTACCAATTTTGAAAAATTTAGAATTTTAATTTTTAAAAAAAATATCAACAATTTATTTTATATTTAATGTCAAAGATCGTGCTAATATGATATATTATATTCATATCAATATGAAAAGATCTTAGGGTACGCTTGGTAAGCTGTAATAAAATGTAATGTAATATAATCAAATATATTTTTAATATAACTTTATATTAGGAATATATTTGATTATATTATATTATATGTTATGACGGTCTACCAAACAATATCTTAATTCATTAATTACCAATTGACTCCAGGATTTGAATTTATAAACAATAAAGTGAAATGGCATTTTTTTTTTCCATTTTATTTTATAGAACAAAATATTTCTCATAGTTAGATACAAAAGAATTAGGAATATTCATAAATTACATATACATTTAAAAAAAAATTAACGAATATATTTATTTAAATTAAGCAACAAAAAATATTTAATGAATTTTTTTATTTTCATAGCATATTTCTTTAAAAGTTGCAGTGTTCTTAAAGTTTTATAATACGAATTATATTGTAAATAGTACTTATTATAAAAAATATATGAGAAAAAATTATATATTTTTATATTCATTATACAATGTTTATTTTTATGAGGAATTTTATTTTTATTTTTATTTTTTGGTATCATATGGCATTGCTAGTGCATAAAAATTGTATGCCTAGCTAACATATAAATAGTATATTCGTTTTGTTTTGCTGAAATTTTTTGTAATCGTTTAATTTTTAAGATCACACATTTTTTTTTATTGTAGACGTTGTTGATTACATATATGAAAAGTGCACAATGATTTTTTTTATCTTTTAATTTTTGTATAATACTGTTTTCTTGTATCCTCAATTTGGTATTGTATTTATATAAATACTTCAAATTGATCTCTGATATGATCATATATTATTTTCTTATATAAACAAATATCTTGTACTTTTTTTTTTAATATACAAATGAGTTTTCATAATAAATTAAATATAATCATATGGTTAAAAACAAAATATAAAAATATTTAATATTTAATTTTACATCTTACGTTTATCACAAGTCTTATATGTAAATTTGTTCATGACTTGGTATGAATTTGAAAAATATAAAATTTTCTAAAAACTCGGCTCGGTTTATTGGTATTTTTTTTATAAATTGCGGTTGGTAGACTGAGGCTCGACCCACAATCAGGCCTGCAGTTATTCCAATTGCAAATATTGCATTCCTAATTTTATTCATTTAATTGCTATTTCTGTTAGCAATTCATTTGATAAAAACATCAGTTATTGAAGTTATTGTACAGTTCGTTTGGTTTATAAATTCATAATTTTTAGGATTAGTTTGACTTATATACTTAGTTAAATCGTAAGATTACTTATCTTAAATTTTATTTGATTCAAAAATTTTAATTTATAATATTAAATAATTATACTTTTTTAATACTATATTGAGTAAGATAGATTAATAAATAGAATAAAAAGTGAAACTTAAAAAATAAAATGTTATAAATAATGGGATTACTAATTATTAATCTCATTGGATAGAGATTACTAAAGATATGAAAGTTAGATTTTAGATAATATCTATCTCATGGGTTAACTAAATCTTTGAAATTATTAAGTCCAACCTAAATTATATATACAAAACATAGTATTATTTACTAATACTATAATTTAAATAAGCAATATCATGTACCAAATGGATTGCTAGCATTGGTATAGTCTTTGTTATTATTATTTATTTTTTGACCTTTGTATACCTATATAAAAATGTAAATATTGTTTATGTTAATAATCCAAGTTTGTTATTACACTAAATTATAATTTTTAAATATTAATAGAATTAAAATATTTTCTCTAAATTTTCAATTTGTATATTCTTTTTTTTTTTTTCAATAATGAGTTATGTTAAATCCTGCAAAATATTATAAAAAAATTTGAATTTAGATATAAAATATAGTTGATAGTAAAGTCAAATAGATAAATGTAATTTTTTTTATTATTTAGTTAAAAAATTCATGAATTACTAAATTTGAACTAAAATTTTGATTAGCCATTCTTCAAAGTTATTTCAGGTGTGTTTGAGACTGCTATTAAGGGTTAAAAAAATGATTTTAGATCTTTTTATTTTATTAATTAATTTTTGTTATTTTTTATAAATTATTTTTTCAAATCTGCTTTTAAAAAAATCATCAATTTATTTGTTTTTATCTAAAAGCAGTTTTTTAAAAAAATATAAAATTTTTTGTTGAAAAATACTTTTTTCAAACGTAATATCAAACGGAGCCTTAAAGTATTAAAATCACTTAATTAATTCTTATAAATATCAAAGACCAATAAAGATTATTCCATTAAAAATTTACTTTATGAAAAAATATAATTGATTTTTATATATTAATTATATTAATTGTATATAGCATTAAGCAGAAAGAATTAATATTCAATGTCATGCATTGCATGGACCATGTCCATTATAATACCTTGATCTTACAGGTTGCACTTAAACAAGTAAATGCAATTGACGATCCATAACCTATGCTACTATATTAGACTTGTTCAAGACACCTCTGCTACTATATAAGACCTGTTCATGAGCGCGTTTGAGTTTAGAAAATATTTAATTCTCCAAAAATTTGATCTGTTTAATTTATAATTTTTTTTACTAATTAAAATTTATAGTCTGGCCCATGAATAAGTCTATCCCATACTAATTGGCTATAACCTAACTAATAACTACCACCTAAGTCTTTCTTTTTCTTTTTCAATGGTTGTTGTGGAATCTGTTGCATTTTATTCTAGTCAATTTTGGGAGATTTTCAAAAAGGAAGTGGCTTAAATTAATTATCTTAGTTTCCTCTTTATTGGCATAATCTATTTATAATAATTAACTTTAATTCCATTTGTCCAAAGTCTACTCCATCCATACATTTCTTGTACTCTCTTCTCTAATAACTTGTGTATTACCTTTTCTTTAATCACGCATAGTTCATTGGCAAAAGGATACGTATGCTTTGATATTATACTTGAATTTGAGTATGATTTTAAATTTGCTTTACTTTTACTTGAAAAAATATACATTCAAACAAAAGATGTTGAATCAATATAATATTATTAGTATTGATGTTGAAGAAAGTTTTTCAAACTTTTTATTTTTTAACAATTAATTATTCCGCCAAATGGGTTTTTTTTTGTTCATTTATTATGATTCTGATATAGTCATAAACTTTATTTTTGAAGAATGTATCATTAACTTTTAGAATAAAAAGTCAAATATATTTTAACATGATTCATCGGCCTAAAATATTTTGAGCTTTTTAGTTTTTTTATAATTCTACCATAAAATTATAAATTGAACTTAGAGCATTTTCAATAATATTCTTAAAGCATTTTTAATGGTGTTCTTAGTTTCATTTTCTATTATAGTATAAATAATTTAATTATTTTAAAAATTATGTATACTTTAATAATACTCTATATTTTACTCTTTATAGTAATTTTTTGTTAATAAAACTATTTAAGAAAATAATAATCAGAAAAGATAAATAAAAAAAGAAAAAGAAATTAATAAAAAAAAATTTAAAAGCTACTTTTTCACTCCTTAAATTTAAGGAGAGTAGTAGCTTTTTATAAATTTTAAAGAATGAGTTTAGGTTAAGAGGTTGTTAAAATGATTAAAATAGTTTGACTCCTTATTTTTAAGGAACGTGAAAGGATAAGGAAGCTTTTGAAAATGTTCTAATATCCCAAACTTTTAAAACTATTCACAATTATATTTTTAAGTCAAAATTATTTTTCCTAATTTTTTCTCTCATCTAATAACATGTGACATGGATGAAAAATATAAATAATATATTGCTATTTACTCCTTTATATTTAATTTAATAAATAAATTCATTCTTCATTACTCAAAAAATTGGTGATTTTATGAATTATTTATCCTATAATTTCATTTTTTTTTGCCAGAAAATTATAAATTTCCATTAAGAAGAAACAGAATCTAGATAAAACAGTTTTGCCAACCCAAAAGGCTGAATGCTAGCCTAAACTGGAGATAAAAAAACTAGTAATAAGGACATGATCATCAATCCAATCAACAGTTTTATTAGCTGATCTATTAATCCATACAAATTGAACTTCCTCAAAAGCATTAGTAAATTCTTTGATTACACATTGCTCTGATATCCTATAATTTCATATAAACTTAATTTTTTTAGAATCATTTTATCCCATTATGAAAATTTTCTAAATTATTAAATTAAATTTTTATTGTGTATATTGATTGGTGGTGACATCAGCTAATAGTATTATTACTATTACCATTATTGGATTCTCCACTTTTTAGCTCCCTTCCTCATTACGATTTTACTTCCAAAATAAGGATAGAGATACCATTTAGGCTCACATGCAGTGAGAGTAATCATTATTTTCTGATTTGTTGTAATACAAAAATGAGGATTAAGATATTCTCGTGTTGGAATGAGTATAATAAATCGTGTTTATATAATTTTAATTATTAAATATAAAATTAATGGTTAAAATTTATTTTTACACTATAATTATCAACTCTAAAAATTTTAAATTTTAATTTTTAAAAAAATCTTAGCCGTTTATTTTATATTTAATAATTAAGATTATATAAATATAACATATCATGTTTATCTTAATATAAAAGAATTTTAATCCTATAAATTAAATAGTCAAATAGTAAATTACTTAATTTAATAATGTCAATTCAACCGTTAAATTAATATTACATCATAAAAGAAATATTTCTCTTAAAGTGCATTTGACATTACTATTACAGATTAAAAAAAGTGTTTTAAATTTTTTTAATTTCATTAATTGATTTTTATTATATTTTATAAATTTTTTTTAAAAATAATTAATTTATCCCACTTCTACTTAAAAATAATTTTAAAAATAATATAAAAAATTATATTGAAAAACATTTTTAAAAACTCAATCCCAATCATACACTTACATTTAATTCTAATATCTATTAGATTATTACTTACATTTTAAAAAATTTTCCTTACTTTTTAGTTTTTTTTTTTTTGTCAAAGCCTTACTTTTTAGATTGAGGCATAAAATAATAATAATAATAAAAAAGAATTTGGCAAATATTATTAACAAGATGTGTCGGTGGTGGGAACGTAGCCATATATTAATCGTTAACGTATTCAACGTTGCCAATCAGAAGACGTAAAAAACCCAAACTGGACATGACGTGATCAGGACTTGATGTTGTAACCAATTATATTATACAAACAGTCACCCATCCAGAATTTTTTTTTTCACCAACATTAAATTTCTTATCTTTGGCCAAAAAAAAAAAATAATAATAATAATAAATAAATAAATAAATAAAATAAAATTTCTTATAAAATTGGTGTCTATTATTAAATTAATTTTTATATATTTAAAAAAATTATTCACTTTAAATAAGAAAATTTAAATATAATATATAACTGAATTTTTATTATTCCATACTTAAAAAATTTGCAAACAGAAATATAACCTAACAATAAATACATATCTTTTTACATAATAAATTTATAATCAATTCTCCTACTAAAAAAAAAACACATAAAAAGTTCTATATTTTAAAGGGTAGTGAACCTACTAAAGAAGAAGTTGAGTATATCATAGCTGATTGCATTATGCACTAGCCCATACACCCACTGCGCGAGTGGAATACTACTTAATCAAGTAGAAGAGCCAACCTTCAAGCGAGGCAAGCTAGATTCGAACCAACACCTCTAGGCAAAGGAAAGACCATACCCTCTCGCTGACTGATCGTGACTTTAAAAAAGAGAGAAGAGAAAGAAATCCTACTACTTTGCCTAGGGGATTTGGAACATCTAGCTCTCAATGAAATCTCTAGCTTTGCGAACTTTGATCTTGAATGCTCTGGTACGGTGTTTACTATTCATACTATCAGTTAGTAAAAACCTAACAGAACTTCACACAAAGAATCTCCTTTATTTTGAATATCTAATCATAGGAGTGAGTGACCTATGGGAGGATGGGGCACGAACAGGTAGAATATTCATTATTTGAAAGCGGGAGAAAGCTAGTTCTAGCTCAACTTCAAAAGGTGGGTCTGGGGCAAGCTATCCATGGGGAATTCCCTTACATGGGGGAGTTTCTTTCCTCCTACCTGGAAGTGTTTTTTAATTGGAGGATTCATTCGTAGTAGTAGTCCCAGTAGTTGAATTCCCACCAGTCTTCATACCAGTTGGCAAAAGCTAGCCAACTGTAGTACTTCTTCAATTCAAACAAGTCTCCCTGCCCCTCTTTATAGTGACATACATGTATAACTAGTGTGATTGATTGTGCTTATTACTTATCCCTCTTTCTTTCCTTGGGCATCGAGCTAGTAGCAATCCGATTTCAATACATCAGAAAGAGTCAGATCATAAATCATAGAAGTAAAGATGTTGTGGTGTCCTAAATAATTGGCTTATGATTCTCACTTCCCCCTGGATCTTTATGTAAGTATAAGTAATGTGTTGTGCTAACTTCCTTATTTAGGAGCTCATCGTAAGTAAAAGCAGAGTTAGAGGGTGTAGAATGCCTAAAGCTATTGATGATAACTGGATGGAGAATAGACATACTGTTACAGCTACCTTACGGCTTATGCTACCTTCTCTTCTTAGAAAACATATCCACAGAAGGCTGACTTCCCAGAGATATAGTTAGACCAGCTTCCGCTTTACCTACCAGTACTTCGAAAAGGCTACCAGCTTCTTGTCAATCCTTATTCTGAGCCTGCTCGCTTCAAGTATTCCACTTCTAGTAGTTACTCCCTTACATGTCCGAGAAAATGACATTCTTTGTCCCTATTTGAACCCTATTCACCGTAAGCCCACTATAGTAAGTGTGCCATTGACAGAAAAGGAAATGACTTCCAGCAACTTGGAGTTGGATTTCCCTTCGACTTCGAGATTTTCTTTTATAGAATGAATCAAAATGGGAGATGCTTTTGAATCAGCGTAAGGAGATGGAGATTCCTTCCGCCTTTGCCATCTATTGATTGCAGTTGTCAGATCACACAAGGCATTGATTTTCTGTATTGAACTTGAGAAGAGTGAAGAGGAGAAGCAGCCATATAGAAGGCAATCCGAACAAGAGACTCAATCGTAAAGCTCTAGCCGAAGATGATCGAGTAGCTGAGGCAAAGTGAACTACGGGTTAAGTTCCCGTGGAAGATTGGTTTTAAGCGGCAGGAGATTCGCTTTCTTAGCTAAGGCTGACTTAATTGCTAACTGAACTAGTCGAATTCCCTTATTCTTACCCTGCTGGGATTGGGATCACTTCAACTCCCTTTGTTACTTTATCTATTGAATATTTCCCATCGCTAAATGCATACTTACCGACAGACTTTCATTCATTGTTTACTGCTTATTGAGCTTACTTCATGCTTTTCCTACCTTCAAGTTCTAATCCCTTACTGTTTGAACTCGGACTCCCATCCGTGACTAGCTATTCATCTGAGAAGATAGATATTCTCTTTCCCAAAGTGGAATGCCAAATGACTTAATAAATATCAAACCTAAGTACCAAAGCAAAGCTTGGCTGACTCTTACTTTATTGAATACTGAAAAGCTAAATTGAAAAGACTCTCTCTGTATGAACTCGATTCCGACTTGACTGACTAAGAGAGGGATCTCCCCTTAAAGGGCTATTAACATTAGTCCTGAATCGAGGAAGTTCCAATGCAACTAGTCTTGCTATCCCTTAAAAAGAGTCACCCTCGGCTCCCTTCTTTGGCTTATGATATAGAGCTGGTTTATTTGATATTGCTCCTTTAAATGAAATGCTTTCAATACTCCTATTCTCATAAGAGTGCTTAACAAAGACAGGGCAGCTTATAACCTTTCTCCCAAGGGCTGAAGTGCAAGATAACTCCAGAGATAAGGCCTATATGCGTTCGCCGGAGGAGTACAAGGAGAATTTTTGTAGGGAGAATGGAACTATGAACTCCTCGGACAATCCTAAGTAAGGAGCAAATGAACTTTCAAACTCTGCTTTCTCGCAGGCTTTCTTTCTCTTTCCCTAGTTCCATTGCGAACAAGCCATGAGCGAACGAAATCCATATATCCAATGAAAGAGGATCGAGCATGAGCGCACAAAGTATGTGATCAAAATCAAAGGAAAGGTACAGACATGAAACTTAGAGATCCTGAGCTACTAGGTCTTCCTAAAAGGAGAATTTTTGAACTCTTGTGTCTCAGTGTCATGGCATAGAAAGTCATGTCTTGGAGCATTCCATATGTCGACTCATTCAGACGAAAAAGTCATAACCCTAAAACACGACGTTAGCGAGGTTGAGCTCCTCTTGCAGAAGTACAACAAACATAGGATAGTTAGGAACAATGACCCTTCCCAAGCCTAATGCCTAAGTTGGACTTTCTCTTTCTGCTGCTTGCCACTCCGAAGTTAAGTTTAGGATTCCTCCGATCGATTGAGTCGGGGGGGAAGTGAGCTGATCTCGCCTTTGTTGATCCGGTTGAAGAGAGTTATCACGATGTAGCAGGATTTGTCTGCTCCAGTCTATGACCTACCGTTTGCTTTACTAAGTAGTACGCCTAAGATAAAAAAGACAAGTGGCATAGCAATCCCTACCAATACGACTAGACACCGCATCTCGTCCTCAACTCATTCCGACACTGTGAGATCCCTATGGTCACACCTTAGTCCGAAAGGCTATAGGGCTTTTGGGCATTATTCAAAAATTTGACTCTCCATCCCTATTTCATTTGTGTTTATTGTATGTAGTATATAACATAAGACTTTGCTTGCTCCGAGCCATCTTGTTAAGGAAGGGCGGCTAGGGTCTACTTTTCTCATCTGCTTGAAGCCTCTCACTCCTTATAAGTACCGACCTTAAGATTTAACTTTTTGGAAGGCTACCACCTTTCACCGAATCTCCAATATCGATTGGCGCCTAGAAAGTACCCTTTTAAGGTTCAATTCCTTTGGATGCCAAGAGTGGTTCAAGGGACCTAACCCCTCCCCGATAGCACGAATGAATCTGACCTGATAATTACCAAAAAACAAGTGACTGAACTTCGTCCACACCAATTGATTCTTATTTCACTTCTCTCACCTGCACACAAACAAAAGAAAAACTACCTAACTTGCTATGAGTAGCTAGAAGTATGGATCAACGGGTTGATAGACTCGCCCTAACAATATATATATATATATATATATTTCAAATATCAATACATAATTTAATGATAATATATTAAAAATAATTAATTTAATAATTTAGAAGTATGTTAAGAAAAGGATGCCTCTGCCTGCCCAACATTTTTTTAGCACCGTCCCGCGTCACCCACCGCCGCTCCTACCCCCTAACGACCAAAATTTAATACTACTATGAAAAAAAATAAATCAGGCAAATTAATCTATGACAATTCATACATTTTCTAATTAATTTTATAATTTTAAACCTTTTTTAGTATGAAAACAATGGAAGAATACGTTTCTACATACTCAAGGCCATTAGTATTTATTTTGAAAAAGAATAAGACTATAAATGTTTTTGAGATTATTATTTAGAAGTTTAACAAACGTTTTTAAATTTTTTTTAATTTGATTAATTTTTATTATTTTTTTATAAATTGATTTTTCAAATATACTTTTAAAAATTAATTTTAAAAAAAATATAAAAAATTTTATTGAAAAATACTTTTAAAAATTTCAATCCCAAATCCCAATTTTATCTGATGTCCCGGAGGGGACTAAAAAATTCAATCCCAAATAGGTTATATGAGACTTTGAATAATTTTACCATGACCATCGTAACCAAGATACAACTAACAAAATGAAATAATTACAATTTTCCGACTTCCTAGTAGTGTGAATTGGCCGCCCAACGCCCCAGGATACTCTGTCTCTCTCTCTCTTTTTTTTTTTTTTAGCCCAGAAATTATTTACAACGCAATTATCAATTATACCAATAAATATTACAATACAAACCAGGCAGGAATTAAATTCAAACAAGCGTAAATTAAGCAGAAAATAGATTTCCCCAGGATACCGTGTAGTCCTAAAACCAAAGTTTTAATGACATAAATCCCCTATATGCAGGAACAAGTGACTCGCACTTTGTATGACATTAAACCCTGGGAAGGCCAAGAAGATATCATCTTCTAACCTATCATTAAATTTCTAAGGTAAATTGAACAAAACAAAAGCAGTTTTAAACTCATTTATCTCTGCACAAACAGAAGAACTATCGTCTTTCTTTTGCATCGATGGCTAGTATGCTATTTTCTCATCATCTCAAGATTGCAAATGCATGGACATGAGTGATAGTAACACAAAGCATACAAGTGAATATTTTAGTTGAAAGAAAACTCAATTTACTCATAACAAGTAGGCCTAAAATTCATAAGCAAGATTAACAAGGTGCCAAAATCACGTTCATCCATTAATTCTAAACAAACAGTAGGAATCCTCAAAACTCATAATTGCTTAACACTTGGTTTATAAATCAAGGACAAGTAATTAGCAAATCCCTTCAAATTTAAAATGATCCCAATCTGCAATCTACCAATCTTGTGTCACTGCAAGTGGGTAAAAGTAACAGAAATTAGAACTGAAGATTAAGAATTGCTGCCAAGACTCCACTCTGAATGAAACTGAACAAAAAACCAGCATATGCAACAAGCATTAATTTTCCATATCATCTACGGCACATCAGCAAAGGACTGAATTGAAAGACAGATTGAAAAATTACATGCATAAAGGAGCCATCAGTACTGAAAAAGAGAACGTACACTAAGATCCTCTTTGAGAGTTCGAATAAGAAATGAAAAGGAAAATGGAGTAGGATAAGAGTTGCCCATTGTTTGGGAGTTTTAATTAATTTATATAAGAAAGAATATAATATTAAGAGATTAGTTATCTCTTTATGCATGTAAGAGATATTAAGGATATTAAGGGATATTTCTTTTCCATTCAAAATTGAAGGAATAAGAAATGTCCATCGCTTATTACTAAAAATAATTTTCTAATAATACCATTTTACCCTTAATAACTAATAACCTTTCTTATCTTTTAAACTTCAAAACAATAAATATTTATTAATGATTTCATTTCATTTCTTTTCCTCTCGTATGTATTAATGATCATCTTTTCCTTTTCATGCAAAAAATACTCCCAGAGAAGGCCTAAATCATGGTGAATGATGTGACAGAGATATGACTTCCAAAGTAACAAGATAAAAGACAGAAGAACAAAATCATGATTTGTTAATCAAAGTTTTCAGAGGAAAACACCAATGAATTCTATGGAACACAAACCAATGAGTACCAGAAGAGAACTTCAAGCAAATACATATAATAAAAAAATAAAAAAATTGAGAACTAAAGGTATTATGGACAGGCTGAGTGCACAACAAAATGTCCTTGCATTTAGCACTTTCGGTAGGAGAAAAAGGACACTGGGAACAAAAGGCATTTAAAATGCAGAAAACAAAAAAGGGCAATTAGAATTGACATTTTGTCACCCAACAAATTCGCAAATATCAACTGTGCACTGATATTATCAGTGTAATATCATCTTTATAATCATTTTCCATAAGTAACTTCAACAAGATTACCAAACCCATCATGGAGGAAGGAAAAAAAAAAAGGAGTAACTGATAAAGTCCAAAAAGCTATAAATTAAAACTTGATCTCAAGTAAAGATACAGCATGAATGACAAACTGATAACAAAAAACAAATCATAAAACAACCACAATGAACACCCAACGAACAAAACGACCAAAATATAGTAAGTAATAACAAAGCATTGCAGGCAGAAAGTGAACCAAACCTTATATGTTGCTGGGGTACATGAAGACTCTAACCCTAGCTCCCTGAAAATGATTCCAAAACATGTTAAATTAGTGAATCAGGCCCCCCATAAACTACACAAAGCAATAACAGAAGTTATTCTTTTACAATACCATTGATTTTGGAGGCAGATTGGACTTGAACTTAGCTCTTACAACACCACTATTACCATGAGGCCTGGTGACCTTGCCCCAAATGCAGCGGTAGTGGGTTCCATTCTTCTTTACCTTGGCCTTGTAGATATAAGCCATGCGCTTGCCAGCATACCAACCAACCTCTTCCTTGGTATTCACTCCCTCAATCTGGATCAATGATGTGTTTGGGTACTGGTTGGACTTGGACCTAATAACAAACAATCATTTAATAAGCAAAACAATTCACACAAAAGCTCAGTTTCATATCTCAAAAAATGCTACAGCAATTAAAATAAGTAATAGTAATACAATTAATGTGTTTCCAAGAATCACGTAAAGGAATTATATGGCGCAAACTGAAAATTCAATTTCCTTTGCTTTCAGTAGTTGTCTAATATACGCCACAAACTCAAAAAGGTGCAAAAGTTCAGAAACTTAAGAGTTACAGTAAACTTTATGCTTATACTTCAAATATATTTAAAACCAACAAATTAAATCGCTTTTCAAACACATTGTAGAAGCTACGAGGAAAAAACAGTATAACAGATCAAAAAAGGTATCAATATCCTATTAGTCATTAACAAAAAAAACATAAACTGAAGAACCTTCAAATAAACTGATTTAACAACTAAATATTCTATTTCCTCCTTATATTAAGCTTTTTCCAGAAACCAATCATAACAAGAAACTACAAATCACCAAAACAAACAATATCACCATAGTTAATCATAAGTCGAGCTTCATTACCTCTTGTACCCGAGAATAGTACCTCTGACATAGAGTCTACAAACAAACAAGTTCAAGAAAAAAAATGAAAAAATTGAATAAAATTGTAATTGATATCTAGAAATTTCAGCTAAAAAACGAAAAATTCAGAGCTAAAATTTAACAAAAAGGAAATGACAGATATATATCAGAGACCTGACTCGTTCTCCTTGGCGTCCCTTCACCATTTTCGAATTCGGAGGCCAAGTTCTCTCTGTCTGAAAGCGGCTACACTTGAGGAGAGCTGCGAGAAAGATAGCTAAAACCCTAATCGGGTGATTCTTTAGCTTATATAGAGCAATTAATGCTAGATCATATTCTATGTGGCCTCCAAGCCCAACAACCTATTTACATTTCTATGTACAATTGGGCTTCTTTTAGGTCCATTAAAAAGTTTGCACTAAGTTTCGGACCTTCCAGAGATCCAGTGCCCCTCAAGCTTGCATGCAAGAAAAAATTAAATAATTTATATTTTTTGTATACTACTGATTAGGAGTATTCACATATCAGATCGGATTGGTTTCTTCTAATGACTAATATTATCATACAAATAGAGTATATTACGAAAATATTAGTAAATTTTATTAATTTGACTATATTAATTATATCTTTTTTAAAATGAGTAAAAGTTAAAATAAATATATTTTTATGGGATGGAATGAGTATTTTTCTTTTCGATTTAATTAGTAATTTTATTTTGTTCCTGGCATGAAGGAGCTGAAAAAAAGTATTAAGTATGAGTATCTGATACTGTGCATCTACGTTAATTCTATTTTTTTTTAAATATATATAATATGGATTAGGAATATGGTACATTCATTTATAAAAATATAACGATTATATAAATGTGTGCTAATATATCTAACTCACACAAACCCTTTTTACAAGTAATATGGGATCACGGACGACCATACTCTACCTCCACAAGAGAAGACAGCAAGCTACACCATAGACAAATTAATATCATGTGTTTTTTTTGTTTTTAAAATATATAAACTCGTTAAGGACATGACATATTCATTTATAAAATCATGATAATTTTATAAAAATATGCTAATTTATATAACCCACACATATCATTTTCTAAAATTGATATGAGATTTTAGAGGACTATTAATTCTTTATAGAATAGCTAAATTTATTTAAAAATATATATATATATATATAGACACTTTTTTTTTTTTGCAAGGTACATATATATATATATATATTTTGAAGGGTTTTGCAAGGTATATTAATCACTACATATTATACCTTAATTTTGGCACATAAAATCCGACTTAAGCGGTAAAATTAAAAAAGTTAAATATGTGATTAAAGAGGCAGATAAATGTATCTCAACTACTTAGGTTATCACCTTGATGAGTAGCTTAATTTCTTCTTAATTTGAGGAGCACGAAATTTTCATTCAATTCATTTGTTTCTGGTACATAATCACTGATACTAATGTTTGGTCATGATTATTTTTTTTAATATAATAAAAGAGTTTACTTAGTTTAATATAATAAAACAGTATTTAATATTCATTTTAAATATTTTTTTTATTGATTTAATTCTTAAAAAGAAATATTTAATTTATTATAACAGATAAAAGTGAATACGATATTATTTTTATAGCAGATAAAAGTGCATATAATATTATTTATCTTTCCTTTTATTTAATTTAATAACTAAAAATTAATAAAATTTAAGAGAGAAAACTTCTCATTATCTCTCTTTTTTCTCTTTTCAATCATATCTTATGCCACTACCCTTTTATTTTTTCATGGAGGAAAAATAAAAAAATGGAGAAAAGCTTCCTAGTTAGTTAGGAGCAGGCCGGCCCAGTGGATAAAATGACTAAGAGAACTGCTTTAGCACGCGTGCATACACACGCATTTATATATATATATATATATATATATATATATATATATATATATATATATCTAATTTATATATATATATATATATATATATATATATATATCTAATTTTAGGCTTATGGTTTTGCCTAAGGGCTTTAAAACATTGAACCGCGCCTGACTAGGAGACCAAACAAAGTAAGAACTATTATAGTGAAGAAGTCATAGAAATAAACATTGAACCCATGAAAGAGAATACTGTTTTTTTACGCCAGCACACATCTAAACATATAATGAAAATGCACTATTTGCACAACACAAAGCACCTATTGTTGGTTTTTTTTTTTTAATATACAAAAAGAACTTGATTATGCACACGTTGCTATTGTTTTTTTTATTAATAAAAACACCTTTAATGTTATTTTATTTTTAAATATAGTTTTTAATTGATTGATTGTCCTTTTTTTTTTTTTTGTGAATTACATTAAGATATGCACTTGCAAAAAAATAATATAGATAAAAAATATTTATTTGTTTGAAACACTATTTATAATATTAAAGCTTATGAATTATTTTAATTTTAAAAAAACTTAAAATGACCATCACATATATAAAAGAAATGGTGAAAGAATTATAAAATAAAATCACGTTAAAATACTTATAAAATAGGAAAGATAAATAATATTTTTTAGTCATTAATATATAGAGCTAAAAACAATACTATATTTACTTTTATCATAAAATAGGAATGAGATAAATTATATTTAGTAATTAATATAAAGAGAGAGAAATTAAAATCATATTTACTATAATAGATTACAATTTTTTTTTTTTAAATTGAACTAATAGATTTCTATATAGGGTATTTAAAATGAGTGTTGTTAGCATTCTTCATTTACATCTAAGGTGAAGTTTGGTAAAATTAAAAATTTAAGTGTTAGATTTTAAATATTGAATAATATAAATTATATATTTTTTAAATTATAAAATTATTCAAAAATAATATTCAATCATTTTATTATATTCAATGCAAATTTTAAGGTAATTTTTTTATAACATAATTTAGCATTTTTCAGCATTTAATTTATTTTAAATTATTTAGTTGTTTTTATTTTAAAAGTTTCAATAAAATTAAAAATAACTTAAAATTATAAATCAAGATTTTTAATTTGACATTTGCACACTGAATATAATGAATATAATAAATGGTTATAATTTTTTAAATATTTTTATAATTTAAAAATATATTACTTATATTATTTCAGTGTTTAAATTTTAAGCACTAAATATATAAAATAATATTTTTATTTCTCATTTTATAATATAAATTTAAGTTCAATAGTTAAATTACTAAATATTTTATAATTATTTGCAAATGTTGATAGCTGACCACTAATTGCTTACAGTTCATAGTTTGTCATTGATTGCTGGTTGATATCACTAATTTAAACAGTCTTAATCTCTTCTAAGAAATTTAGCAATTAAGTATACACTATTGTCATATATACTATTTTAAATTAGACTAATTAGTTTAAATTAAATTGCAAACCAACTTTTAACTAAATCAAGAACATCTAAAATATGTACAATGCAATCAATTACCCTTTAAGATTTTCTTATGCATAAAATAAATTAATTATTTAAGAAAAACCAATTCTTAGATCAAATCCTTTTCCCTTTTAAGACAAAAGGGAAAAAGAAAAACTTGCTTACCATTATTAATGACACATGGCACCAACAAGTATTAAATAATTATCTATAGTTCATTTATTATTAATAATAATATTATTATCATTTTAGAGGACTTTGCAATATCATGGAGTGAATACTCATTGGATATTATTATTATTATCATCATCATCATCGATTCTAAATTCTTTCTTGATTAATTAATCTCCAAAATAAATTAAAAAAAAAAAAGAAAATTGTAAGTATGATAAACGAAACCCCAAACCCCCTAATTTCTTCTCCTTTTTTTTTTGGTAACAATTTTATTTATTTATTTATTTATTTTTTTAATCATGAAACGGGGAATTATAAAACAAAGAGTCTCTTTCGCCTTATATTTCGCTCCCATTATTAACCAAGAAAATAGCTCAAGAAAAGAAAAAAAAAAAAAAAAACATTATCAAACAGTTAACTTCACATCTTCTCCCTTCTTCTTCAACAATCTTTCTTTCTTTTTTAGTTGTTAATTATAGCCATGTCAACCACAACAACAGAGAACCCATGCAGTGGTTCCAGCTCTGTGCAGGTGACAAGGAGGAGGGTGGTGGAGTTTATAGAATCACAATATGGCGGAGGAGGTGGAGGAGGAGGAAACATGTTGATGCGAAACCAGGTAGCGTTCTTGAGAAAAAGGGTTCGGTACTTGCCGGAATTGTTCCGGCCAGGGAAGATTCTTGGGCGGTGGATGTTTGTAAGCTTGCTGGTATTGGTTTTCTTGACAATGCTGTCTAAGGTTGCACTGGTAAATACATTGAACAAGTTGGAATATGACTCATCAGTTGTGAAAGAAAGAATTTATGATTATAAGCAGTCCACACCTTCTTCATCTCATGTTATGATACCGGTAGGCATTCATGCAAAATGCTAACAATTTATCTGAATTTCTTGCAAGATTTTTGTTGTTGTTGGTTATGTTATCAGTTCCTTAATTCAAAAGATGGGATGAGAGTTTATATATTTCAATGTTATAAACTATTAATCTCATTGACGGAGGGAGGGGACCAGAGGGAGCCATGCCCTCTCTAATCTCTAAAATCCAAAATCTTTTTGTGTAAAATTATTAAAAATTGACTATATATTATATTTGACCCTCTTATTTTACATGAAAATTTTCCTTATATATATAGAAGTTGATTTATTTATATATTATTTATATATTACACCTTGATATAAATTATGATATAAAAAATTTAGCCCTTTAAAAAATTTTTTTGACTCGGTCACTTATAAATATTCTATAGTTTCCTTTCATTTTCTATTGTTTCTTTTTGGTATACAATTGAAATTCCATTCATATTTATTATGAAGAAACCTTTCTTTTTTCTCCTAATAATGTATTCTTTCATTTGTTTTTTTGTTACAATATTAGAATTTTGTTCTCTTATTAGTCCAATAGTATTTGGATTATTTCATTAGTCGAATTGAGTATTAATTGGTTTTAATTTTAATGCCAACAATTGATTTGATTGTTGAGTTTGCTCCTGCTTATTCATTTGGAATCGATTTCAAATTATAATGGAGCTATTTTCATTTATAAGTTAAATATATCTTTAATTAATTATATAAGAAACATACAAATATATATTTTAATGCGTGAAAATTAAATTTTTAATTATAGGTCTGTTTGAGATTATATTTAAAAAAAGCGTTTGATAAATTAATACTTTTTCCATAAATATATTTGAAAAAGCAGTTTATAAAAAGTAATAAATTTTTAATTATAGGTCTGTTTGAGATTATATTTAAAAAAAGCGTTTGATAAATTAATACTTTTTCCATAAATATATTTGAAAAAGCAGTTTATAAAAAGTAATAAAAATCATTCAGTAAAATAACAATTTCAAACAATCCTTATATGATATTAAAGACTTTTTTAGGATTAAGAGAACTCAAGTTGAGTGAGTTATAGTTAGAGCCAAATGAGAATATATATATATATATATATGAAATTAACATCATATCGAGCAAATAAAATGTTTTATAAAATTTATTTATTTTCATGAAATTATTAACAAATTTTATGAAGAATACTAAGTGTCTGTATATTTATAAAGAATTCCATAAATTTTTATAGAAATTAGTTTTTTTTTAAATAGATATAAAAAATTTATCTGTGTAGAATATTATTACTGATAAGATTTGAGTTCTTTTTAAATATGAAAGTGGTGACAACAATTAATTAATATGATTGGTATCTCATTTCATTTTCAGTATAGTTTATACTGTGACCCTAATTTAATTTCATTTGATTTTCATTCCCAGAATCCAGAAATTTGGATGAAGCCCAATGGTGATAACTTCTACAAATGCATTAACCGATCTAGAAGTGAAAAAAGTATAGTTTATACAAAGCTAATATATACTCATTTAACATGTTAAACTGTATTTTTATAGTATCTTTGAACTACCATTTAATTGTTGTTTGTTAACTTCTAATTGCCTTTTTAGGGACTGCAAATGCTACTAATGGCTATGTTCTAGTTCAAGCAAATGGTGGATTGAATCAAATGAAAATAGGGGTAAGATGATGAGATTTCTTCATTATTTTTTAAAACTAAAATCAATTTTTGTTGTGATTTCTATGCCAAGATTCATCATTATTATCAAATAATTTCTAAAGTTTTCAAGAAAATCATGAAATTTGAATGATTGGTATACAGATAAGTGATATGGTTGCTATAGCCAAAATTATGAATGCCACCCTAGTTCTTCCTTCATTAGATCACTCTTCATTTTGGACAGATCCTAGGTATGCTTTGCTTTCTATGTACTTAATTATTGTTATTATACATGACTAAAAAAATATTTTATTTTAATAAAATTAACTGATTCAGTGAGTTTAAAGATATTTTCGATTGGAAGCATTTCGTTGAAGTTTTGAAAGATGATATTGAAATTGTGGAGTCTCTTCCAAACCAATTTGCATCAGTAAAGCCATTAACAAGACCTCCAGTTTCTTGGTCCAGGGTATGCTATGCTATGCTACGCTTTTATAGGTGAAACTACAAATCATAGCATATTAAAATAGTTGATTGTTTTGTGCAGCCTACGTACTATAAAAAGAAAATTGTTTCCTTATTAAAGGGGCATAAGGTTATTAAATTTACACATTCTGATTCTCGGCTTGCTAATAATGGTGTTGGTGCTTCCATTCAAAGACTGCGTTGTCGTGCAATGTACCAGGCATTAAGATTCACACAAGAAATTCAAGAATTAGGAAGGAAGTTCGTCGATAGACTTAGGACTAATGATGACCCATTTATAGCTCTTCATCTAAGGTAACTTCTTATATTTTTTAGAGAAAAGTATAAAAAAGTATTTTGTAGTTTCATCCATTTTCATTTTAAGTATGTGATTTTGTTTTTTTGACAAAATGAGGTTTGAAATTTGTTTCATTAATACTTTGAAATTCGTAGTCACGTAACATTTATGATTCTACCTTTTTAGTTCACCTTGCTATCTAACAACAAAAAAAAGTGAAGTATACAAGTATTATAATTATGCCACATAAATATTGATTATGTCATATTAATATTAATTAATGGTATTAAAATTATGGATTTTAAAGTGTAAACGAATCAAATATCATACTCTTATTTTATCTCAAAAAAAAATTCACTTATCTCAAAGTAAAAATTAATGAAATCACACAATACTTTTTATATTTTTGCCTATTTTTTATGACATAAAGTTTACCTAAATTGAGTTTTACCTCTTTACTAACTAACTAGCAATATCAATTGCAGATACGAAAAGGATATGCTTGCCTTCACTGGCTGTAGTCATAATCTCACTAAAGCTGAGAACAAACAGTTAAGGAGATTGAGGATTAGAGTAAGACATTGGAAGGAAAAAAACATCAATGGTACACAAAGAAGACTAGAAGGGTTATGCCCTATGACCCCAAGAGAGGTTACTGTATTTCTTGAGGCAATGGGGTATCCTTACAATACTAAGATTTATATAGTTGCTGGGGAAATTTATGGTCGAGATGGGATTAAAGCACTTGAAGCTAAGTACCCAAATATATACACGCATTTTACCCTAGCGACCGAAGAAGAAATAAAACCTTTCAAGAATTGCCAGAATCAACTTGCTGCTGTAGATTACATTGTAGCAGTTGAAAGCAATGTTTTTGTTTACAGCTATGATGGTAATATGGCTAAGGCAGTCACAGGCCATAGAAGATTTGAAGGTTTTCGAAAAACTATCATCCCGGACAAGTACGTATATAACACGCACTCAAAGAATAACTGTGACAATAATCAAATTTTGTTGTTGAATGACATTTTTGTTTTTGCAGATACAATTTTGTAAGTTTGATCGATAGATTAGACAATGGTATGATATCTTGGAATCAATTTTCATCGGAAGTTAGATATTTACATAGAAATAGAATTGGAGCACCTTCTCGGAGATTGCCCGGAAAATCTCCGAGACATGAGGAAAACTTTTATGCAAATCCTTTTCCGGGTTGTATCTGCGACAAATCAAGACCAGAAATCTTGCAGAGAATAAACTTGATAAGATAAGATGAGATTTCTAGTTGAACTAAGCGTTTTAAGTTGTGCAATACACTACCACCTATGGATGCTGCAATAGATAGACTGACACTTGAGAGGATTACACACAAATCTAACTTTAGAGAGGATTATAGGATTGTGCATTACAGTAACACCTACACCTATGGTCCGATCTAACTGTACAGAGGAGAAATTTTTTGTGCTCTACAACAATGAAATACAGGAAGTTTTTGTGCTCTCCAGTTTTGCTTACAAAGTTAGGTTATAAATGATACATGGAAAGTCTATGTTATGTATATTAATTGCGAGGACATTTTGAAATTCAAAAGCGTATATTTTGTATATTGATTGTGAAGCTCTAGCTAGTAAGAATGTAAGCATTGACCGACCTCCATACACAAAAATTTAACGATCCTTCAATAAAAATGACAGGTAGCATAACAAGTTGTTTGTTGAGAAAATGCACAGCAATAAACAAAATCAGATTTTCAGCAACAGCAAGGGTAGATTTTACTAGAAATAACTAGCTCAAACCAATTTACTAAAATTTCAATCTACCCTCCCTTTTCTCCCATTTTGTTTTTCCTCATCTATCAAAGCCATAAGGCAAAGGTACTCCCTAAGTGTTCATGATATGAGAATGATAGAACAATCCATTTAACTATACCAATCAAGAAAGAGGACTGAAAAAGTAAGTACAAACAAAAAGAGCAAGAGAAACGTCCTGCTACTGCTATTGCGCTGTATAGCTTGAGACAACTCTTTGTTACCAAGCTCAACATTCTTTGTAGCTTCAACTGCCTGTCATATGGAATTACAAAATAACCAAAAAGGAGAGCAATAAGAAGAAATTATAAATCAAAGCACCAAGGAAATCACCAATTATTTAACAGCTAGATATGCTATTACTGTTTGCTAATCAATGCAGCAAATTACAGCATGAAATGTGCGCAAGTTTGACTAATTAGGAACTTAGAACCCTAACAAAATTAGATCTACAAACTCGATAACAAGGAAGTCTAATAGTATTGAAAACCGACTATAAAAGTCTGTATAATCTATGGATAGCAGTAGTATTTCGAAATGAGTGAGTAACTCAACTTAAAGGACTACAAGCAGTGAGAATATGGGAAACTGTGAAGAGATTCTAAGAAATAAATGCAAAATAGAAAAGCCTTAGGCATTACAACCTTATTTATAGAGTTGCACAACTAAGTACCAAATTACTCTATTCTTAAATCAAACAGGATTAATTCAACCTATTTATGCTCGGCTAATTACCAAAATATTCTTTCTCAAATAGGAAAACACAGACCTGAAAGTTAACTAAAAAGAACACGTTTTCTCAACATTTCTTGTGATCAGGTGCAAGTTTGGTAGCATGTAATTGTGCATGCAGTACGGTAATATGACAAAGCAAATCTCTAGTATTATTCTATTGACATTTTGTTTTCTTACATTCCATTATGTTCTATTTCATTATCCCAAACGACTAAAAGAGTAAAATGATGCTACTTTTTCTAATCTTCTGAATACAAACCAAAAAAAAAAAAAAAAAAAAGGAAAGGGAGGTAGAATGTTCAGTTGTCCTCATGCTATATGGTTATTGTAGAAATTTAGGAAATGCAGCAACAAATTAGTCATCCAACACAACAGCAGACCACCTCTACTAATTTAAACACACAATAGGTTATGAGTTTGTAGCAAAATTAATTGACATTATTTTGCCTAATCCTAACAGCTGGGAAGCAATGACTGATGCCAGAGAAACTAAAACAGTGTTGACATTTCAGATATTTTAGAATTCCTTTTTGGCCCAAGGTTTGCAATGAAAATAGAATTCTACTCACAATTCATTTTCATAAGCAGACATGTTCCAATCAGGATGTTTAACATAAAGATAAATAAATTAGAGTGAATAGCATTGTCAATACTGGCAAGATAACAGATTCCAGAAAATGTAACCCTGAGAAAAATTCCCAACCTGTTCATACAGAAGCTCTATTTGCTGTGCTTGTTGTAGAACATGTGTGGACATTAAATGATTCAATGCAGACATTTCAACCATCTTAGTTTCAGTTTGTTGAGCTGCATCTAGAAGACTAGACAATTCAACCTGCATAACAAAATAAACAAAAGCAGAGGCAGTCGGCTTCAATTTTACCAGGTCCTCAAAAGATCACATTTGAACTATGGCAGACCAGATAACACAAAAGGTTGTATAAATCTCAGCAAACAATAAATATGCAGATTACCTGAAGTGCACGAGTTTCATCATCTAATAATTGCTGCTGAACTCTGAGAGGCTCTGATTGAAATTCACCAGGCTCCTTGATCTCTGAATGATTCATTTTAGGTGTATCTGCAGAACTTGGGTTTGCAGCTCGATTAGGTTTTCTTCTTGGCATCCTTTTATTAATAGCCTCTTGGAAACGTATGGCCCTTAGTTGATCAAACTGTGCCGTTACTGAATGAAGTTTCTCGCTTAGAATCAAAACCTGCACTTATAATCGTAGCAAAACAGTAAATTAAATAAGTTAAACAACACCTTTCATTTCATTCCAAAAAAAGGCAATACTAAGCAGTAATTTGGAGATATAAAGTGAAATAACTACCCAGTCCTGAATCGGTAAAGGATTAAATTTACCTTCAGGCTGAGACAAAGACAAGTGACTAGAATGACAAAGAAGAGGGCTTGCATCATACAACAGAAAGGCATACATGATATTCCATTAGATTACCAAGCGGACAAGAAACCATAATAGGCAATGATACCCAAGGTAACAACAAAAATTGAATCTAGGCATTATTTAATATTTGCATAAGCCAGTTACGTTTATGAAAACCCAATCCTGATAATTTTGGAGTAAATACCCAATTGAGACACATGTTTGCCAGGCTATTCCAATTCCCATGCACGAATACCCTTTAGGTAGAACCAAAATTACAAGCATCATATTATATTCCGCCATTACACCTACTATAAATGAATACACCAGCACATGTGTGATGGCCTCTATCATTTTCAGCAAAGAAGCAATCCAAATCCAAATCCAAATCTAAATCTAAATTTTTAGTGAAGTAAGTATGATCACCAATATTACAAAGATTCACATTTGAAGAACAACAATTAAAAGTCACACTATAACATATTTTTAACTTCTGAAGCCCTTAACATTGTAGTCAACACTAAAAATCATACATTAGTTGAAAGCAGCATTCAATTATCACTGAAGCTCATGATAATGCTTCTTTCCAGAAATTATCCATTTTCCTCAATTTATTAAACAATATACAATCAGAATTCAATGGACTGTAATTGGATTGTTATTATTCTTACTACCATATAGAAGCATCATATCTATACAAAATTAACAATCTTCAATCATATACCATTGTTTAGAAACCCAAATTTTGCAAGAATTCAATTAAAATGAATTTTATTTTGTCACTTAGTTATCATAATAAAAGGAAGAAAAAAGGAGTATCTGTCAAGACAGGATATTCCAGCAACATGCTTCTTTGACCAGCATAGTCCATATGTAATCAATAAGCATAATCATATACTAAAAAGAGCATAATCATACCACCCCATGTTTGTGTGCTACGGTATCAGTATTGGTGCTATCAGATTTGATGCCAAGCCAACCCTTAGTGCTTGCGTCTTCATTATTTATGCTATTTTTCAGAAAATCTATTTGTTCTTTACATGCTTTGATAAATGCCATAACCTGCAAAAAAAAAAAAAAAAAAAAGGCATATCAAAAAATGCATACGCAAACAGTCTTATGTACTAGAATATCAACAGAAGAGAAAAAGGCCAAATCTAAACTGTAAACTCAGATTTTATGAACAAAAAATAAACAAAAGATAGTAGTTTACTAGGAAATTGAGGAGTGGTCAATCCCATTGAAGAGAAAATAGTAATACAGATGCATGAAATCAACTTCTTTTAAAGGCATCTAGAATAAGAGCACATGTTTAATCAGGTTTGGTTTGCCATACAAGTACAAAGCAACCATTTTTTTGCATTCTATTTGAGCTTATAAAAATCAGACCAAGGAATGCATGGAACCAAATGCAACCTAAGGTATAACCAATTGCTGTCTACTGTGACAATTCCAAGCAATAAATGACATAAAAAGTTAAATACTCTGCTAAGGGGAAAAATTCACATAACTAAGAACATTCACTTCCATTATCAAACTGAATTAAACATTAAAGATCATTTCTTTTTCAGTATTTCTATGGCATCTAAAACAAAATGGCCCCAGTAGCACGTGCTATAGAACTTACTTCATGTTCAATACTATCCCTCTCCTGTTCAGTGGTTCGGTGGAGATCCACATAATCCTTTCGATGCTTTATTATAAACTGTTCCAAAGTTCCAATGCTTTCCAGCTAATAAACCAGGTGGCAGAAAAAGAACTCAGTATAATTTGCCGTGCATAATTTCTTTCAAACGTAACAACAAAGTAAGAATTGCCAAGACAAACAGTTGACCATGATTTCCATCAATCACTTCTAGGAAACTGAATGGTGTTATGGCAACAGAAAACATACCGTCGTTAGTGCAGCCTTGGTAAAAGGTAAACGTTGTCGAGGTTTATGAATAATAAAAGACGCCAAAATGGCTGCCAATTTGGACTGTTGAAGGCCATCACACCACATAGAGAAATAAAAGTAAGGAACAACAGTGAGAAATCACTTAAGTACTTACAAGCATCTGTTTTTAGAAACACACAAACACATGCATTACTTCACCAAATAAGAACATAACAAAAGGCATGCTAAACCAATTTCTAAAATGCAAACAAAATACTAGATGAACCATCACGAATGCAAATACGCAATATTCAATTTCTCACATTTCTTTCAGCCTGAATACAGATTTCCTATCTGAAAAATTAAGCACATTAAAATCTGAAGTTTCCCATATTGGACACATAAAAATGTAAAATTTGAGATTGGAATGAATTCAAAGACCAAAAAAAAAAAAAAAAAAAAAGAGTTTACCTCATTGTACCCCAAAGAAACAGCAGTATGTCTTACTGCATCTTTGAAATCCTCAGTTCTATCCCTAACTTTGGCCATTGTTTCACCATCTACTATTAAATATCATCACAACTGATTGTCCATTCAAAAAATTATATTTAGAAGAGGAAAAAAAAAAAAAAAAAAAAAGAGAGCTTAAGGAGCCTCACTCATATCCATTCATATGAGAATAAAGGTAAAATCACAATCAAAAATTGAAAACAAAACCAACCTGTTTCATGCCCAAACTTGTTTTCTCAACTTATTGAATTTGAATTGCAGTTGGCCAGAGGAATTCAAGTCTGCAAGATAAACCGATTCAATCTACATAACTGAGATAAATCCAATCGAATTGACTGACATGCCAAAACTTTTGATTTATAAATCATACAAAATTTAGAAAATTGGATCAAAATTCAGAGATTAAAGCATATAAAATCTGACCTTTGAATATTGATAACTGAATTATAGAATAACAATGAATTGTCGGCGACTGTCAAGAGTGTGCGCCGGAAGTGAACGGCGACGGAGAGAGAGAGAGAGAGAGAGGAAATTTGTTCGTTTGGTTAATTTTGTGCTTTTTGAACTTGCACAAGTATTAATGTATAAATTATTTAAAAGAACCGGCCCGAATAGAACCGGACCGCCCATCTATTTTGCTGGATACTTGGAACTGACGATTGGTTAAAGGAAGTCTTCCCAGCACACAAATTTTGGCTCTCGTTAACCACTCTCAGTCGCTGCAGTTCCAAAAACGCTTGCTTCTGCGATTCGAGCACTATTAACTTTGCAGGTTAATTATAGTTTTCTTTATGTTAGTTGCAAGTTTCTCTTTATTTCTCAATAGTTTCTTTAGCTTAACATTGTTAATCATTTCTATCGCCGAAAACAGATCCGATTTTCATATCCTCCAATTTTCGGGTTCTCTTCGATAATCTTTTTCTCATTTTTCACAAAATGGTCCTTAGATTTTTCGAATTTATATGTTTTTTCAAAGTTTTAGCTCGGGAACCTGATAATCCGAAATGGGTATGTTTCATTTGAATGATCCAGCATATTTCTGGTTTAGTTTTCATCTTTTTTGATTTTCATGTAAACTACATTACAGAATCTTATGTGAGATTTGTTTTTTAGCTAGAGGTCACAGAATAGATCATCCAATATTGACTGGGGAGTTCTTTATCATACAGTTAACATGGGTTTGTGGACATTGTTGGAGGGTTGTCTTCTTCTTGCAAATGCACTGGCAATATTAAATGAAGATCGATTCCTTGCGCCAAGAGGATGGAGCTTCTCTGAGTTCTCAGGAGGTCGGACGAAGTCTTTCAAGGGGCAGCTTATTGGGCTTATTTATGCAACCCAGTATATGAGGGTGCCTCTTATGATACTCAATACTATTTGCATTGTTGTAAAGCTAGTGTCTGGATGATGCCACTAAGGTACGATATGACTTACATTAAAACATTTATATCTGCCCAATTATTGCTTATGCGTTCCATGAATAGATTTTATGTCAAGTGTTATTGGAATACACAGACAGTAGCCCTTCCCATATAGTGGGACTGGTTTGTTAAAAATCAAAACAAAACTGAGTTTTTTCATTAAGTTGTTTTTGATTGAGAAGGATCTTATGGTAGCTGGATGAAAGGGTAGTTTGCATCAACTGGTAGATGCAACTTAGCTGCATAAACATATATCTAGAATTTGGGAATGGACCTGGAGGCCTTTATTACCAGCAAACTTTTATCATGTATCAGACATTTCTATTCACCCGTCTTCCCAGATATGTCCTTATGTTGTGCAAGGGTTTGATTGTGATATGTTGAATGACAATATGACAAGAAATCTTAATCTCCAAAGTCCAACCACCCACTCCTTGGCTCTTTACCTGGGTCAGACTCTTAAAGCCCAAACCAAGAATCTAAAGCAAATGTGAGTCTGCCATGAGAATGGTGGACATTGTTATGAAAGGATGCGCAAATGCAAATATCACCTGAAAAATCCTTTTGACAAAACTAATTAGGTAGGAAGGGAACTACATGTATCTTCACCCTGGTTATGAAGACACAACTTGGCAACTAAAGGAATATGTGAAATCAATTATCATAACAAAGTCCTCTGATGGTGACTGAACGCTAATTCTCTAGCCTTCATTACCTGACATAGATAATCATGAAGCCTGTGGATTTCCTTTGCTTAGCCTGTGCTGGCTAATCCTGGGTTTGCTTTTGCCTCAACTTGTTGAGAGGCTAATTTCCTTTTGTATATCAGAGAATTTATCCTCCTTGCTTTGATTCAATACATTGCTGCTGTTGTTTTTTCTTCCTTTTTCTAAAAAATCCTTCTAGAGTTTGCATCTTTCCTTTTCTCCACCAATTTAACTTGCATTATATGAATGTGTATTTCTTTGTTAAAAATTCATTTTTTTGGTGGGGTGATTAATCAAAAGTGTTTTGTTTCTGCTCATTTCATTGGTTTCAGGATTCATTTATTTGCTCCAGACAATTAGGAGTTTGCAAAAAGAAGATCTTTCATGGGAAGGGCAGACACATATAGAAAATTCAAGAAAGACTGCAGTTGAAATATTCTTTTATGTGATTTGTGATCTTAAGGTTGTATCCTTTGCTTTGAAAACACGATTAGTTGTCCAAATGAGAATATTATGGTTTTGGGGAAAATTTTATGACATGGTATTCGTATTTGTTCAGACGTTTTAAAATTGACATTGTACATGACATTTTAGTGCTGGTTCTTTAAACCTAAATTTACGTCATCATGAAGTTTGCAATGAAATTATAATTTTTCTGGATTACTGCTGTGTGTTCAAGTGAGGACTGAACCATCCTCTCTGAGGACTGAATTAGACATAATTTACACTTACTGAAGCTAACCCAGACTTCACCTTCCTTTCATATATTAATCCTTTTGAAGCGTTCATGTCCTTCATAACAGGCTTTCTGTGATTGAAAATTTGGGTAAGATTGAGGCTTGGCAAAATTGCCATTGTTGGTCATTTCTTCAGCTAATGCTAATTAACTGGCTTGTACTGGAGACCACATTTTCTTCGATGATATGGTTACGATGGCATGTATGAATTATGTTAGAAATGGCTGTTACTTCATGGTCATCTTGGTAAGGTATCACGATGAATACTTTGTTATTGGCCATTGTTTAAACTTAAAGATTGTGGTGCTAGGTTAGTCCTTGCTTCTACACCAAACAAATCAAACATGCCTGACCATAAGGTCATAGGAGAATACATAATCAGGTGGACTACCAACCTTTTGCATGCTAAAATTGATTTCTTTTCCAATTCTGGATACTGCCTCGGTATTTTTTTATAGTCCATATGACACAGTGGACAAGCTCTTCATCAATGATCATACCTGAACTTGAAATTTAATTACGATAAATAAGCATATTGATAGGGGAAAGTTTTCAGTGAAATTGGTATACCAACTCAACATGTTGATTATAAGATCCTACAACTACCATTTTTCTTATTTTCCAGCTTTTCAAAACTTTCAGCACGTTGAGTTGGTATCCTGGGTTTCTTAAATAATTTTCCTCATCTGCATTTTTTTTTAATCTGTCTTGCAAATTTGCAATTGTAGAATCCTAAAAACTTTAATCTACAGGCTATTAATCAGCATCAAGTATTACAGTCAGTTAATGTACAGAAAACTTGCGCTGGATGAAAGTTTTATGAATTGCAGAATGGAAGAAAATTGATTAGCAAATAAAGTATTTTATTCTATGCTTAAGGCTAAAACTAAAGCCAAATACAACAATAAATTTAAATGTTACATGTTTTTAAGGGTCACGTATTTTAGGAAGAGAGATTAAATTGAATCTACATATTTTAGGAAGGGAGATTAAATTGAATCTCCCATCAATTATCATCAGAGATCTGCAAAAACATGGTACTTCTTGGAATCCACAATGATGAGCCTCACAGCTGCAATAGCTGCTGCAACAGACATACAACCGAAAAAACAAACGTTGAGCCAGTGCCATAGCTTTTGCAAATTGTTCAGTTTGTTCGTCTTTGCAATCAGGTACATGTGGTTAGCAAGAATAAATGTGAGGGGGAAGGTGCTGATAGCCCCGGTGAGGCTTTCAAAATCTCCAAGGAAGGGCAGAAGAGCTGACACTAATGTGTTAATAGTTAGGTAGCCACCTCTTACCCCTAACCTAAATGATAAGTTATGGATTGCCAATGGACTGCCTTTAATGCCAAACTTCGTATCCACAAACTCATACATTGGACTTGCAAAAATCTGCATGAATCGGTAATATATTAGTGCAGAACAAGTGAACAAATTTTAGAAAGCAATTCAGAAAAGATAAATGATAAAGTGATATTCAAAAGTATTGGTGATAGTGAAGTACGTGCAAAGCAATGACAGCTTGTAGGAACGCTGCAATGTTGGCCAGTGCCTTCACCCAAACAGGACCACTGACGCTGCTAAGCAAATAGCTCTTTGTTGAATTTCCATAAGCCCAATAGCCAATCCAAGTGACAGCAAACACTGGCAAACTTCCAATTATGAATTGAAAGTATAGCGCTTTCATCATGTTACTAACAACTGGTTGCCTTATCGTTGCCTGTTGCAAATTAGATAGTTAAAGGCAGAAAATGAACTAAGCAAAGACGCAACAGTACATGGTACATTATATGGAAGTATTTTTATCCCTAAATGATTAGGTGTCGTGCTACATCATCTTGGAGACATCAAAGCTCAACTCAAAACACCAAAACTTGATATCTGTTAAAGGGGATCTTCCTAAACAAATGAAACATTGGAATATCAAATGATTGTGATTCCTATAGGAAAGTAGGAAGCATGGGCAGTACTATTCAGACTGGCATCAAATTCATTGTGGAAATTTCTCTGCTGATACATTCCATCTGATGGTGAGATAACAACTTGGTCCTCTACAAGAGTAAGATTTATCACTAGTCAAGGCATCTAAACAAATATTCATTCTCTTTTCATTTTTCATTTGCTCGATTTTTCAAATAACCCCTGCCAAAATTATTCACTATTCACACCCACCACGTACTTATTCAATGCATTCATTACATTTGTCCACTTTACCAACTTCATATCATATTTACTAAATGACGCATTGGAGGGCGGCATGCCAGAGTGCAGGCAGTCCTTGGTGATCCCCGACATGATCAGCTTCCTTCCAAAAGGAAGTAACAGCATAAACAATAGCCCATAACAGAATTTATAATTGTGTCCACCAAATGCAGTAGTTTCCAGGACCAGACATAAGAGGCAGAACTACAGTGAATATTGAACCATCAAAGCGAACAGCAACCAGATGTATAGCTATTCAATTATAAATGCATTTATTCCATTATTTCTCTATTTAGACGACATGAGAATATAACAAGTTCATGTGAAGAAAAAATGGATTTTTAATTCCTCACGTACCTGTATCTCTGGAAGCATTCCTGTGTTGTACGCGAAAACAAGATTGGCACCTGCTCCGATTGATGTAAAGATTTTGCTTGTTGATGTTCCTGGAATGCTATAATCCCTTGCTGGTGCTCTGATGCCTACGACAGCATGGTTGTTTATATGAATTCAGCAAAATACTAGTACTTTAAATTAGCCATGCTAGCAAAACAATATGTGAGAATTTTGTGCACATGTTTGTATAAGTGTTTGTGATAGAGAATTAAAAATAAATGAAAATCAATCAACTAATGAAAGAAGAAACTCTGCAAGCAGCGAGAACCTTTAGTTTTCTTCATTGACAATCTAGAGATGGCATATAGTGAGGTAAAAGTTATTAAAAATACGCAGACACATGATCCACAGCCTTGTTTGAAGTATATTTGAAGGATCATGTCAAACTTCATGTCATATTTTGCCATTGCTTACTCTGACAGATAGTGCAATGTCAAGGACTGATGCCTCCTAGAGCATAGCTCTATTTTCTCAGACAGAGAACACATAGTATTCATAGTAAAATGCCAGAAGTCATACATTTTGCTAGTTCCATGACTGAGAGTAATTAAATAACAGAGAACTTTAGTTATAAGATATTTGTGTACTGTTGTGAGGGAATGACATCAGCCAAAGAACTGATTACAAAAATGCTACGAATTTCTTAGAATGGCAACTACCATGTTGATGACATTCATTACAAATAAGAGTTGGATATGCAGGGATAATTGCATAAAGTATTGGCTCATTCAGGGAATGTCATTTTTCTATTTTAGTCCAAAAAGCAAAATTACAGACTCAGCAAAAGTGTCGTGAATAGCCACATAACAAATTAACAATCCTCCAATTCTTCATTACAAGAAAGTATAGATTACAAAATATTGAATAACCAGATTAAGAGAGGGATAATCGCTACCAGAATGAATTTCAAACAACAAACTAGTCCAGCACAATAACCCACAGTTTGATGGCTTACCATCTTTAGCTGACAGAATAATTGCCACAATGATATATATCAGGCTGAAGAATGTTGAAACTCCGAGCCAAATTCTTAGACCTGATAAATGGGGAACTGAAATGGCAAACAAAGCACACACAAACCCAGCAATGGCAATGAAGTATGGGAGCTTCATTACATGATCATCCCTAAAAAGAACATAGACAGCCTGCAAAACCAACACATAGAAGCAGCAAGGAACTGCAATGACTTGATCCCCATGAATCATATGAATGGACCTCTTACACTTGTTCAGCAATTTATAATTAATGAAACAGAATTTTACTGTTACAACTCCTAACTTTCTCTGTATTCATAATTAATTTGTTTATTAACTAATACAAAATGACAAACAAAGCAATATAGCAGAAAGGAGCATTTTTAACTCTCACCTACAACCACAAAATGTACAAATTATGTACAATGGAGAGGATTAAATTTACCCTTGAAGACACATAACCAAATGCAAAAGAGAGTACTTGAATGGGTGTAAATGAACCTAGCCGAGTTTTAACTTGTTTAGACTCGGTCTCATTTTTTTTTTGGAACTCGAGTTTTGGATCAAGTTTGAAAATCATGTTCAAACTTGGTTCACTTAAAACTCGAGTTGAGTTTGAGCCCAACTCGAGTCGAGTTTGAGCCTAACTCGAGCTCGGCTCATTAATAAATTATAATCAAGTTAAACTCGAGCTCGATTCATTATGAAACTTGTTTATAACTTATCAAAATACTTAACTTTTTAAATATTTATTTCTAATAAAATAACTATAATAAAAATACTTAAAACTAACATAAAAGTAAAAACATTCAATTAGTGAAAAAACGTAATCATAAAATTGAGTATTACATGTATTACAAATAAATTAATTAATAAAAAAAAAATTTGTATAGTATAAAAATATTAGGTTTTGTTAATCAGGAATATATATATTTTAGTCAATTTAAATTAGTAAAAAGTTTATAAAAGTGTTAAAATATATTTTTTTGAGTACCAAAATTATTAAATTAATAATAATAATAATAATAATAATAAAGCTGTTTATGAGCCTATTAATCAAGCTTGTTCACAAGTTTATAATCGAGCTGTTCACAAATTTAATAGAACCGAACTTCACTTTGCTCAAGCTCAACTTATTTATCCACCGAGCTTTAAAATAAAGCTAGAGCTTGACTCGTTTATAAAGCGATCCGAAAGTGAACGAGTTTTTATCGAGCCAACACCCAGTTGTTCGGGAACAGCTCAACTCATTTACACCCCTATGTGCAATTGCTGCCCTTTTATTGCAACAAAAGGCAGCTGAGTTTCCCAATTTGAAATTACCTTAAGAGCCTGACCAGCCAAAATAATGTATCCAGTGTTAATCATGAAAAGATTAGCATATTGCAATCCCCATGTAACAGAATAAGCTCCCTCACCTGCAGTACAAAGATCCCATTAACTATAAGCAATATAAATAAATTGATGAAAAAGATTAAATAACATACTACATGGTAAACTAATTTAAAGAAAATAGATATAATTGATTGAATTGAATTTCCCTTTTTCTCATACCATAAATATATCCTGCGAGATCTCTGTATCTGATGTGTCTCTTTCCTCCAAATTCATGAAGCTTGGCAATAAGAGAATTTGCATATAAGGATATTGCAGCAGCTACAACCAAACCAACTACACCAACTACCCAACCCAGGGGAACCATAATAGTCCCTGAATATCCCAGTATATAGGCACTGTTGACACCAGTTGTAAGCACAAAACCCACTTGAAACCAGGAATCTGGAAATTGCAAGAGAAAAACTAAATGAGCTCAAAATATAACAATAACCTCTTGATACTGTAAAGTTCTGCTTAAATATAAAAGATTACCCAGAAACATGAACTCCCCTCCTATCAATTTTTTTTGGAGGGGCATCAAGATGGAAACATTTGACAAATACCCAAGTCAGGCAAACCATATTTACAAATTTTCTAAGTAACACGTTCAAACAAAATATCCAAATAGCCAAATGAACTAGAAATGGCCCGAAAGAAAAATGAATCTAAAGATTGAAAAGGGCAATCAAAAACACAATTTCTAAGCAAAATTAAGATGGTTTCAGCATCTGATACGATTAATGAAAAAAGGGTACAAACAAAACACACAATTTTCAAGAATTCCAGAAAATTAAAACTGTTAAACACCCCATTTCACGATAAGAAAGACCATTTATAACTCCAGAAAGATACCAGAAAATCCAAAAACAGAATGAAACTAGCCCAACCCAATATAGAAAAAGAAGAATCTATGAAAAGAGAAGCAAAACAAACCAGTACTAATCTGATGGGCACTTTCAGGAATCTGAACATCTAACTGTTCCTCATCATGCACTCTTCTTGGCCGAGAACCTTCTTTATCTCCATCCATTGTTATTATTCTCTGCTGTTGGTGGCGGTGGTGATTGCTCTGGTCTTCTCCTCCCAAGAGCGATACGCCCTCTTCCTCATGAATTATATGGATCACAGCCAGCGTTTATATAATTCTCTGAATCTAAAAATACAATAGGGGAAAAAAAAAAAAAAGGGGGGGGGGGGGGGGGGGGGGGTGGTGGTGGGGTGGTGGCACCCAATAAAGAAAGAAAGCAGATAGCAAAATCAAAATCAGAAGGGTCTTTAAAGGAGTTGCCTTTTTCAAAGAAATGAATTCTTGATCACTACATAGATTCTTTAGAATCTTTTTCCTTTTCTTTTCTTTTTTGCTGTATATATATATATTGGCGGGTGTTGGAATCGACAGTTAGATTTTGAGTCTTGCTTTGCAACAGACTCTAACAATTGACCTACTTGTTGGGATTCTAGGATTGGTTTATGTGATATTGCTTAAATTTACGTGCCCCTACTGCCCACTATTCTCTGAATTTTCTTTCTGCGATTCTCACGTTTTCATATGGCAAATGGCCCTTCACGTTGACATTGATTTTATTTTTTTATTTTATTTTATTTTTATTTTTTTTACTTGGAAAAAAAAATTATTATTATTATTTTTTTTTTTTCAAAATAATGTATGCATACATGTTATCTATTATGGTAGTTTGTTCGTTAAAATACATTTTTGCATAAAATCAAAGGTAATTAAAATATATTTTATAATATAATTAAATATTTTGATGAAAATATGATTAAGTTATCTAAATTGTTCTTTCATTTTTTTAATTGTTTATTAATAAAGTAATTAATAAAAAGAAATATTAAATAGACAGATATGAAACATATAAAGAAAAAAAAAGAAATATTTTATAGAAGAAAAGTTTATTATCTTATAATTAGGAGAGAGATTATAAAGTTATTTATTTATAAATATATTGTGAGCCATTACATTTGATATAAATCAATGGCTAAAAAATTATGTAAAAAAACTTTTAGCTTTGCATAAAATCAAAGGTAATTTACAAAATAAATCAGCAAATGATTTTTTTTTTCCAAAAAAAAAATCAGCAAATGATTATAGATAGAAGAATAATAGATAGCTATTAGTATTTAATAATAAATTTTGTTAGTATTGTGATAATATTTAAGTGATATGATAAGATTGGATATCTATTATATTTTTATAGATAAATATTTTTATGTAAATAGAACTCTATTTCTATTCTTATCTTTATAACCTTTTGCATATATAAATAGATGTTACAATCAATGAAATTATATATATAGAAATTATTCTTTCTTCTATTTTTTCTTTACTTTTTTTCTATCATTTCTCTCTATTTTATAACACATTATCAGCATGAATTTATTCTATTATTTTTTTTAAGCTTCCTTAAGACAATGTTGAATTTGACGAAATTTGAATTTATGGCCCTTGCCATCACAAGCAAGAATTGTTCGTCATGAATACTAGATGCCAAAATACGTTTGGATAATATGGGCCTTGAAAACACAATAAAAGATGAAAATCAAGAATCTTAACAAAATTGCGCCAAGGCGATGATTTTCCTTCGTCGTCATCATCTTCATGGAGAACTGAAATTTAAATATCTGACAATTAAAGATTCATTAGTTCTTTGAAATAATTTGAAAAAAAGATATGACCATTATAAATCGATCATCTTTCCAAAGGCTCATTATGAATAGATATATTTACGATTACAAGATTTTAAAACTGTAAGTGAATATAATTCTACCATTTTCAAAATTAGCTCTAAATTGAAATCATGTGGAGAAGATATTACTGATCATGATATGTTAGAGAAGACATTTACTACTTTTTATGCCTCGAATATGCTCCTGCAGCAGCAATATCGAGAAAATGTTTTAAGAAATATTTTGAATTAATTTTATATCTTCTTATTGTTAAGCAAAATAATAAGTTCTTATTGAAAAATCATGAAACTCTCCCAATTGATTTTACTCTATTTCCTGAAGTGAATGAGACAACATATAATAATGTTAGTCAGGGAAAAGAAAGAGGACAGAGACATAATAATGGTTGAGGACATGGTCGAGGTTATGGCTGAAATTATAATAATAACAATTGTGGTGGTCATAGAAAAAATAATGCATTTTTCCACTAAAAGTGGAAGAATCATAAAGAAAAAGAGACTACTGGATCAAAGCAAAATATAGAAAATCAATGATATCAATATGGCATGAAAGGGCATTGGTCCTTAATTCTCGTACATCAAAGCATCTTATTGATTTTTATCAAGAGTTCTTGAAAAAGAAAAGCAAAAATATAGAAGCAAATTTGGCAGAAAATGATGATGTTTTTGCTGATGACTTTATTGATATCACACATTTAGATGTGTCAGATTCTTTTAAAAATCCTAAAGAAAAAATTAATCATTTGATTGACGATGGCAATGTAAATACCTAAAATTATGTGTTTCCTTTATTTCCTTAGTCTGGTTTATATTTTTTCAATTAAAACACTAGTTTAAAGTATTAGTGACTTATTTGTTTTTAAGTATTTTTGGATTAATTTTAATCAATGATTTATATTGAGTTATTATTTTGTTTCTTACAAATAGATTTTATCTTTGTGAAGATATTATGGATCCTACTTAGTCATTAGTAGGATTAAGAACAAAGGATGCAGACTTATATCTCACAGATAGTGCAACCACACATACCATATTAAACGATAAGAAATATTTTTCTGATTTAACAATAAGAGAAACTTACGTTAATACTATATCTGTAGTAAAAGAATAATTGAAGGCTCCGCAAGAGCAAATATATTATTACCTAGAGAGACACATTTATTTATTAAAGATGCATTATTCTCTCCCAAATCTTGCAGAAATTTATTGAGTTTTAACAATATTCGCTGAAATGGATATTATATTGAGATAACAAATATGAAAAATATAGAATATCTTTATATTACTATGAATCTTCAATTTTACACTCTCATCATCCAAATACAGTCTTAGCACTTGCTGAATTTAACGCATTACATGGAGTCATTATGATAGTTCCCGTTAATCGGTTAGCAGGTAGGAGTTCGGGGGCAAGAAAATTTTTTTAACCTTTAATTATATTGCAACCAGACATCTAAATTTCCTAAACTCTACACCAATCAATCTCTAAAAAAAAAGCCACAACCGCTACCACTAGAGCAGCCGGCGACGCCCAGAGGTCCGGAGGAGCCACTGGGACCTCTGTGGCACGAGCCCCACTACCCATCTGCAGTCTCCAAAATACCCCCCAATATGATTTTTCAGTTTTTTTCTAACTCTACCCTTTTAGTCTTTTCACTTTTCCACTTCCCAAACTATCTTCATCTCTATTTTTCTATAAATAGCTCCTTATTTCCTCCATTTCAATACACGTCTTGAATTAGTATTGATAGTTATCTACTAATTTCTCTCTTCTTCTCCCTCCAACCACTCTTTAATTAATTAATTAATCTTTTTAATTAATTAATTTTCTCACCCTAACCAAGTTAATTAATCTTTTTAATTAACTAAAAATCTTTTTTTAATCAAAATTAATTACTCAATTAATTAATCTTTTTAATTAATTAATTAATCACTTTTTTTCTCTAAAATCAAATTAATCATTTTTTTTAATTCACCCTTCCTCCAAGTTAATAATCCATCCATCATTTTCATCATATTAATTAGTTAATTAATCATTTTAATTAATTAATTAATCTCCCAATCCATTTAATCATTCGGTCCCGATAAAACAGAATTTTAATTCGGTAAAACCCTCCACCCATCAAAAGTCAAGATATTAGCCTTTTCCTCTCAAACCCAAATCAAATCAATCAATCTAATCAACCCTCAAATCTCTTCACTTAATCATAGATCGAACTACGTGAGTTTTTATCCCCATTTGATGGGGTATGTAAGTACATTTGGAATCTAAATCTAAACCTCAAATCTAAATCTCTATCAATCTCTTTTTCCCTTTTTAATTTATGGATATTTTATTTTTCTCCTTGCACTCATGTCATGTCCATGCATCTTATTTACAACTATTATCTTATAATATTTGTCATTCATAAAATCAATTTTTTAAAGTCAAATTAAACTTAAAAAGCCAAATTTTGATTATTTAAAACCAAAAACCTAGTTCCAAGCTCAACCTGGTTCGAGACTAGTGATTTTATCTATAGGCAAATTAGTTAAAAATTAATGAATTGGAGTTAATTTGAGTTTTTTTCTTAATATTTTTCCAACTAAATAAAATTAAGGTGACAACTTCTAAAATCATTTTCAAAATCAACCAATCTAAACCCGAGAGTTCCATCGTGAGTTTAAACCTGAATGAGCATCTCGGTTTCCACTAGCAGACCGGATTGGTGTTTGGGTAAGACCTCACAATTACAACCCTTATAATGGGCAAGAAATGTGTATTGGAGAAACTGCTTGCTTTCTTCTCTAGCTTATATTACACATATATGTGAATAATTGAAACAAATGTGGTAGAGAAGTTTATAGACCCAAATGCTTTTCTTATTTGGCATAATAGATTGGGTCATCTTGGATCTACAATTATGCAAAAAAGCATTGAGAATTCATATCGCCATCCATTAAAGAATCAGAAGATTTTTCAATGAATGAATTTTCATGTTTGACTTTCTTTCAAGGAAAGTTGAAAATTAGGCATTCACCAAGTAAAATTCAAATTGAATTACCTAAATTTCTGGAACGTATATAAGGTGATATTTGTGGACTAATTTATCCACCATATGGATGACTTAAATATTTTATAGTATTAATAGATGCATCAACAAGATGGTCACATGTATGTTTATTATCAACTCGAAATCTGGCATTTGCTAGATTACTTACTCAAATAATTCAATTAAGAGCATAGTTTATAGATTATGCTATTAAGATAATTTGTCTTGATAATGCTGGTGAATTTACATCTAAAGTCTTTAATGGTTATTGCCTGTCAATTGGAATAATAGTTGACATCATTGAGCTTATGTTCATACTCAAAATGGTCTAGTAGAATCTTTTATTAAACATCTTCAATTAATAGTCAGACCACTGTTTATGAAAACAAACCTTTTAATTTCTATTTGGGGACATGCTATTTTACATGCAATAACTTTTATACGCATAGGGCCAACTAGTTATCATAAATTTTTATCATTACAGTTGGTTTCTGGCCAGCAGCCAAATATTTTCCATTTGAGAATTTTTGGATATGCTATTTATATCCCAATTGACCCCCCACATCGTACAAAAATAGGATCTCATAGAAGATTGGGAATATACATTGGATATGAATTCCGTTATATAATTAAATATTTTGAACCATTAATGGGGGATGTCTTTACTGTGAAATTTAATGATTGTCATTTTAATGAGGCTTTGCTTTCTAAATTAAGGGGAGAGAATAAGCAATTAGAGAAACAAATTGTTTGGAATGAGCCATCATTAAATCATCTTGATCTTTATACAAAACAATGTGAATCAGAAGTTCAAAGGATCATTCATTTGCAAAGTATAGCAAACCAATTGTCAAATGCATCTTAAGATCCAAAAAGAATTACTAAATCTCATATATTAGCTGAAAATGCTCCAATTAGAATTGGTACCCAGTAGGACAATATGTTAATACTATGGCAAATGAGTCTATACTGCCCCAGAAGTGTGGTAGGCCACTTGGTTCCAATAATTAAAATCCAAAAAAGAAAAGGGAACATAATAAACAAAGTGACAATTCCAAAACTATTAATGCTCTTAAAGAGCCTATAACAGAAATAATTGACATAGATGAGCAAATATCTCCAGAAGAGATTCAGGTACCTGAAAATGATAAAAACAAAGAAATCTCAATCAACTATGTCACTTCAGGAAATAAATGGGACTGAAGTGAAATTATTGTTGAAAATGTATTTGCATATAATGTAGCAATTGATATTGCAAAAGAAAGTGAGGACATTGAACCAAAGTCTATTAATGAATTTTGACATAGAGATGATTAACCAAAATGAAAAGAAACAATCCATGCAAAATTAAATTCATTAGAAAAATGTCAAATCTTTGGGCCTATTATTTTAACACCTGAAAATGTTAAGCTAGTAGGCTATAAATGGGTTTTGTGCATAAACATAATGAGAAAAATGAAATTGTGAGATCTAAAGCATGACTTGTAATATAAGGTTTCTCACAATGACCTGGCATTAATTATGAGGAAACTTATTCCCCAGTTGTGGATGCAATTAAATTTAGATTTTTAATCAGCATAGTAAGTTTAAAAGGACCTCATATGCCACTTATGGACATTGTTATAGCTTATTTGTATGGATCACTTGATAATGACATATATATGAAAGTCCCTGAAGGACTAAAAATGCCTGAAGCATGTAGCTCAAAGCCTCCAGAAATGTATTCAATTAAGCTACAAAGATCCTTGTATGGACTAAAATAATATGAATGAATGTGGTATAACCGCTTTAGTGAATATCTTTTGAAGGAAGGATATACTAACAATTCAATTTGTCCATGTGTTTTTATTAAAAAAAAATGAAGTCTGGTTTTGCTATAATTATAGTTTATATTGTATCATTAGCCTGACGAGTTGACAAAGATAATAACTTACTTAAAAATAAATTTGAAATGAAAGATTTGGGACAAACAAAATTTTGTTTCAGCTTACAGATCAAGCATTAATTTGGAGGGATTTATTCATCAGTCAATTTATATTAAAAAGATATTAAAATGTTTTAATATGAATAAATCTCATCCAATGAGTTCTCCCATGATTGTTCGATCCCTTTATGAGAAAAATGACCCTTTTCATCCTCAAGAAGATGATGAAGAAATACTTGGTTCAGAAGTACTATATCTTAGTACAATTGGTACATTAATGTATCTTGCTAACTATACAAGACCTGATATAACATTTTTTATGAGTTTACTAGCAAGATATAGTTTTTCACCAACTCAAAGACATTGGAATGGTGTGAAACAAATATTCCGTTATTTACATGGTACATCATATATGAGTTTATTTTACCGGCATGACTCAAAATCAGAATTAATCGGATATGTAGATACTGGATATTTATCTGATCCACATAAAGCTCAATCACAAATGAGTTACTTGTTTACATATGGTGGCACTGCTATATTTTGGCGTTCTACTAAGCAAACTCTAAATGCCACATCATCTAATTATTCTGAAATATTGGCAATTCACGAGGCTAGTAGAGAATGCATATGATTAAGATCTGTGATCCAACATATCAAAGAAATATGTAATCTTCAATTTAATAAAAGAAGTGCAACAGTATTATATGAAGATAATGTTGTTTATATTACATATCTCAAGGGAGGATACATTAAAGGAGATAGAATCAAGCACATTTCACCAAAATTCTTTTTCACACATGATCTTCAGAAGCAATGAGTTTTAAATGTTCATCAAATTCAATCTATTGATAATTTGATAGATTTGTTTATAAAGGCACTTCCTACAACTACATTTGAGAAGTTGGTGAACAAAATTTGCATTTACTGACTAAGAGATCTTTGTTAGAAATCATATTTTCATGAGGAAAAGATTTTTGTGCATTATACTCTTTTTCCCTTAGCATATGTTTTATCCCATTTGATTTTCTAGGCAAGATTTTTAATGATTATGGCGCAAGTTCTATAAGAATAATATACTTTTTTTCTTCACTAAAATTTTTTTCCCACGTGATTTTTTTAGTAAGATTTTAATGATGCATATTCTTTGTAATAGATGTTTAAGGAGAAGTGTTGTGATAATATTTAAATTATATGATAAAATTAGATATCTATCATATCACTGCAGATAGAACTCTATTTATATTCTTATCTCTATAATATTTTACACTTATATCAATAGGTATTACAATTAATAAAGTTATATACACAAAAGTTATCATCTCTTCTATTTTTTTTTTCTTTACTTTTCTCTATTCTTTCTCTTTATTTTATAACAATTAGCCATTTATTTTTCAATTATCTATTAAAAAATCTTATTAGCCATAATTCATTATCTGATCTCTGTTTTGAAAATTCAAATTTATAAGAATTTATAATTCAAATTTATAAGAATTTGTAAGAATTCAATAAGATAATATCCCCTGATTTTGAAAACTCATAATTTATCTGAATTCATTTTAAATTTATTCTATATTATCAATTTTCATAATTTGGAGAAAGTAATTTATCAAGTGAGAAAAAAAAAAGAAGAAAATAATTTATAAAATTTAATTTTTTAATTTAAAAAAGAAATGACTTTAAACTAAATAAGAATTATATATTTTGCAAAAAAATTTAATCTAATTAGAACTTGATTTATTGTGAATCAAATTATATAAATATAAATATATAAAATTGTGCAATGCATAATGTAAATAAGAAATGACGCACATGTGCGCCCTTGACTTTAGTCGTATGATTAATTTTGCTTGAGTTAGTAATAATATTTTGAGTGAAATTAATATATTATTATTAGTCGCATTGAAATACAAATTTATATATTTTAAATCATAAAAGTATTTTGACTGTTTATTAATGAAAACATCTTCTTTACTATCTAACAAAACACAAAATTACTTTTTATGTTAAACGGGTGAAATTCATTGATTATTATGTTGCATGATAATTTTTTTAGAATAATATTTTATTCATTATGTTTTTATGTTAAACGTGACATATGGGGTCGGTGGCGTCGAAGATGCGAGGGAGGAAGAGGATGTCACCGATTATGTAGTTTGGCGGGGCCGAGGGGCCACGTGCTTTTTAATCTTTCAAATATAAAATTTTTTAAATGTGAAATTATAAAAATTTAATTATTTATTATATTTGACCCTTTTATTTTACATTATATTTAAAAAAAATAAAAATAAGACAAGGTAAGATTTTAGAAAATAAATAGATGTAAGATTTTATAAGATAAGGTAGAGTTTTTAATTTACATTATTTGAAATGATAGATGATAAATAAAGATTTTAAGAGATAAGATATAATATATTATTTGATTTGAAGTACTGAATAGAATAATTTAAATTGAAGTACTCTATTTTTTAAATCCACCAATTTGGTAGGTTAAGATTTGATGGATTTTGTAGATTTTTTAAAATATCTGAAAATTTTATTTTCTAATTAGTATTTCCTTCCTAAACATAGGTTTAAGATATCAAAACCTTATAAAACTCATAAAAAGCTCCAAAAATCCTAATCCAAACAGAGTGTTTGGTAATAATTTTCTTTTAATATATAAAAATTAATTTAATTATATATATTACATTAATATAAATTATGATCTAAAAAATTTGATCATGGAAATAATATTTTTTAACTCCATCACTGATTGCCGCATTTTGAGAGCTCTGCAAAGTAACAATTAACTAAGTTTAAACTAAATAAATAAATAATAATCAAGTGTCTTTATTCTTGTTTATTTGCTAGTAGTTGTTTGCAATATGTTCTTTTATTTTATTAAGTACTAACAATATAAAAATGGTTTGGGTGGCGTTATTTTGAGAGCAAATTAAAATTGTTAACTTTTCAATTGATAAAATTATCCTTATAGTTATTAATGCTTACTTACCTTTAATACCTTTATTAATTTCAATTATAATCTTCTCTATTATATCAATTTTTCTATGTAAATTTACATAATATATTTATTTTTATAAATATATAATAATTATAATATTATTTTTATTAACTTCATCATACTAATTAATAATAAATTATTAAAATTAGGTTAAAAAATCAAAACTAAGTATTAAATGACTTATCAAATTGAAAATTTCAAATTTTCACTTTTTTTTTAAAACTACTATCTTATTTTTTATATTTATTTTACTTATTTTTATTAAAAAAAAATTAAAATGCCTTTTTTGTGGACTATACCTTTTGTGGTTCTTAAAAAATTAAGTGATATTTTAATAATTTTTATAATAAATTAAAAACTATGTATTTAACTATTTTTATAAAATATTATGAAAAAATATAAGAAATGCTTTTATTTTTTTTGCAAGTATTAACTCGAATATATATATAAAATATTATGAAATTTTAATATAATTAATTTAATTTTACTTTAAATATAACTTATTTTTTATTTTTAAATTTTAATAATATATATTTTTATTTAATAATAATATTTTTTTGCACATTAATATCGCTCATTTTAAAAAATATTTATGAAAAGTAATTTATTAAAAAAAAAAGTCCAATTGCTAGTTATTGATCATATTTAATGATATATAAGGTAATTTTAGCATATTAAGTATAAGGTTAATTTTATCAATAAAAATAACTAACAAACTTTGCTTTGGATCTATCCAAATTTGTGCCATCTAGAAAAACAATATAAAAATGGTTCATCTTAAAATATAAGAAAAAAAAGGAAAAAAATATATATATATATATAGAAGGTAATGTTTGAAAAGCACACCACACCACCAATGATGAGATGAAATCATAATTATTATTTTTATCTATTTAATATGTTTAAATTCCACATCTAATTGAATTTGGTAAATATTGAACCATACCTTATGATGAATGTAACATAAACAATATAACTTTTTTTCTATTGAAGAATAATAAATTATTGATGTCTTATTCTAAAAGGAAAAAGTGAAATTATTTAATTTCATAAAAGAGTTACAAATATTTAAAAGTGAACATTAAAATAAATCTCATATTTGACCATATGTTTGAATATTCAAAATAAGAAAAATAAATTGGAACTTTTTAATAAGCAAGCCAATATATATAGTAGATAATTTCAGAAAAAGTATGATCCATTATTTTATAAACCTCGGCTTCCTTTTTTTTTTTACTAAAAATTATTTTCCATATTTTCTAACATTTCAAACATTTCAAAAAATTAATTAACGAAAAATATTTCCTAATCAATAAAAAATTAAGTCATTTTTAAGGAAAATGACTTTTTTCAAAATAAAAAGTCATTTTTTAAATTTTGATAAATTCATTATAATAAATGAAAAATACATAAATACCAAATTATTAATCTGCTAATCATAGATACTCATTATTAGAGACCACTAATGATCACCATCGACCTCCAACGACAATTGACAATTACCACCAGTTGTTTGCTATCACCAAATTTACTACTTTATGTATTTTTCTCATATTTGACAATAAAATTTAAAAAATATGAAATTCTTAAAAGTTTAAATATGTTTGTAATTTTATAAATTAAAATTTTTAATATTTTTAACTAATTTTTAATACTGTAACCAAACAACAGAGTACTAGTTCTTTGAAATTTTTTTTTTTAGAAAATATTTTCTAAAAACAAATTACTTTCTACAAAATAAACGAAGCAAATTATTTTCTACAAAATAAACAGAGTTGCAGTAAATTTATATAATGCATGTTTGCTTGATGCAATTTGATAACAATATGTAATTTATGCATATTTTATAGCATTGATATTAAATTTTAGTCTCTTATTTGACCAAAAAAAAAAAATCAATCTACGGAGACATCTTTTTCTTTCCTTAACACGTCTTTGAATGCATATCAATAAATAATTAATGTGTTTCATTTTCTTAATTTGATATTATTTATTTTTAACAAAAATTCAATTAAGTGCATATTATTTTCTAAAAAAATAAAACCTAGTTGGAATTGAAGGAGTAATTTGGTTAGTAAAGGGATATATTCTTTGTGTTATTGGTTAATATTTAGTAAAGGATATATTCTTTGTGCTATTGGTCAAATTTTTAAGGAATAATTAATTTTCTATTATATTACGTTTCTCTTTAAAAACATATTTATCTAAGATTAATCATGACGTGGGCTTTTTTTTTTTTTTTTTTTTTTCATTTTCATTGAAAGTTGCTTAATTTCAACATTGAAATTACATCTTTAATAAAAGAAAATTAATTAATAGGGTGTGAAAAACTCCATCCACGTGATACCTAACCATGGTGACAAAATGGTCGTTTCATTAATTTTAGAGAAAACAAATGCAAAACACTTTCTGTTTTGAGCTGATTGTCATGAGTCAATAGAGTGTGTTTTTGGTTAAAGTTATTTTTGTTCATCTACTTTTATTTTATGCGGAGTTTAGTAAATTATATATGGTTTAGGAAAAGTTATATATTTTTTAATTTTTCTCAAATTATGATTTATAAGGTTTTTTTTTAAATGTTTTAAAAGTAATTTTAAAAAGTAGTTGTTAGGTATAAATCTCTCAAATTATAAATAATTATCATTAATTTTATGAAAATATTAAAGGAAAGTGCTACCTCATATTATATAGTCTAATGTATTCTGTTGAATATTTTTCCTCCATGATATTAAAAAAAAAGTTATTAATTTAGGTGTTTTTTATTGTTATTTTGTTTTTAAACAAGGTAACCTACTTTATTTGCAAAAAAATAATTTTTTTTATGAAAAATCATAATTTTATTTATATTTTATTTATAAATTAAACTATTTTTTGCACTATTTAATTACGAAAAAAAGTTTTAATTTTATAAAAATATGATTTATTTTATATAAAATAACAATTTTACGAGAAAAATAATTTTATAATTATGAAAAAATGGTACTATTTAAAAAAATCAAATTTTTCTCATAAAAGATAATGTATAGGTTAATTCTTAGGTTATTTATTTTAAAATAAAGTATAAAATTTTATTTTTTTGTATGTCTAATAGGATAGTGACAAATAATAAATATAATTAAAATATTTAAAATATTATAATTAAGTAAACATGTCATTACATTTTACTAATTAAAAATCAGAAACGCTATAACGATTAAGGTAATATTTTAAATTTGTATACTTATAAACTTTATAATTAGTCTAATTTATGAAAAAATATGAGAAGATTATGAATTTTAGTAAGAGAGCCATTTTTTCATAATTATGAAAGTATTTTTCTTTTTTTTTTTTAAATTGTTGTTTTGCAAAAAATAAGTCATATTTTTTTAAAATTAAAGTTTTTTCACAACTAAGAAGAATTATAAAAAAAATTTTAATTTATGAAAAAATATAAATAAAATTATGTTTTTTCATTAAAAAAAAGTTATTTTTTCTCAAATAAAATATGTTATTTTATTTTTAAACAAAATAACTATGGAAAGCAGTTATAAACGTAATCTCAAACCTACTAAGAGTTAGATAATTAATTGTTAGAAAAGTGAGGTTAATGATTTATGGTCAAAGCAAACAAAAGCAAGAAAAAAAAAAAGTACAACTTCAAGAACTAATTTGAGAGTTGAACGTTGCTCTTTTTCATTGCAATTATATAGATTAATTGTAGCTAATTGTTTTAAAAAGGTAAAGATGTCGAACTGATAGGGAAAGGGCTGGATAGGTTCATCAACATTTGTTACATCAATGTTACTCTTAATGGTGAGAATAAGGCTTTTATAGAAGATTTGAATACATAGTCAATTCGGTAATCCATGATGAGGACACTTTCTTTGCAAATTTTTAAACATATCTCATGCTTTATATAGAGAGACATTGTCTTGCATAATGAAGATAAAAATCTCATATCTCAATTTTGTGATTTTATCTGGTAGAAAATATTTGCCTAGAAAAGTGCTTACCATATCATACCAAGTGGCAATGGAACCGGCCTTAAGACCTGTTAACCATAGCTTACCATCACTCATTAAAGCAAATTCAAAATAGTTAAAGTCGAATTGCATTTTTGGTCAGTCTATTTATATTTATAGTATTACAAATCTCCAAAAATTGTGTCAAATGCACATTGGGATCTTCACGGTCAACTCCCTCAAAATGAGTGTATTATACCATTTACATCAAAGCCCACTTTTAGCTCAAAGTTGTTGGCTGCTACAACTAGGCTCTCTATCAGAGGTCTTTGGCCTTAGGAATTTGGGATAGTGTAAGCTAGCAATAGTTGGTTTCTGTTTTTAGCCATCAAAATTTATTCTTGCTCTTTAAAATACTCTCCTTCATTACTTTCTCTTTAGCCTTATCTTCCTTAAACATAATCAATACGGAAGGATTATCTTCTTTACCTACTTGCTTTTCTCCTCTAAGTTCTTGCCCTCTAGAGTGGCTTGCTAGCTCTTATTCTAGCAACAGTCTTTGCTTTTTTAGTTTTTTGAGTGGTTGAACATTGTTATCACTTCTCATAAACACTTATGAACCCTATAAAAACACACACAAACACTTTGAATAAACAAAAAGGAAAAGCAACTAAAGTATTAGAAAAGTTACTAATATTGATATCAAAAACATTGTCTCCCTGACAATGGCATAAAAAATTTAAACATTGCTCTTTCTTACCATAAGTATACAGGTCAATTGCAGCTAGTAGTTTAAAACAGTAAGTATATTGATGATTTCTTAGTTTGATTGTTTAATACTAAAATAAGAAGTAATTAACAAACAAGTAGTTAATCAGTTAAACGAAAATTCAATGGGAAAAAGATGTAAGATTTAGATTTTAATTAACTCTCATAGCTTGTGGAATATGTATACTTTTATCTTTGTTTCAAGAAATGCAAGGAATTAAAGATGGCTTTTCCTTAATTAAGTAAAGTTCTCTCTTAAGGTAAACCACTCATATCCATATTAAACCCATTCCTACTGTCATGGTCACAAGTATTAATAGGATTCCTTAAGTTCTTTGGATGAACAAAACACATCATTTAAGCATACCCATATCTCTACATGGTAACTCTTTTAGATTTATCAATCCCATGAAGAAAGAACCCACTTCCACTCTCGCTACTTTATGGATTACCTTAGATTGTGCAAATCATGATGGCCAAATATTCACACAAAAATTAAGCTCAAGATAGATAGATTAATTCCAAACAAACCCATCACAAAATAGAGTATACACAATGCCAAAAGCACTCAAGTTAATCAACATCTAAATACTAGTTAGGAACTTACCCACTCATCATAGAAGTAAATAAGTGAATACTAAATTGCATTGAAATTAATAAAAGCATCTTTATAAGTATTTAAAGGGAATGAGTTTAAGAGCAAATTCAATGAAGAACTACAAAATTGAAGCTCAAGAAGATCATCCCCTTGAATCCAAAATAGCAATTTCTTCTTGAGGTCTAATCAACTAACTAATTATTTGAGTAAAATGGAAATAATCTATCCTAGATCTAAGAGTACTATTTTCAAAGATTTTTTCTGAGGCAAAAATCATGCTCTAGAGTTAGAAAAAAAAGAATGAATATATAATATGTTCAAATATGAGCATTAAGTACAAGATTCTAAGTAGGGGACCACTTTTCTCATACTCATGCATGGGCTTATGCTCCTCCAGATGTAGGCCCTATGTGATTTCTTAATTTTGGAAATTTAGTCTAGTGGCGAATTAAAATGCACGACTTCGTGCACGGGCTCGTGCTCTAATGAGCTTGGTATTTTGGATTTAGCTGTTGCAAGTGTTCGTGTCTCTCTTTCTACATGGGTTCGTGTGACTCCCTTTTGGTAGTTTTTGGCTCTTTTCCTTTTTTGAAACCTTTTAGCTCTTTCACCTATAAATCTTTTATTTTTTGTATAATTCAGACTTGGGCCAAAGAATGATAATATTCATCTTCTATGTTACAGAAATATAAAGAAGAGAAATTGAGAGAGAATAATAATTGAGAGAATAGTTGAGAGAATCGTATAGAGAATTGTGTATGTGTATATTGCGTTATAAACTATTTATAATAGAGTTAGGATATTAATCAGGAAAGGATAAAGATTTAGGAGTATACAACTAATTAGGAATAATTCTAACTTTGCTAACTCTCCCCTCAAACTCAAGATGACAATGTAACGGCTTGAGTTAGCCAATCAAAACGCGAAATCAGAGCATGAAACTAGACCACAGTAATAGAGCATTCAACTAGAGTGCAAAATCGGAGTGCAGTAATAGAGTGCATATCAAAATGCATATTAGAGTGCATATTGGAGCATGTATCAGAGCGCATATCAAAGTACGTATCATAGTACATATAGGAGCACATATTAGGGTGCATATCAGAGCATGTATTGGAGTGGTATCAAAAGGGGATGAATGTGATGATTTTCAATGATAAAATGATTTTATATAACAAAAAACATTGATGAGAATAATAATTTGCAGAAGAAAATTAATTGAATTTTTTAACATAATTTCAAAGCATAAAAAGCAGAAGTCCGAAAACAAAACAAATGTTCTAATAAAAAGAGGAGTGTGGGTTTTTTCCCTTTTTCTTTTTCATTTAGAAGAGAATTTTAGAATGGAAGACAAAATTTGATAGCAGAGACTTTGATATCATGTTATAGAAATATAAAGAAGAAAATTGAGAGAGAATAATAATTGAGAGGGTGTTTTCTATATTTACTTTATTTATGAAAAAATAATTTTTTACGAAAAATTATAATTTTATTTATATTTTTTTGTAAAGTAAATTATTTTTTCACAATTCTATTTAATCGCAAAAAGAGTTTTAATTTTACGAAAATATAATTTATTTTATACAAATTAACAATTTTACGAGAAAAATGGTTCTGTAATTACGAAAAAAATGATATTCTTTTAAAAAAAATTACAATCTTCTTATAAATGGTATCGTATAGGCAAATACTTAAATTAATTTATTTTAAAATAAAGCACAAAATTTTATTTTTTTATAACTAATAGAATAGTGACAAATAATAAATATAATTAAAATATTTAAAATATTGTAATTAAATTAACTTGTTATTATATTTTACTAATTAAAAATAAGAAATATTAGAATGATTGATGTAGTATTTTAAATTTATATATTTATAAACTTTATAGAAAAATAGTTTAATTTACGAAAAAATATAAAAAGATTATAATTTTTTATAAGAGAGTTATTTTTTCATAATTACAAAACTATTTTTCTTTTCATAAAATTATTATTTTGCAAAAAATAAGTCAATATTTCTATAAAATTAAATGTTTTTTCACAACTAAAAAAATTACCAAATAATAGTCTAATTTATGAAAAGATATAAATAAAATTGTATTTTTTATAAAAAATTATTTTTTTTGCAAACAAAATAGGTTATTTTGTTTTTAAATATATTAATAATAGAAAACACCATAATTGAGAGAATTGTATAAAGAATTGTGCCTGTGTATATTGAGTTACAATCTATATAATACAGCCGGGATACTAATCAAGAAAGGATAAGGATTTAAGAATATATAACTAAATAGGAATATACAACTAATTAAAAATAATATTAATTATGCTAACATTCTATTTGCTAAAGACTCAAGCAAATTATATATAAATTTAAGGGAAATTCATGCATAGATATAGAGCAAAATCAAGCACATCAAGAGTGGTAATAGGCAAATCCAAATGTGAATTTGCAAGTGGAAACTGAGAAGGATCTTTTTTCATTCAAAAGAAATTACAAATCTCACAAATTTTTTTCATCACCAATATTGTCTTTTTCACTACTATATGACTCATAAGTTGTGATTTTTATTGATTTGGCATGACACAATGAATTCCGCGGTTGTATCCAAATATGAAAAAGGAAGCAATTTAATTTAATTTCAGATTTTTTCTTTGTTAGGGATAAGATGACCAAACCAGAAAAAGATACTCTCGATATAAGTAAGTATTTTCTATGAATATAAAGTTTGTTTGAAATTATCATACTATTAGGTATTGTTAGTTTAGCTGATATCATTTTAAAAAATATTAATAAAAATAATTAAAATTTAATTTCTTTGATATATACAAATTCATGAATACTTTAGAACATTTTAAAAAAATAAAAAAAATATGTTGAAAGAATAAGAATTAATGATGCGTTTGGTATACTGTAATGAGATGTAATGTAATATAATCGAATGAATTTTTAATATAAATTTATAATAAAAATTCAATTGATTACATTACATTATATTTCATTAAAACCTACCAAACGCACCATAAGAAGCTAGTAATAATAATAATAATAATAATAACAAATCAATGTTTTTGCTTTCTTAACAAAACACTCAGCCTTAAGTATGATAAGTTTAACTGAACCATCGGTTTCAATTTAGAACTGATGGTTTTGATTTAATAAAATGTTCAAATCGAAAGTATATATGATTTTTATGGTTTCGATTTTAGTTTATAATAGATCAAATTTTAGTTTTGGTTTCGTTTTGAAACCAATTTATTTATTATGGTTTAAAACTTGTTTTAAACCGATTAATTTTAATTAAAAAATTAATATAACATAATAAAATAATTTAAAATAAAATTTTAATAAAAAATAAAATTTATTAAAATACAATTGTACATTAAAAAAGGGCTTGCATTTAATTTTTACATTAATTTATTAAAATATAATTGTATGACTAGTTTAACCAAACCGTCATTTTAGATTTAAAATAAGCAATTTTAATTTTTAGTCTATTTTTTATAGAAACTAAGACTAAAACCAAGCTCATTAAGATTTTTATTACAAACCGAAACCATACCTGAAAAATAATTTTGATTTTAGTTTATTCAGCCAGTTTTGATGTAGTTTAACGGTTTCGATTTGGTTTTGGTTGTTCTTACCCAGCCTTATAAAAAATTAAATTTATTTCTCAAAAAAATAAATTATTATTTTTTATTTTAATACATTAGAAATTTTTAAAAAATAAAAGAACAGTGTGCATTACAAAATAAATATTCAGAAATTGAATTATTCACCTAAGAGTCATAACTATTAAAAGTAATAATTGAATAATAGATTGTGCATACAAGGAAGAAAAATATCCCAGTCCCATAATTCACCCGTTACATAAAAAAAAAAAAGAAAATTAACAATGAAATATCCCTCCCTCTCTGTCTCCCTCTCTCTTTTCCTTTATGGCTCCCCAAGATATATTCCATAGCCCATAGCCCAATTTATATGAGGTAGCAAATGAATTCTGGTTTTATAATAGAGAGATCTGTCTTTAACAAGTCATTTTCTTAAAAATAAAAAGCAAGTTTATAAAGATACTGAGGATTTTTATAGATGAACAGCAAATTGCATAGAGCTTGTTATTAAAGTTCAAATATTAATAACATTCCATATTATGTGGTTGCTAAAAAATTATAATCTAACTTTGTTTAGTGGGTGAGAATTTTTTTTTTTTTAATATTAAGAAGAGGAAATATTTAACAGAAAAATGTTAGGTTGTGTTTGATTGGCAGGATAGGACAATTAAAAACTGGACAAGATAAGACATTATAAAATAAGATATGACAAAATTTTATCCTATCTAATGTTTGAAATAATTGAAATTAGAACTGGACATATTATAAAGATGATAATAATGCTTTTATGAGCTAAATGTTTAAATATTTAATAAAAAAATCAGTATAATAAATATTTAAAATAGTAAAAATCAAAATATTTTAATGTATTAAATATTAATTTATACATACTATTTAATGAATAAACACATTACATTATAAAAAAAATCAAATATTTATTATCAAACATAATATTTCTAAATAAAATATAAATAATTATAAGAACTTAGAAATAAAATATAAAAATAAAAAATTGTTTACTACTCATTAAATAAAAAATTAAAAATGAAATATACATATTTATTCTATAATTTGGTTTTAGATATTTTAGATAAATGAATTTTGCCCCATCAAAAAAAAAATCTCATTTTATGTTTATTAGCTAAGTATTACGAAAAGTTATTTAAAGAAAAAAAATTATTCATTATACATAACTATAATAAAAAAAAAGTTTCATAAAAAATATTAAAAAGGAAATAAAACTAAAAAATAAGTTAAAAAAACTTAAAAAATAAATTTGTATTTATGTGAGGATAGTTTTAGAAATAAAGTACTAAATTTCAATTTTTAAGGAGAGGTATAAAAGGACTCATATTGAGTGGTAGGATATGACAAAATTTAGCTTTTATTCAATACTTATGATACTAAAAAATTACCAAACGGTAGATTAGATATTTTAGTAATGTTCTGTCCAGTGCCTCAATACCAACTAAATGCAACTTTATATTATACAACAAGGAATAGTTTTTTTTTTCTTTTCTTTTTTAACATTTCTCAATAAAGGTGTAACAACCATTTTTTATTTTAAAAATTTGAATACGATATTTTTTACTTCACATATCCTTAAAATGAATATACCTAATTATACCTAATTGATAGTAGGTGAGGAATTTAATATTGAAACAATAAAAGTGAATCAATTTATATCTTTTTAAGCTTAATCATCCATTTCAATTATTAGTGCAATAGACTTTTTGTTTAAACTAAAATATTAGCATTATGCCAAAGTCATATAATTATAATAAGTCACTTCCAAATTATACAATTATGTGCAAACATCAATTTCATTTTTATACAATTCAAATTCTACAGGAGAAGTTTTAAAATTTTAAAAATTGAATATATAACTTTTTTTATTACTAGGCAAACATAAAATAACTTCAATATTAAATAAATATAAAAATTTACAATTTTTTTTTTATTTTTATCAGTCAAAGTATTCTTAACCCAATTTATTTATTTATTGAAATTAAATTTCTTTTATGTGATTCTAAAGGCTTTCAATTGAGAAATTATTTTTCAGGCATTAACTTTAAAACTTATACTTAGATTAAAAAGTAAATCAAGCTAACACTTGAGATTTGAAGTTAAACTAATAATTTTATAATATTAATTAGCTAGGGTAAATCTCAAAATTCAATATAGCTAAACAAAATCGTGAAAGTAACTGCATCATAAAGACAAATGCTTCTGTGAATAGTCTAAGACTTTAGACTTTAAAAGGATACATGGGGTCAAAAAGATTTATGGACGCGGCAAAAGCCAAGAAATTCTTGGATTTGGCAACGGGTCTGCGTCACCATTTTTTTTTTTTTCTCTAATGAGCATTCAGTCATTAAAGAGGACATTAGGCTTAATTCAGTACATAATGTAATTGCAATACAAGCTTCTCTCAGAAAAAGAAATATATCCACTAAAAAAAGTTTGAACAAAAGATTTGACGTCTAAAAAATTGACCCAAAAAACTATAAATTTAATAAAAATACCAAAATAGTCCTGATACTCCTCCCTTCCTACAGCTTCTTTTATCGTCGTCACCAGCAACCAACCAAACTAAATGGAAGACCACTGGGAAGACCAGTCCTAAGAATAGAGCAAATGGAGAGATTATGCACTGAAAAAGGTATAAATAATCCTATTGATGGACAATTGTTATAAAATTGAGAATATGGTATTCAAAAAAATCATTTACACTGTACAGAGATAGCTCTATATATACAAGAGAAATAAGTTAACTAAATTCTATTATTAGCTCTAACTACTTGCCAGCTCATCATAACTACTTTCTAATTAACTAACCAACTAAGAAATAAATACAGTGCTTGATTTCAATTCTGTTTAATAGCTTCACACTTCCCCTCAAGATGCACATACATGTTATGTATGTTCATCTTGCTCATCAAATAACAGAAATGAGTTGGATGCAAAGCTTTGGTGAACAAGTCTGCTATTTGATCTTCAGTCTTCAAATACTCAAGCTTTATTAATCTAGACTGAACTTTTTCTCTAATAAAATGACAATCTAACTCAATGTGTTTCGTTCTTTCATGAAACACTGGATTCTTAGCAATCTGAATTGCTAAAATATTGTCACAATAAAGCATCACAGGTTGAGAATGGTCTATTTTAAAATCTTTTAACAAACTTATAAGCCAAACCACCTCACACACTGTTATAGCCATTGACCTGTATTCTTCTTCAGCAGAGCTCCTTGAAACCACAGCTTGTTTCTTGGACTTCCAACTTATCAAAGATTGTCCCAGGAAAACTGAAAAACCTGTCAATGACCTTCTTATTTCAGCACATCCTCCCCAATCACTGTCTGAGTATGCATTAAGCTGAAGCTGAGAAAGTGAGGAAAATAATATTCCTTGCCTTGGAGCTTTCTTTATATACTTCAAAACTTTGTAAGCAGCCTGCATATGTGCTTCTGAAGGTATGTCTATAAATTGAGTTAGTACATTAACTGCATAACATATATCAGGCCTAGTTAAGGTGAGATACATGAGTTTTCCCACCAATTGCCTATATTTTGTAACATCTTCCAAGAGGTTCTGATATGAATGCATTAACTTGTGATTAACCTCAATTGGAATGTTGCTTGGTTTTGCACCTAGTAAGCTATATTCTTGGAGTAACTCAAGTGAATACTTCCTTTGACAAATACTTATCCCTTGTTTTGATCTGGCTAATTCAATGCTAAGGAAATATCTCAAATCCCCTAAATCCCTCAATTTAAAATGTGCACTAAGATCTTGCTTTAACTGCTCCAACCTTTCTTTGCTATTGCTAGCAATTGCAATATCATCCACATATACAAGAAGAGCTATAAAATCTGAATCTATAGATTTTGTAAAGAGAGAATAATCTGATTTGGATTGCTCAAAACCAAGATGTAAAAGGGAATCAGTAAATTTGGCATTCCATTGCCTAGAAGCCTGTTTCAATCCATAAAATGATTTTTGAAGTTTGCACACCAATTTGCCCTTCTTGCTGCTATTGTTTTGGTTACCAGATTCCACCAAAGTCTCCCCCTAAAGCTGGTAACCTTGAGGCAAATCCATATAAACAGTCTCTTCAAGATCTCCATTTAAAAAAGCATTGTGCACATCTAACTGTCTAAGAAACCATCCATTTATAGCAGCTAAAGACAAGAATAGTCGAACAGTAGTATGTTTAACTACTGGACTAAAAGTTTCTTGATAATCAAACCCCTCCCTTTGATTATAACCCTTAGCCACCAATCTGGCCTTATACCTCTCAATTGTCCCATCAAAATACAATTTAACCTTATAGACCCATTTGCAGCCTATAGGTTTCTGTCCCTCAGGTAAAGCAACAACAGTCCATGTGTTATTAGCCTCCAGAGCACTGAGTTCAGATTTCATGGCCTCATTCCAATGATCATAAGTACTAGCTTGTTCATAAGTAGTAGGTTCAAATATAGTAGATAAAGAAAAAACAAAATGTTTGTAAGGATTGGAAAGCTTATCATAAGATAAACAATGTTGAATAGGATGAGCTGTGACATAAGATGCACCAGATGTACTAAGATTATTTTTGAGTTGATGATGGTAATCATGCAAATAAGTGGGTAATTTGGTAGGTCTAGAACTTTTTCGAATGGTTGATGGGACTAGAACAATAGGATTAGATGCTGAAATGATATCAGGTGAAAGATGAATGGGAGAAGATGGAATAATTGCAGGTGAATGTGAAGATGAACTGGAATATGTTAAGATAGGATATGGAGAATTTGGAGGAGATAAAGGAATATTAGGCTCTATATCAGTAGGAGGGGGAAAAGATGTATTATTCTGGATAGGAGGTATAACTGGCAAATTTATTATTTTATTAGGGACAGTGGGCAAAACTAATTGAGAGGTGAAGGAAGTATCTAAATCAGAAGGAGATGTAGAAGCAAAAGGAAATGATTTTTCATGAAATTCTACATCTCTAGAAAAGAAACAGTATTAGAATCTAGATCAAACAGCTTATAACCTTTGACAGTATTTGAATACCCTATGAAAACACACTTCTTGGACCTTGGATCAAATTTTTTTCTGAGGCAAAGTATTGACAGCAAAAGACAAACAACTAAATGATTTAAGATGTGAATAGGAAGGAGGTTTAGAAAAAAACATTTCATTTGGGGTTTTATTGTTCAAGACAGGAGTTGGTGTCCTATTGATTAGGTATACTGCTGTGAGAACAGCATCCCCCCAAAATTTGATAGGTAATGAAGAATGGAACAACAAAGCTCTTGAAATGTTAAGAATATGCTGATGCTTCCTCTCAGCAACCCCATTCTGCTGAGGGGTTTATGGGCAGCTAGTTTGATGGATGACACCATGTTCATGATAAAATGAGGGTAAAGAAAATTCTAAGCCATTATCTGACCTGAGAATCTTAATGGATTTTTGGAACTGATTTTTGACAAAATTATAAAATTGAGGAAGAAGGTGAGATAGTTCAGATTTATGTTTCATTAGAAAGACCCATACACACTTAGAAAAGTCATCCACAAGAGTTAAAAAATAATGATTCCCATAAAGTTCTGGTTGTGAAAAAGGTCCCCATACATCACAATGAACCAATTCAAACAAATCTATTGTATTATTAACATGAATGGGAAATACATTTCTTTTTTGTTTAGCTTTTGGACATGTATTACAAACAGAAAACTCTGAACTATTTACATCAGAAACAGGAATAAAAGACTGAATTTTATGGAAAGGAACATGGCCTAATCTATAGTACCATATGTCAAGAGAAGCCATATGAACAGAAGATTGCAAAGGATAGACAAAAGACATATGAGTAGACTGGGAAAGCTTGGAATTCTGTTGAAGATAGAACAATCCTTCCTTTAATTCAGCCAATCCAATCATCATCCATGATGAGAGGACCTAGATGAAACATTGTTTATGAATGAAAATGAGACATAACTTATCATCAATGAGTAATTTGCTGACTGAAATCAAGTTGAAATTGAAGGTAGGAACTAACAAAACATTCTGGAGAACAAGATGTGAATTGACTATGACTGTACCAATATGTGTAACCTGAACCTTTACTCCATTTGGTAATGAAACATAGAAATTATGAACTTGAGTATATGAATGAAAGAATTATAGAGTACAAATTATATGATCTGTTGCTCCAGTGTCAATGATCTATGGTGTAGAATTGAACTTTGAAACTAAAAGAGTTTGTAAGATTTGACTATTAGTAGCTGAGAATACTGAATGGTTAGAGAAATTATTACCTGCAAAATTGATTACATGAGCTTGAGTGGAGGGTGGTGATGGTGAATTAGAATGGTTACCAGTAATACTTTGATCATTGAGTAAGGTCATTAATTTCTGAACTTGATCCTTTGAGAAACTTAGATCTGAAATGGAGTTTTTACCAGACTTTGATCCAGCCATATCCATTTGTGCTGCTGAAATTTGATTTGCAGCTTTGAAACCTTGAGATTGAAAACCTTGAGGTCTAGGCTTCGTGAATTTAAAGTCTGGAGGAAAACCAATAAGCCTGAAACATTTTTCTTTAATGTGACCAGGCTTACCACAGTGATAGCAAACTCTAGTATCTCTGTTTTCTCCACTGAAATTCTTCTTAACTGCCATAATAGCTCCGTCACTGAAACTCTGTGACTGCAACATCAAGCTTCTTTGTGTTTCCTCTCGCAAAACCATGTTATACACTTCATCAAGTGAAGGAAATGGTTTCATAGCTATAATTTGTGATCTCAATGCCTGATATGATTCATTAAGTCCATTCAAAAACTTAAAGACAAAATCCTTTTGTGCAGCCTCCACAAACTTCTGAAAACAATTCTCACTACATTGGCCATAAGAACAATGAGGTAGAGGCCTAAAATTCCTCAATTCTTCCCAAATTCCATTTAATTATGTGAAATAAGCATCAATCGTCTTTGTTCCTTGGGTAATTGAACAGATCAAGCTCTGAAGATAGCAGATTCGAGCATCATCAGGTTGAGAAAATCTTTGATTAAGCTTATGCCAAATTTGACTAGCTTCTTCAATGTAAAACACTATAGATGCAATCGAAGGAGAAATAGATCTGAGGAGCCAAGCCACAATCAAATTATTGCATCTACTCCATGGAAGAAACAAATCACTATCTGGAGATGGCTTCTTGATAGTGCCATCTAGAAATCCCTGTTTATTACGAATCAAAACCGCTAAAAGAAAAGATCGTTTCCAGGAAGCAAAATTTGTAAGTGAAAGCTCGGGAGTAACTATAACAGAACTATGATTTTCAGAGTGATGAAGAAAATATGGTGACGACGGATCATCATTTGGATTAGGAGTATAAGAACCAGCCATGAAAACAGTTTAAAAAGCTTCGAAATAGCTTGAAGAAGAAGATTGAAAAATCTTCAATGGAGAAATGACGAAAGAATAACAACTAAGAGAGAGAAACGAGATCTCAACAAACAAGCTTTGATACCATGTTATAAAATTGTGAATATGGTATTCAAAAAAATCACTTGCACTGTACAGAGATAGCTTTATATATACAAGAGAGATAAGCTAACTAAATTCTGTTATTAGCTCTGACTACTTGCCAGCTCATCATAACTACTTTCTAATTAACTAACCAACTAAGAAATAAATAAAGTGCTTGATTTCAATTCTGTTTAATAGCTTCACAACAACCGCAGTGAAAACGGGCCAAAAAAAGCCTATATGCATCGGCTATAATAAAAAATGTGATCGTCGGCTTCCCTGTACACTTGGCTTCATCCATTGAAGAACAACCTTGAAGCTTTGCCTCTGGCTTCCAGAGCCACTCCTACTCCCATCTCATAAATTACCTTAAGGCAACCCTATAGATTTCAAAGAAAAGAGAGAAGCCAATCGAACCCATCTTCAAACTGAGCTACTATAAATCTAGACACAATCGCCGACAAGATCATCAAATATAAAAGACATTCAAACTAACCACAGTGGTAGCAAAAAGACACCATAACAGGCTTAGACAATTATTTATTCTCACACAAAACAAATAGAAAATAAACATCAAAATAAAAGAAATAGAGGGACCCCACGGGTTGCCTTCAGAAGAAAACCTAATGGAGGTGTCAAGCTCACTGACAAGAGAGAAAAGAAGCACCACCGCATATTCCATTTTTCTTCCCCTGACATGTTTTGGCGAGTGAATAATTTGCACCACCCCATATTCCTTTTTCTTCCCCTGACGGGCATCACTTGAGTAGTTACTGTCTGCTTTGGCGAGTGAATAATTTTCATACGAGGCAACTATATTCGTAGCAGCAACTACAGATATTGTGGCATTTTTCAGCTATAGCCAAACAGTCCAATACAAACACAAACGTGGAATACTGAATTCCTCAGGCTTTTTATGTTTGAAGTGAAACAAGACTAACAGGTCTCTGGCAGCCATTATCAGGCCTCAAACCACTAATTTTGGATTGTATTTTTTCTGACCTGAAATCAAGTCCAGAGTAGAAAGCAAATTATAGAGCAATTACGCTGTCTCAGACCATATCCAAAAATCTATGCTCTAAATAATACGAAATTTTGCATTGTGATGCATATTTGTGACCTAACTTCGGCAATAATGGACGATGATTGAGTATTAACCACAATAGAATAGAGGCCCACTAAGCCGAATCAGCCACAAAACTTGAATACTCTCTCTGGCTCTCTCTCTTCGTCTTCTTCTTCTTCTTCCTCCTTTTAAGCATGGAAAGAGAAAATTTTGAATCTAAGTATGTTATACACATTTATTACTAATTTATACCAACATAACGCCATTTCCACTATGGTTGAGAAAAATACTATATATTAATAATATTCTGATTAGAAGTCACTAATACTTGTTTGTAATTTGAATTTCACATGACAATCTAACCATCAAATTTTCCAAGCAAGTAAACAATACTTTCAAATTATGTGTTCCAATAGCATCTAGAACAATGCTTTTTCAAAAAAGTATTTTCCGTCTCAATGCCTAATAGACCATATAGAAAAATCATACAATAAGGCAGCTTTTCAAAATTGATTTGCTAGGTTATCACTATCACTAATTTATATGAAGAAACATTACTGATGTTCTTAACCATGAGAGCAAAGAGATATCTGCATTAGTTTCTAATACTATGCGTACTCCAAGCTTTTAGCAAATTGAAACTGCAATATTACTGGACTATGCAAGGAACACAAAAACTTCTCCCAGCATCGTAGTGCAGGGATATTTATTAAAAAAATACTTGGAGGTACTTTTAAATACCGAGTTCAGGTAATACATCTTCTCCTCTATTCTTCTGCTTTAAAGAGATGGATTTTATTTTTCATTTATCATCCAGCTTTCCTCGAACTCAACTACATTTTAGTCATGAACTAGTTGGGATTCATTACACAAATCAATTTCTTCCATTCAATATCTTAAAAATAATAAATACATAAGATGGAGAGAGAAGAAGAAGACAAAATTTCAATTCCAACTAGTTGCATTTCTAAACAATTTAAACTATTTTCTAGGAAGACAATCCCATATTCCCAATAGTTGTCCACAAAATACACGAATTCATGAATAATCTACATGGCAAGCTTGTTTAAGAAGATCAGACATAAATACATCTGAGGTTCTAAGCAATGATCCTCATATTGGTATCAATACTTGGATATATTACATTTTGAATATTTTGAACAGCTGATATAATACAAAGAAATTCGTAATGAGTATATACAAGTATAACCTTCTATTGATGAAATTCAAGAGAGACAAGAATATTCATTGCATACTACATATCAGGGATGGCCAAAAGAAATTATACTTCCATTAGATCAGTTCATACAACAAGAACAACAATACATAAGCAACATAAAACAGAACTTCATTAACTACAAGCTCTAATGCCAAATAAATTCACAACAAAAGTACATACACTACATGCTCTAATTCTTAACAACTTTCTCATCTTTCTCCACAACTACACCAATCTTTTCATACCTGAATTCCACCGGGAGCACATTAACTTCTATTGGGAACACCGTGCGCCTATTGACAAAGATTGCCCACACAAATAGCACCATAAATGCCAGTAATGCTCCACACCCAGTTGCAAAAATCATCCCAGCAAGAACAGTCAAAGGACAAAGTTTCTTACTGCGCACTCTTAAACTTGTATTACCATTGTCCCTAAAAGCATTTGGATCGACTGGTAAGGAATGCATCCAATAAGGAACCTTCCTTAACTTAAATCTCCATGAATACACATAACATGTCTCTGATAAGTTGTCACCATTCATTGAGCCTAAGGCTACATAAACTTCATTATCTTCCCACGTTTTTGACAGATCAATAGACAATGCAATTAATGGATCAAATGGCCTTTTATCACTCGATTTACTGACCCTAATCTCTAATCTTTTGGAACTCGCATCATAGTCAATCCAGGACTTCAGTTTCTCTCCACTCTTTGTCACGAAATGCGTGGATGGTTCATTATTAACACTTAAAGATACAAGAGTAGTATTAGAGTCATCTGCATTGCCCTTCATTGAAGGGCCAAATTCAATACCCAGATACCCTTTCCCATTTGAAACCTTAAATGGACCTTGACTCAGAAATTTTGATGCAAAATTATAAGAAGCCATAACAAGAGATAGACCAATTCCATTACCTACAACTGAGAACTCAAACTCCGTGGAAAACGATGCCATTGTGCTGGTATTGGAATCGAGAAACTTGAAGGGATCCTTGAGAAAGAGAAGACCAGAACTTGAGGCATTTGGGCTTGTTAGTCGTACATGAGAACCATTATCGGAGATCCTGGCGTCGCCGAGGAGGACAATTTGGGGATCGAAGTTGGGATTACTGGTGGTTAGGGTTACAAGTGAGAGAATAGAAATGGGATATAGGGTTAGAAAATGGAAAATCAGGAAATGCAAGGGAAATGTAGACCTGTAAATGGAAAATGTAGCCATTGTTTTGAAGAAATTTTGGAGCAAATTGATAGGTGATTTATATATGGTTTAAAAAAGACTCCATTTTTAGGATTCTTTAGTACAGAAAACTATTTCAATTCAAGCTCTTTTGAGTGAAGAAGGGACAATGTTCTGGTACATGCGATTCCAAGTGTAATGTTTATTCAAATCTTGGGCTGAGTCTGGGCCCCAATTTCTTTCTCCCATTTAACTTTTTGGCCCAAGTAATTTGATCAAGCAATGTAATCTAGATTTATTTTTTAAAAAAATTTTATGTTCTTTTTATTAATTTTTTATGATTAATAATATATTTTTACGAAAATTTATCATTTTTTTTATTGAAAATTGTTTAAAATATATCAATAATAATATTTAATATAAAAATAATATTTTATTTTAATTTAGAAAGTAAGAGTATAAGATTTGAGAAATAAAACCACCCAAAGATGGATTGGGCCTAATTGAATTTGAAGTAAAGAAACTCCTCAAAGCAGTAAAATCGGCTTAGCAAAAGTGGGTACAATGTACTGCTACTAAGCTCAATTTAACTAAAAAATTTAATATTTAATTCAAGTCAAGTTTTTAAAATTTTGTTCTTTAAGTCAACTCAACTTAATGAAATATTTAAAATATTTGTATGCTAGAATCAATTAGTTAGCATTATAAATTTACATAATCTATTTATTTATAATGAATTAAATTTCAAATTCTAGTTTGAATTATTGCAGGCAATCAAGTGTGATCTTATTGGTTTTCTCATCTCTTTTAAAGATATAAAAAGTGAGAGATTTTATTGATTTTCTGATTTCTTTAAAGATATGAGAAGTGAAAAGCCTTGTATTTGAGTCTCAAATTATTATATTTGCAAGACTGCATGGGTTTGATCTTCAAATTAGTTCAAACATCCTCACACAACTTTTATTCCACTATCATATATAACTATCAAAATATGATAACACTTACAACGTTATATCTACATATATACACATAATTCATAATATTTTTAATGATTTTTGATTCATTAATATTAAAATTATTTAATTAAAATTATTTTTTTACTTACAAACAGGGCATAAATCTAACAAATTTAAGCACACATTTTAGTAAAAGAAATTCCTATAATATCTTGTCAAAGAATTTAGTAGGCCTGAAGGAGCTTCCTTAAAAGCAGTAACGGAGTCAAAAAAAAATTTTTATAGAAGGCTAAATATCTTAAATCCTAATTTATATCAATGTAGTATATATAATTAAACCAACTTTTATATAAATGAAAATTTTCACCTAAAACAAGAGGTCAAATATAATATATGATCAATTTTTTATAATTTTAGGCTGAAAAACTTTGGACGGGGAAAGCTATAGGCCCAAAACCTTCAACCCTTCTTTCTAAATGGAGAAAAGAAGAAAATCTCATCTCGTCATTTCATCGTTGCTCATTCTCGTTAGGCCGAAGTGTTTGGCGTTCCCTTCTAGTTTTTATAATTTTAGACTTAAAAACTTTTGTATTTTGGAGGTTAGGGGGCATGGTCACCCTTGATCCCTTCCTAACTCTGTCATTGCTCAAAAGAATTTCAGCAATGTTTGAAGCAGCTTTTGCAAGCATGTGACAACTAATAAGAAGATGGATGCCTGCATTAGCTATAACAATAGCTTCCATGATTTCCTTCAAGAAGAGTATGCCTTATACTGATAGTCCGTTGTTGACTTAAAAGACCATTTATATCACAGACAAAAGCTGTAGTGGGTATTAACCTTTTTCAAGGATTCTTGTCTAATGTTAACTTCAGAATTAGGGCTGAGTATGAAACTCAGAGATATTGAACCGTACTGAAAATTTGAACTAAAAATATTCAAAATAAAAAAATATTCGTTGACCGTTTGACTTTTTCCGAATCAAATCCATCTCGAAAGTTTTTTTGGTATAGTTTTAGAGATTAATAGTTATCCATACTGAAAATTATACCAAATCATATTGAACCATCTCAAATCAAAGAACAGAAACTATACCCTATTTAAAAGAAATAATTTTTATAATAAAAATATTATAATATTTAAAGGTTAAAATTTAAAAGGAAAAATAATTTAATTGTTCTATCCTATGAGAAATTTTTAAGTTTGGACATTAAAAAATAACATCCATTTAATTATATAACTTTGAAAGCGCTAATAATTTTGTTAACTTCTTTAATGGATCAACATAATTAAGTTAATCATTAAGCAATGCAATGATTTTATGCAAAAATTTGATGCAATTTTTTTTAAAAGATTTAAATTTGTAATCTCACAATTTATAATTTAAAACCATTATATTATTAATTTATTATTGAGCTGTATAATTTCATTGATGATAATGTTAAATTTATAGTATTATATATTACAATCGATTGTCAGTCAATTATTTTTTATAGTTTAATTATAAATAAGATAAAATAATAATTTGAACTTGCATTATGTCATTAGAGTTATGAAATGATAGATTGCATATAGAAAATGGACTTATTACTTCACTTAAGTTATTTATTATTTCAAATAATTGACCACATAAAATTTTTGTTGCACTTGACATTTCTACCTATCAAATTCATAATAGAATTCATCAACTAATTATTAAAATTTGTTTTCTACTAATTTAATGGGCTTCAATTTCATATTTTTCTTATTTATTTTAGAAACAACTCAAGATCCTAAAATTAAAGAGAATATTTTATCAAGGACTACTATGCATTGTTGATTTTAGATTTGTGTTCTTATTTTTTTTCATGTCTATTCCATTTTTATTTTAATTTGTGGATTGTAATTAATTTTTTTTAATTATGCACTATATAGTTTAATTTTTATAATTTATTTAATTATGCACTATATAATTTGATTTTTATTTCGGTTTCGTGGATTGTTAATAAATTTTTTTAATTATGCACTGTATAGTTTAATTTTTATTTTTGTTGTATATATTTTTATTTTTGTTGTATATACTTAGTTAATGTCAATGGAAGTGGTTTAAATTAAAAAAAATATATTTTTAATTTTTTAAAAATAAAAAATCTCTAAATTTCCATTTGTCCCATTCAATATCAAACTATCCCGTTAGATTCAGGATAAAAATTTTTATCTTACAGTTCGGTTTCAGAAATTTTCAAATATTCGGATTCTCTCATACCGTGCTCAACTCTATTCAGAATATATGACACTCCCCATAGTTCCACATTGAAAGCTGAATAGGACACCAAATTTGCCATAAATTCTGAGACCCATTGGCCATTAGTGTTTCTAATATGACCCTTAGCAGAAGCCCTCCCTTAATTTCAGTTTAAAGCTCCATTAGCAACCATCAAATTGGAGGAGCTTACCAACCCATCATTCTCTTGACTTTCTTCTTCCTACAACTATCACCCATATCAAATTCAAGAGCCAAGTGATATTTCTTGACATGGAAAGAAACAACAACAAGAAAATTATTCGAAATGGAACCTCATCATCAAAGATGTATTTATTGCAGCACTGCAATAACAACAAACAACAAATACCAAAAACAAGAGACCATGCAACATTATTTTTCAAGCAAGTATCCTCACTCAACAAGTTAGTAAGTAGCCATTGATTGAACGGAGTCTCAAAAAATCCATTCCACATTGACGTAGGCCTCCCCACATTCCCTCAAATTAAATTGTTTTTAAAATTAAGATATTATAAAATTTAAAAAGGGCAAAGGGTCAAAAAACCCTTTACTATTACCAAATTTCTACATAAGCCTTTCTGACGTTTTGCGGTGCAATTAAACCCAAAACTATTCAAAATAGATCAAATAGGTTCTCTCGTCATGTTCTGTTATTTTGGTGGGCTCCATAATAAAATATTATATATATACAAGGAAATTACAAAATGCTAAAAATAAAGAAGTCCATTGAAACTAAAAAATAAAATTAAATGCAAAGTATCTTAAAGAGACTAGATAGTGGTGGTACTGTGGAACCTTCTTTCTTTGCGTTCTCCAGTTGGAAAGCAAACTAAAACCTAAATAACTGAAGAAGTTTCAAAACCATATATTACATTAATTACAATTCACAGTAAAAGTAATGATAGGACTACGTATACAAGGTAATGTTCAAGTTTACTTGCTGATTTCATTTTTTATTTGTTTACCATTAATTGAATGTATAATGTTGAAAATTGTAGCATTTTGAAGATGAAACCAGAGGACAAATTAAAATTGGACTCAAAATTCATCACGAACGTAAGCCTTTTGTTATTGTTGTGCGAAATCTACAAGTGTACTGATCATAAACAAGTAATATAGTAATAAAATAAAGTGTCAATCCCACTAAAAAGGGTTGATAAGTATCAAAATTAGGATTTTCTTTATTATTTAGAAAATTAAGTAAGATGAAAGAAAATAAATAAATTAAACAGATATAATAAAAGATAAATTCAATATATAGAAAAGGCATCGGATTTAGACTTTATCAATTAACTACTTATGATTTCTCTATATTCTCTAGGTTGGTTTTATTTTATTAAACTTTATGATTAGATTTTCTTAAATTATATGAAGTTCTCTCTTAAAATAAATCACAAGTATTTATATTAATCTTATGGCGAGTCTCGTGATTATAAGCAATTAATTTAGATCCATTAAGTTTTATGAAAATCTTTTTAATAATCACAAAGGAATGTTCTTATATCTAAACAATACAGACTCTAGGTCTAATATCACAATGAACTAATATTATACTTTCACTCTCGCTAGTTCACATAATATCTTTAAACATGTAAATAATGATCAATTATTCACAAACATTAAGTTCTAAGATAAAAGATTAATTTCAATAACCCAAACCAATTAATCAAACATAGATAGTCATACGTAAATCAAGATATTACATCTAAATTGAGGAGAAAGATTTTTGTTACTCATATTTAAAAAAGAAGAAGTAATTAAATCAACAAATAATCTAAAATAAAACATGATACGAAATTATTATAAATTGAAGAATAAATTTTAGAAAGAAATTTAGAACAATTGATGAGAAGGAGTCTTCAAGTCTTGCTGAATCTCCAAACTTGAATCTCCTCCTTGGAAGAATCTTCAAGTAAAACTAAAAACTAATGTACAAAGAATTTTGAGGATAGAAAACTTGATTCTTTGGATTATAAAGGATCTAATCTATTTATAGGTTACAAATCTTAGTTTAGATGGAGTTGAAAACCCTAAGAAACCCAAAAAAAATTGGAATCTTTAATCCTCCTGTTTGAAGCACAACTTAAATAGGAAGGACAATCACATTAAAATTGCACGTGGCCTTGTCAGACGCCACATAGACATGTAATTATCTCACTACATGGCTGTGTAATTAGTCCTCTTAAAATTCAAAATTTAATTGCGCAAATAGATCCATTCTTGATTACACGACCATGTAATATGCCTACTATATGACTATATGCCTTCTTTTGCAATTTTCTGAATAGAAAACGACCCAATTAGGCTTTAAGGTATTCATAGGATTGTACTATATCTCTCGACTTTCTAATGCATTTTGAATCACTTTAATCTAAGATTGGTAGCTCAAGTTATGATCAAAATACCAAAAAGTATTTGAGCTATTAATACCTATTAGAAAGTGTTTGGCTATGCGTGTCTAAAATCTCTTTTTGCACTTCTTTAACTTCCTATTCTCATCTGATTTATTCCAATTGATCTTTGAACTTCCGAATTCTATAACCTAAGAAAACTTGAAACAAACTATAAAATAAAAGTTAACAAAAACAAATGAAACAAAATATAAATAATACTTTTGATGGATATATAGTAAAACCTCTAAAAATTAATAACAATGGGACCATAGAAATTCTATTAATTTAAAAAATTATTAATTAATTGATAAATTAACAATTTATTAATTTATTGAGTGTACTTACAATAAATGTTGATGCAAAGACAATAGCAAATTGTTTTTGACATTGAAAAATTTGTTTTGTGGAAGAAATGACCTCAGAGAACTTAAATGATCCTTTAGATGAAAAAGATATTGATGAATTTAAAATAATAATCAATGATTTAGGTATCAAAATGAAATGGATATAAATTACTTATTGGATTATCCTGATGAAAATAATACATGTTCAGATGTTTCAAGTTTAGAAGAAATTATCTCTAGCATCACTAAAATGTTGTTGATGATGAAGCTGAGAATGATACAGTATCTTTGAAGCCTCTTACGTAGGACAAAGCATTCAAAACATCAATAACTCTTTATAATTTCTTATTGCAATATGAGAATTCAACTCCAGAGCTTTTAAATGCAATGAGAAAAATTAGGGATGAGATTCATTTAGATTTAAATTTTAAGAAAAAATAAAGAAAAATAGACTCATGTTTTAGGAAAATATAACTTGTACTTTTAGTGAATTATTAATTTATGATATATGAATGGGACCAAGGGGGTTATATAAAGTTCTCAAAAAATTATTATCTTATTATTTTATCAAAATTATTAATCTAGCTCGTTAGTCCAAGTCGGGACTAAAAAAATTATTATTTAATAGAAGTTATTAATTTATTGAGTATTAATTTATAGAGATTTTACTGTATCAATAACAAATACTATATTTATTAATAGCGTAATTTGCATTTATCAGCTCTGTGTATGTAATCCATTTCTTTCAATTTCTATTTTTATGCATTAGCTAAAAGGAAGAGGATTTTTGCACAAAGAAGAGCATAATAAAATTAGGATTTTAAAACCCATAATAAAATTAGGACTCGCCATAGAAGATGACCGATGTATAAAGGCCCAAACATGGCCTAGTTCTCATGGAGATTGGCATTTGAGAAGTGGAGTTTCGATCTGGATGAACGACATGAGGAGCTCCGGTTGTGTCTACAAAGCTCAATTGGTGAAAAGACTCTCAAACCTGTGATTCTAGTGTTGCTAAAAGCTTGGCCATTACCAAGCAAAGAAGATGGTGGTCTCGGTGGCAAGCTATAGCAAAGACACGAGCAGATCAAATTGAAGAAATATAGTTTTTAATATTTTTTTTTATTTTCATATATATATATATATATATATATATATATATATATATATATATATATATATATATATATATATATATATATATATATAGTGTAAAAGGTTATAGAGATAGGAATAGAAATATAGTTTCATTTACATAAAAATATTTATCTATAGGTGTAAAAGATTATAGAGATATAAATAGGAATAGAGTTTTATTTACATAAAAATATCTATCTATAGAGATAGGATATGCATCCAATTTTATCATACCACTTAAATATTATCACAACATTCCTCTTTGGATATCTATTACAAAGAATACACCTTATTAAAACTTTACTAAGAAAAAATCCTGTGGAAAAAAATTTTAGTGAAAAAAAAGTATATTATTCTTATAGAATTTGCACATAAAATGCCTCATTAAAAACCTTGCCTAGAAAATCTAATGGAACAAAACTTAGGCTAAGGAAAAAGGTATAATTCATGCGCTATTTTGTCATTGCACAGATGCTCATTAAAACCTTTGGTCAAGAAAAACTTGTGGGATAAAAACTGGACAAAAGAAAAAGAACACAATCTTATATTGGTTCATTCCCTCTGATGAGGACAACATTTTAAAACATCGCATATCAATCAATAAATAAATAAGTCTACTATATTGTTACTCAAGCGAATTTGTGGATATTTCTTTTGGAGCTCATGCATACAAAATAATTTGGGTAAAATATGTTTAGTTCAGTCACACTTGATGTATCCACCTTTATTATGTGCAACATAGATTGTTATTCTCAAACAATATAATGGGAGTATTTTTATTAAGGTACTTCAAGACTATAAAAACTTTCATAGAATTACAATATCATCATAAGTAAACACATATCCAGTTTGAGATTTATCCTTATATTAATCAAATAAAAAACTAGTATCCACATGTAGACCAATATCAAATATGAGTTATATGAAAATATAACCGAATCAATAGTGTCTCGAAGATAACACAGTAAGTCTTCATTACACCAATACATAGTAAGTCTTCTTTACACCAATAACACAGTGAGTCTTCTTTACACCACTCTCATGTCTTTTGGTAGGTGTAAAGTTATATCTAGTTAGAATTTTTTCTTGCAAATGTAATATCAAGTCCTGATGCAATTTGTATGATACATGAGTGCAACTATAACATTTAAACATGGTATTTCAAGACCAAATTAATAGCTTTTTGTTAGATCTAAAAAGGGTCTTTCTTCACTTCTAGTGAGTGGACCACTTATTAGTACACTTAAAAGAAAAGATTTATCTATATAAAATTGCTTAAGTATCTTTTTCATATAAGTAAATTAGTGTACTAGGACTCCTTGATGATCGATTTGTAGGTTGATGCAAAATTTTATTTCTCCTAAATTCATCTCGAACTCAATTTTGAAATAAATACATGTTTTTTTTGAGTTCTTTAGGAGTTCCATTTAAATCATCCATTTATGCTGCAATAACATAACCATTATATGGTCTTTTATGATTACATATGAACATAGTGTAGTATTCACATATCCTTCTTTCAGTAAAGATTTAATCAAATGATTATACTACATATGTCCATATTGCTTTAATCCATAAATGGATTTATGCAATTTGATGAAATACAAGTCACATGTATAACGTGCATTTATTTATGATATTTTTAATCTTTCTAGGCCTCTTATATAAATATTATTTTTATAAGGCATATATCAAGTCTTTCTTTAACTGCCATATTAATTAAGTAGTGGAACGTGATCATATCCACAATAAGAGAATCGATTTTCTCATAATCAATACTAGGTCTCTATGAAAAATCCTAGCAACTAGCCTTGCCTTATATTTTACCACCTCGTTATTTTCATTACACTTTCAAACAAACACCCATTCACATATTTAGGGAGTTAGCATAACATGTCAGAATTCCTAGTATTTAAAAAGCGAGTCTAGCTCGGCCTGAATTTGCCCATTTTCATGATGGCTAATCATGTCAATGCTAACATTTAGTTGTATTCATAGGTTCTGAATCTAGATTATCTCTTGAGATAGTAAGAGCTACTCTTGAGATAAATTCATCATCAACAATAAATGAATTTCTATTAAATTTTTCTCTTGTATCACAAAATTAATTGAGATCTTGTAATTTTCATTCATCTAATCATCAACTCTAGGAGCCATATCTAAATAATCTAATCTTCATCTTTATTCCATTATCTCAATTTATATCTCATTATTGGCTATAGCTCTTTGACTAAGATCTTCATCTTTATGAAATTTTCTTAATTAGTGACGCTATTGTTCTTTTCCGTAGATTTTTGTCTTTAGTTCCAATTTACTATCTATGCTTTTGGCATGTAGTGAGATTGATTGATTTTCTATTTATAATTGGAACCATAATCCTTGCTGGGAAATTAGCAGCTGTAACATGAGATTTTTTCACTCTTTTAGCATCTATAAATGCATTTGAAAGTTAAGTTATAATTTATTGCAACTGTGTTATTTTCTGAACTTCTAGTTCACTCTAACTTGTGCATGGATTAAAATTGTTTAAATGGTCTTCCTTCCACGAACATTTTTTTAGCACTAACAGGTGCTTATCCCTCCCCCTAATGTTGAGAAATGTGCCTAAATAATTTTTAAGTCTCCTATGTGGAGTCATTTTAAGGTGGTGCTATTAGTATATACACGACACAACCATAAAACTTACAAATAAAAAATATTAGACTCACATCCTTGTACAAGTTATATGGGAGAGTATTATAATATGTATAATAGTATGTTATGCCAAGCATTGGATTATTCAACTACAAGTTTAACGCTTGAATTGCAGGTTCAATGCAATATATTGTTCATGTATTAAAACAATAATGAAATTATTCATAGAAAATAATATGAATAAATAGATGAATAATTTATCAATATAATCCAACAAGGCACAAGAATAATAAATACAAAATCTTAGCCAATTACTCATTCAGAGAGTTTATATATTGAGTTGAGTTGTGTTTTCTATATAGATTGTTACTCTTCCAGAGTTTGCATGATCTATCAAATTAACCTCCTTCTTGAGTTTTAACTTTTAGTTATCTACAACATTAACTTCAAGGACTGCTACTATACCAATTGGCCTAACTTGATAATTTATAAATTATAACATGTAAATATCAAAATATAAATCATAGATAGAAATATAAATTATTTCAAACTAATGAGTTTTCCAATTTTCAAAATAAATGTTCAAATTTGAAAAAATAAAACAAACTAAGTAACTGCAAAAAACTCATATAACTATTAGGCATTTACATTGCCATCACCAATTAAATGATCTATTTTTCCTTCAAGATTCTCAAAGAAATCTGAAGCATCTAAATGTGTGACATTAATAGAATCATCACGAAAAACATCATTGTTGTCTGCCAAATTTGCTTCTATATTTTTGCCTTTCTCTTTCAAGGACTCTTGATAGAGATCAGTAAGATGTTTCGGTGTATGATAGGTGCGAGACCAATGCTCTTTCGTGTCACATCGATAGTATTGATTTTCTAAATGTTGCTTTGATCCATTGCTCTCCTTCTTTTCATGAGCCTTCCACTTCTAGTGAGAAAAAGTATTATTATTTCTATGACCATCACAATTACTATTATTATGATTTTGGCCATATCCTCGGTCACATCCTCGACTATGATTATTTTTATCATCCTTTTCCTCGTCTGTGCCCTACATTATTATATGTTGTCTCATTCACTTCAATGAATGGAGTAGAACCAGTTGGACGAATTTTATAATTTTTCAATAAGAGCTCATTATTTTGGTTAGCAACAAAAAGATATAAAATTAATTCAGAATATTTCTTAAAACTTTTTTCTTGATATTATTGCTGCAAGAGCATATTCGAGACCAGAAAAGTAGTAAATGTTTTTTTTAACATATCATGATCAGTAATATTTTCTCTACATAATTTCAATTTAGAACTAATTCTAAAAATTATAAAATTATAATCACTCACAATTTTAAATCTTGCAATCGTAAGTGTATCCATTCATAGAAAGCTTTTGGAAGGATTACAGATTTATGATGGTCATATCTTTCTTTCAAATTATTCCAAAGAACTAATGGATCTTTAACTGCTAAATATTCAAGTTTTAGTCATTCATGAAGATGATGAAGAAGTAAAATCATCGCCTTAGCGCGATTTTGTGGAGATTCTTGATTTCCATCTTTGCCTATGTTTCCAAGATCCATAGCATCCAAATATACTTTGGCATCTAGTATTCATGATAAATAATTCTTGCATGTGATGTCGAGAGCTATAAATTTCGAGTTTCGTCAAATTTGATATTATCTATACAAAAATAAATAATATGTCAATTAGTATCATAATTAAATCAATTAGTATCATAATTAAATTAGTCTTTTAAAAACTTATAGATAATATGTTTAGTTCTTCAGAAATATAAGATATTAATTCTGTAATGAATTGATATACTAGATTTCCAGGATATTTAGTTCTTCAAGAACTTAGGTTCAATTTTTCAGAAATTTATATTTATTTATTTAGTTTTTTAAGAACTATAGATAATATTTGTTCTTCAAAATCTATAGAGAACATTTGTTCTTCAAAAACTATAGACAATATTAGTTCCACAAGAATTGTAGAATATTAGTTCTTTATGAACTGTATTAATTTATTTAATTATACAAGAATTTAAAATACAAGTTCTTCAAGAACTATAATTAATTAATAAATTTAATTTTTCAAGAATTATAGATAATACTAGTTATTCATGAACTATATTAATTTATTTAATTCTACAAGAATTAAGAATACAAGTTCTTCATAAACTATATATAATTAATTACAACTAAATAGCATCAAATAATAATAATTCCATAAAAAATGTTAATAAAATTATCCATGGAATAACAATAACATTACAATTAATTGCATAGGTTGAATATAGATCCAATAAAATGAGCAGATAAATATATATATATATATATATATATTGAAACTCCATTACTATTAACTCATATTAACTTTAAATTCTGAAGCTTCGTTTGTCTGAGCCGATCTAAAACAAAATAAAAAAAAATTAACAGCTCAGACAATACCTTTGGTTATTCATAGCCAAGAGATACTATAATTTAACTCGTGGATACTTTCTTCTTTGGCATAGTTTGCTATTGAATTAACATGGAATTATCATTTAAATAACATGGCACAGAATATTTAAGATTAAGAAAGTTTATACAGGTCAGCCTCGCAAATTGATTAAATAATTATGTGATTTACATGAAGCTCACCAAATCAATCTTGCAACTCCATAGCCACCTCAAAAATATAGACAAAACTTCGAAAGAGATAGCAAGTATCCGACACACAATCAATTACACCAAATAATTCCAGTGCGACAAAAGCGAAGAAAAACAATAAGACAGATCCATAGCCAAAGTTTTCTAATTTTATTATTATTAATTGATTTTGTGACGCAGCGTAAGTAAAAGCATAAATCTAATTTTAGGATTTTTAAAATATGACTGAATTCTTGATTTCTCAAACAGGGCAAAACAAAAGTCTAAATAGGGAGCTCGAAACCCTAGGTACAAAACTGCCATAAATGGCGAGATTACAATGTTACCATAAATAAAAATAGGAAACTAAACAAGATAAACGCCACAAACGGCGCCGAAAATAGAATTAAATATCAAAAGTTATAACAGAAATAAAAAATTTCCCTAAATAGATTAACTGCCATTTTAAGAGTCCAAACGAAGGAATTTGGCCGAAAAACGACATCGCTCATCGCCAAAGACAATGACTTTGAACCGGTGGCCCGTTTCCTTTTGAATCGCATATTTATAAGGTCTCAAATCCCAGCTGGGTAGAGCTAGTATTTTTTATACTTGGGCTGCTCCTTATCCCAATGGTTCAGAAATTTCTCTGAAATAGCCTCCACGTCATTTTGATTGTTGGTGAACAATATAAAATTAATGGGATCTAGAACGTGAATTTAAAATACCAAACAATCAAATCATGAGAAGGCAAATGCCTATCTCATATTGTAACGTATTATAAAATAGAGAGAAAGAATAGAGAAAAGTAAAAAAAAATAAAAGAGAGAATAATTTCTGTGTGTATCTTTATTAATTATAATATTTATTTATATGTGTAAAATGTTATAGAGATAAGAATAGAAAAATAGTTCTATTTACATAAAAATATCTATTTATATAGATAGGATAGACATATAATTTTATCACACCACTTAAATATTATTACAACATTAATATATTTGTAATATAAGTAATTCTCAATTTTATAATTGAATTTTTTCACTAATTGGATACTTTTATTTTTATGTTAGTTTTAAGTGTTTTTATTATAGTTATTTTATTAAAAATAAATATTTACAAAATTAAATATTTTGATAAATTATAAACGAATTTTAAAATGAGTTGATTTTGAGTTTGAATTTAACTCAATTATAATTTATTAATAAACCGAGTTCGAGTTTCAACATTATTTTCAAATTCTACACAAACTTGAGTTCGAAAAAAAAAAATATTGAGCCAAATCTGAACAAATTAAAATTCGGGTTTGACTTAACTCGATTAAACTTCCTACTTAGAGTGAACAAAATAAAAAACAATAAAATTAAAAATTCTCACCTAAAATTTTAATTTCAAATCCTGTTAGACATAAATTTAAAAATTGAATTTAGATTCAGATTTTTTTTTTTTTTAATTTTCTATAATGGACTATTAGGTTGGAGCAAACCTGACTCGACTTGTTACTAGACTTGTTCACATCAAATATAAGCAAGCAAGAAACAGCAAAAACAGGTTAAACAACAAAATAAATAAGGGTCATAATTTGACAAGGACAATCTTAAAATTCTATAATTAATTAATTTATTATTATTATTATTATTATAGAAGCACCATGATTTTAGAGTGGGGCTCTGATTTCCCTGTGGCCATGAACTTGTTTGCTCCCACAAAATCATCACTTGTGCTTAATAGAAATATGGGTTGAGGGGGTGACGAAGGCAAAGTTTAGTCAAATGCAAAATAATGGAGGAGAAGATTCTATGTAGATTGTGTTTTCAACAAAGAAAAATATTCATCACACAGTACATATTTATGTTCCTCTTTTTATAATTTTGGACCAACAGCAACAAATTAAGGTGCAAACCACCATAAATTTTGGGATATTTGTTTGACAATTTCTCCAACATGTTTGGCTGGCCCAGCACTCTCTCCCACTATGTATATATTTTAAGTTAAACATAGTTGTGGTTCTTGCTTTCACAATTTATCAAGTTAAGTAAAATTTTCAATGAATTCTAGGACATTTTGGTATTTGGTAAAATTAAAAATTAAGTATTGAATATTTAAGTATTAAATAAAATAAATAATATTATTTTGTAATTATAAAAATATTAAAAAATCTAATTACTTATTATACTAAGTGTAAAACTTATATTAATAATTTTGACTTATATTTTTAAGTGATTTTTAGTTTAACTAAGACTTTTAAAATAAGTATGACCAAATAATTTAAAACAATTAAGTGTTGAAAATTTCAATTTTAAATGTTCAATGACATTATCAAACATCCTCTTAAATAAGTGAAATATACTGGCTAATTTCAATATAATTAATTAGTTTATACAAGTAAAATACTTTTAAAAAAAAAGCTTAAAAATAATAGTATCTTTAATTTTTTTTTTAATACAACAGTCATTACATTACGTGAATATTTTATTTGTCTTCCAAACAAAGTAATAGAATGTTTATTTCATTATATTATTACACTACATAATTCATTACATTATGTGATACCAACTTTATTCATTGCATTATGTCATACCAACTTTAAAATTTTTTTTATCATTATGGTTAATGTCTACTTTTATAATTAAATTCTTAATTAACCAATATCACAATCAAACAAACTTAATTTAATAATTCATTTGAATTGAATTAAGTCAATCATATACAATTATATATTTGCAAAGTTTGTGTCTTGACCGATATTTATATAGTAGATGCTCAGATATCTTTTGACAATGCAATATATAATTATTCATTGTAAATACACATTTATATTAGGTATTATTTATTCTTGTATTTTATTAATAGTCATTACAAAATAAAAATACACTCGAAATTATTTTCTTTTAAAATGAAAAAGATATTCTTCATTTTCAGTAATGATAATGGTATCTTTAACAATAAGACCTATTTTTCTGTATGTATTCATGACAGTGAAATCCCTCATTTTCATTCGATCTTTCTTTTTTTTTTTTTTAAATTAAATTAATATAATTGAATAATTAAATTACTTAATTATAATAATTATGTAATTAAAATTTGTAATATAATTAATTATATATTAAATAATCATTATTTTATTATTCTAATTAAATTCATCTTTTCTTAAATAAATTAAATATAATTTAATAATTATATGATTATTTTATCATTTTTCTATTTATTTTATCATTTTTCTATTCTAATTAAATTCATTTTTTTATTTGAACTACATACAATTAGATATTAAATATAATTAATTATATATATTAATTATATATTAATATTCTGGATAATTTGGCATATTCGTAGCCAAGCAGCTTTTGAGGACGTGAGCCCTTAAATCTTCCATGCTCTGCGTTGCCTTTGGAAGTGCATTAGTGAGGTGGAGCTTTTTCGACTTGGCTCCATTGCGAATTCTGTTCATGATTTTAGTCTTCTACGCCAACTCGGTATCAAAGCTATTCCAAGACGGGCTCCAAGGATTGTTGAGGCTTGCTGGCATCCTCCATTGCCTTGTTGGATAAAAGTAAATACTGACGATGCAGCCAATGGCTCTCTTGGAAGGTTGGGAGGTGGGGGTACAATTCGTAACACTCGTGGGTTCGTGCACAGGTGTTTTTCCACCCCCTAGGGGTTTGCTTTGCTTTTGAAGCTGAATTACCAGCTGCAATCTATGCAATTCGAGAGGCATGGTCTTTAGGATGCAATAAGCCGTGGCTTGAATGTGACTCCACATATATTGTGCTTGCTATCAAATCTAAATCAACTACGGTTCCTTGGCAATGGCATAAAGTATGGATGCAGTGCCTTCATTTTATATCTAATATGGATTTCATTGTCTCTCACATTTACGGAGAGGGAAACGTTCTTGCTGATGTTCTATCAATGGAGGTTGTTCATTTCGACTCTCCTAGTTTTTGTGCCCCGTTCACCTCGTATGATGGCAATTACAATGTTAATTATAGATTTTGTTAATCTTTCATTTCTTGTTTTGTTCTGGCATGATGGGTTGTATTGATTTTCATTTGTATTCTTTTCTTATTTTCAATAAAGCTGTTGGCATTGGTCGTATGATGAACTTGGGGGTGTCAGCCTAGTTGACATTTCTTAGTGTGCCTGCTGAAATTGGGTCCCAAACTTTCATGTAAAAAATAATAATTATTTTATTTTTTGTATATCCTAATTGAATTCATCATTTTTTATTTAAATTAAATATAATTAAATAATTATATTATTTAATTAATAAATAACTATATTACCCATTATAAAAATACAATGAAAAAAAAATTTAATGAAGACTCTTAGTAAATTTATTTATTCCCTTCACATTCACACACACACACACACACATATATATATATATATATATATATATATGGGTTAATTAACTTGAATTTTGGAGGCAAGTCAAGGGGATGGGTCCCTAGTCCCTACCTTACAAGCAAGGACTTAGAAATTAAAAAAATGATGTCTAGGGTTTTTCTTTTGGCAGTTTTTGTGTCCTTGATAAAGCCTTTGTAGTCCAAGAAGGGGACATTTTGGACTATTTATTTCACGTTTGAAGACATTTTGTACACTCGTGTGTCCATAAAATTCTTACCTCTCAGCTTTAAGATGACGACCCTATCTTTGTTGTGCCCTTAATTTCAATTCTCATTCATTTCATTCAAGAATTATATAGACTGTATGTTGTTTATATATATCTAGAACTCATCATATATACCTCAATTACATTTAAATTGAAAGAACATTTTCAAATATATATAGTACTATATTATATTTTACTGTTTTTCTTATAATAAAGTAAGTTAAAATTAATTTTTCTCACTTCATTCACTTTTTTAAAAAAAATAATGTAGTAAAAAAAAAAACTATATATATCATGATTGATAATTTTAACTCAATGCATAGGATCCAATTAATTTATATATACCTAACATATGTGGGTTTAAGTCCATTTTTGGTGTATATAATAATCCAGTTTCTCACTTCCAAACAACACAGTTTATAAAAGTTAAATTTTATATAAAAGGAATTCTCAAAACACAAAAATACTTTGATCAATAGTTATAGGCTTATTAATGATGTAGCACTGCACTTAGCAAAGCAGTCTAAGTTGATGCTTATAAAAGGCAAATATAGAAATATATAATTATGATAATGGCAATGAATTAATGCATGTATACATGTATATATATGCATTAGCATGCATGTTAGTTTAAAGGAAAATCCCATAATTCTAAAAAGTTTAATGTCAATTAGATTGTCTCAAATATAGTTAGTAAAAAGTCTCTTAAGACCAAATTCTTAAACTATATAATAAAGTTTTCTTTTCATATGAACATGTAATGAGAATTAGGTAAGTATTTCATATCATAAAATTGAACATCATATAATATATATATATATATATATATATATATATATATATATATATATATATATATATATATATATATATATATATATATATATATATATATATATATATATATATATATATTATAGAATCATAAAAGAAGATTACTCCTGTTATGTTTCTAAGATTGATAAGTTTTCATTTAATAAAAATTAAATTAAATTTCATGGTATTCTTAATCCTCACATTCATACATAACAACAACCTAAGAATTTGTACATAAAATAAACTATTACAATTTTGTATAAACTTTATGAGAAATTAATTATATTTGTATTTTGTGTGCATATATATATATATTGTTAAATTTTTAATATAGATTTGGTAGAATTAAATTTAAAAGCTATCTGTTAAGGTTGGAGAGTCTATTTATATATTAGTCACTTAATATTTTTGCATTTAATTAATATGAGATATTCTAACAAATATGATTGAAATTTATAGCACTAGGTTTTGTATATTACAAAAGTATTTTGATTTGTAGATATTATGTTAAAAGAGAGATAGCAATTAATATATCGTTAAAGATATACAAATATAGTAGTAAGATATACTCCTAATTTGGTACTTAATATGGTAAGTATATAAATATACTACTATAGAAGTAACCATTTATGGAAAGGAAAAGTTAACATTCATAGGAGAGATCTCTTTATTTTCATATGCCTTGGTAATATGCAAGTTCCTAATTTAAGGGTACCCTTTAATTGTTGAATAAGAAATGTAGCAATTAATACTTGGAATGAGTGATAAAAATAAATAAAGATGTAAATAATTAATATGGTGAAAGGGCTAATTGGAGGCATGTGACAAAAGAGATCATCCAATGGAATAGAGAGATTACTAGAATGTTGGGAGTCATGTGCTATCTAGGTATAGGATAGATAACAAAAAAGACCATTTATTTGAAAATTAGCAAGGGCAAGTTTTAATTAAAGGACTTCTCTCACCACATGTGGATGATTCCTTTGCCTTTAGGACACTCAATCTGAGGCCCAAAGTAGAAAAAAAAGTCCTTTAATATCATCTTTCACTGCCTTGGATTCTAATTAAAGTCCTCAAACCATGTGATTTATTGGACTCTTGACCCATTGCCACACATGAGAGATATGGCCATGCTAGTCTGTTTGAGGACCTTTTAAACCCAACTTTTAATACCTTTTTAGAGGATGGCTTAGGCAAGCAGAAAGTAACTTCAACACATGTTACTATAGCTTAGGCTGAGCTAGAAACCAAACTATATAAAATTTTTTAACATTTTTTCCATAAAATTTATGTAATTAATTAAATATTCTATAATGTCCAAGTCATTTCTAAGAACCCCAAAAAAAAAAAAAAGGCTTACTTTTTGAAAAGGTGAAATCAATTTGTTGGAAGTATATGTAATGATCAAAAGTTTCCAGAAATGGGGTAAATTTCTTGTCAAAAGCATAAAGAAATTATTGTTTTTCACTATATGGAGGGGACACTGTTTTATCAAATAGCTAGCTTCCACTTGGTTTAATTATCTTGTTAATGATGACTCTTAATTCACACACACATATATATATATACAATAAATTAATTAATTAACACCCTAATCCCATTAATTTGCTAGAGACAAAATATTCGTATGCATGTAAATATTGTTAAGGTAAAAAAGAAAAATATAAAAAAAAAAAATTTCCCCCTTACTCTAAATCCCCTAATTTAATTTGCTTCATTAGCATGTTAATTAATTTCATATAATAAGATGAATATTTATGCAAATTGTATAGGTAGGAGAGAGTGGGTGTATGTATGAGAAATAAGTGCCAAAGAATCTCCCACCAAAATATTACTTCCACACCTAATATTAGTATAGCTGCTTGAAAATAACATATGTATAATTTTTTTTTTTTGAATTATAAAATTTTATTTTATGACAATCAGCTAAAGATCCTTTCCTTCCTTAAAAGATATATAATTTATTGTTTGCACATGTTTCTGAAAATAAGCTTTTATATGAATAAAACTTTTGTTTTTTTTTTTTTTTTTTTTTTTTTTTTTTAAATTTTCTTTTTCACCTTTGGCTCTTATCTTAAAACAGTACTATGCCACTGGCCAGTAGTGTATGTGTGTATAGAATTAGTAAAATCACATTCTTGAATCTTGACAACTGTAAACAACAACAATAACAGAAATTAAAGAAGAAGAAGAAGAAGAAAGAAAGAGAAAGAAGAGTATAACCTCTTCTTCAAACTTTTCTTGAATCTGATCTCCCCATTTTCTAGCATATCTTATAACTAAAATCAGATCCAATAATTAATAAATTTATTATTACACATATATATATATTTTTTTAGCTAAATGAGGCTCCAATATTCAAATCAAAAGATAAATAAATTAAATAATTTCTTTTATTAAAAAACAAAAGAGTTAATTTGATTTTATATGTTGGACGATGTATGCAAATATTAATTATAATAATTTTGAAAATTCTTTTCTATAATTAATTATTTAAAGATTATATATAGCATAAAGTATCTATCTCAACATCTTTAACACAACTCAACCAAAACAAAAAATAATATTTATTGCATATATTAAAACTTACTGATCTATGAATATTTGCATTGTCTTCCTTCCATATACTTGAATGGTGGGTCGTTCTCCGGTGACTTTTGGCGGCAAGTGAGCTAGCCTTAAGTGGTGGGTGGTGGTGGTGCATGATAAGGGAAGTGGTGTGCATCACCATTAAAAGACCATCATATGTATATATGTTATAGAAGCTACTGAAGGAGGAATCCAAAGGGATAGCATGATCCAAAAATTAACAAAGAATTATAGAGATGAAACTAAAGAAAGGTTTTAGGATCAATGCGATCCCTTTGGATGTCTCCTCTAGTTGCAGAAGTAGAAACTCAACAAACTCTCTCTCTCTTTCCCTTCTATCTTTATTGCAGAGGAAAGTGGGTCTGAGGGAGCCTTCAATATAAAAGAGACTAAGTGCTCTTACAATTACACAAATTTATTTTTTTTTTATTTTTCAATTTAATTATTTAATTTACTTATAAAAAAATTAATCTCAATAAATATATAAATTGATATGAGAATATTTAATTAAATATATAAATAAAAAATTTAATTTTTTCCAAATCAGACATCGATTTTTCTTTTTTTTTTTAAAAAAAAAATGGAATGTTAAAATATAAATTTTTAAATTTGTGATATTATAATATATAGATATTTAATTTAATTACTAGATTAATAGTTGAATATTTTTGCATATATGATATATATGTGTGTGTGTTAAGATATAGGAAATGATCAATTCAAGAAATGTTTGTGCTAAGATATTTATTTAATTGTAGACCCCATTCTTAAACAAACCAGACACATGGAAAAGGTTCTAGCAGTAGTGGGTCACCTATCTCTTATGAGAAATACCCCAACAAGTTGGGTGGCAATATTTATTAATTTTATTTTTGTTGTTTGCTTATTTTTATGAAGGTCATGTGGTCCAATCCATGTTCCCTTTCTTACACCAAACCCTTTTTTATGCTTATTTCACAAGAAATACATTCCCAAGTTTTCTTTTTTTAATTTTAAATTTATTTCAATTTAATACAAATTTATTTATTTATTTATTAATATTTATAATTATTTACATGGGTCTTCTTATGTTTACATATAGGTCAATGATATGATCATATGATTGACCTAAAACTATAAATATTATTAGTGGATCCAAAGCATTGCAAGGTGTAGGATTTTTAGGCTTATATCAAGCATAGTCAAAGATGGACATGGACTACATCGTGTAACACAATGAGTAACTTGGTCTGGTCTGACTAATTCAATTATTTCTACTACTCCATTAATTAATTAATTAGACTTCAATTTTAATTATCTTTGCTTAATAATTTATAGTTAATTATGCATATTATGGAGTATATAATTATATATATACACACCATATCATATCATCCCATGTGTTGCTCATCACATTTTATGGATTTGATTGTCATTTGTAGAAGCAATACATATAGAAAGATAATGGGCTTTTATTTATTTTCAATTTTTGCTTTTATTAAAAATAGAAAAATTAACTATTATTCTAAATTTCGGTTATAATTTTAAATCACTAATCGATAAATTTATTAACTGCAAATATTATATTAATGTTTATATTTATTAAGTATTTTAAATGTAATAAAAAAAAGCTTATATATTTTTGAGTAATTTGAAGTTGCTTCTAATACTGAAATATTTTAAATTTAAATTTTCGTCAGGATAAAAATTATAATAAAAGAAAAACTCATATCAAACACTAATATTTTTAATTAATGTTCAAATTAATGGACACCATTGAACAAAAGATGAAAAAAAAAAAAAAAAAGTGTTACACACACATCGAAACTAAGAGCTTACATAAACAACATAGATCCATAAAGATAAGACGAATTGAGGTTATATCAAGACAAGGTAGGCAGTAGGCGGTGGTGGAGTGGTGGCGTTCTTGAATTTCCGGTGATAGAAAGAGGAAAACAAATTAGGTTTGCTCCAAAGTGAAAGAGGCTAAGACTAGGAGATGTAGGCGCACATGCATGGCGAAATAGGTTTGATTCGTACCAACAATTGCAAAATATTAGCTGTCACTTACCCACTGCCCAAAATCATCAATCTAAACATATAATTACTCTTGTTTCTACAAACTTAATTTCAATTTAATGTCTAAGAAAAAAAGGATTGATGTTTCATGAACCCAAAAAAAAATAAATTACATGAATATATCATATAATTATTAGTATTACACTAATAATTTAATGGTCGAATATTTATTATCTTGAATTGTAAGAAAATTTTAAAATATAAATATTTGATATATAGTTCTCGTCTCAACTTTCATGGCAATTTCCTATTTTTAAAATTAATTTGATTGTTATTGAAAATTAAATTTGAAATTTCATAATTTTGAAAATAATTTCAACACCAATAAATTAAAACTTATTAGTCACTTTTAACAATTTCTTATGCATAAAAAAAAAACAAAAAAAAAAAAAGAACATATTATATGACTCATAAAACTTGGGTGAGGCTATTTCTCACTCTTCCAAATTCTTCTCATACTTCTATTATCTATTTTTAAAGTATTTAATGCTTATTAGAAGTTGGTTATCATTAATTTTTTTTTAAATATCAATTTTAATCTTTTGTATTATAAATAAATTATAAATTGATTTATTTCAATTGATTTAATCTTTTTGCTTAGTTCTATAGGTAAATATTTAAAAAAAAAAAGCAATTATAAAAATAAAATAAATCCTTTTATAATAATTTTAAAAATAAAAATAATAAATTACATTTAAATAAAAATTTATCTTTGGCATAAATTAAAGTGAAATTGTGCAAAAATTATATTTTAACTTTTATTCCTTTTGGGTTAAGAATTTAGCTTTTTTACATTTATAAAATAACAAATATTTATCATAAAAATAATAAATTTGAATCTATAAATAATAAATTATTTATAAAAGAAAAAAGGTATATTTTCATGTAATATTAAAATTAATTGTTTTATAATATACCATTATAACATATAAAATTATTTTTTTATAAATTATTTAAAAGAGTATTTTTTTAAAATTATTGACGAAATAAGTAAAATAATTTTTTTACTTTTTAATTGTTTGAACATTTCAGTATGTTCTTCGTCTAAAAAAAAAAAAATTAGCATGTTCTTTTAAAAAAAATAAAATTTGATATTTCAATCACTTATATCATAGAAATTAATTTTCATTTGCTTTGTTTGAAAAATAAATAATTAAAAGTAAAAAAAAAATTAAAATTTACTTATAAGTTATTAAAATTGACATTTTAAGAAAACATTAAGTGACAACTAACTTGCAATACACATTAAATGCTTTAAAATGAGATAATGAGATTGTGAAAAGAATTTGGAGGAGTGAGAATATGCCAGGTCTTGGTGGCAATATGAAATTATTGTCTAGATTTCTACTGACTTTGAGCTTGCGATTAGTAATAGCGACGTGCGTGATCTAATAGGGTGGAATAGTGGCAGCGATGATGAAAGGATCTGCCACCAAACTTGAGATGGTGAGAGAAGAAATGAAGAAGAAGAAGAGAAAAAAATAATTTTAAATGAAATATAATTATTATTATTTTTTAATTAAGCTTGACTCCGTGTAATATACGCATAAAACTCAGTTATAATTTGAATTTATTTGAGTAAAAAATGAAATATTTGAGCTAAATTAATTTAAAAGATCTTTTTGAACTTAATAGAACATTGAGATTAAATTTCAAAGAGAAATTTGACAGTTTTTCTTAACATTTTATAATTTGTGGGTAAAAGTGATTTAAAAAGGTAGGTATGCCATCATTTTATTACGAAAAATATTATAAAACTTAATATTTTTATCTCAATTTCTTATTTCAACTGATATATCTTTATTTTATTTATTTAATTTCTTTTTCAAAAGTGTATTATATAAAATATTATTTAATACAATGATGTCATATGAGTTGAAATAAAAAATTAATATAAAAATATTAGGTTATACTGTAGCATTTTCCTTTCATCACTTGATTGAGGTTGTTAATCCCAAAACATACTACAATTTCACCACATACTTAATGATCATCTATAAGATATTAAGATCAATTTAATTAAATTTGTGATAATTAAAATGCTGAAATTATTATTATTATCATTATTATTATTATTTTTAGTCAACGGTTGGACAATCACTGAAATGAGAGAACTTCCATTATGATGACTAGTGCCACCGAAAAAGCTATTAAGCTATCATTTTTTTTTCTTAAAAAAAAAATTAATTAAAACGCATAATCAAGTTGGTAAGTTATATAAAAGGTAGAGAAAAATTTTAAATTTAAAAAACGTGTGTAATTACTCATTAATATATAATAATAATAATAATAATTGTTTTCATTATTCATATTATTAAATATACATTTTTGTTTTCATTTCTATATCAATAGATAATTGATTTCCAATATAAATAGAGGTTTTGATTTTGATTTTTATTAATAGTATTACATTATTATTATTTCAGTAAAATATTTGATTATTTGTTTTATTATATGCTTTTCGATAATATTTTGGTGTTTGGCATCCTATATAATACTTATAATTTTTATATATCTTGTATATTTTCTACTTTTATTTTCACAAAAATATTTGTATTTACTTATTTGTTTAAGAAAAATCTAAGATTTAAATGAAACAACATGAAAATTAATATGTTAAAAATATATCCCACATTAATTATATACTAATATATTAAGTGATTAATATAAAAATAAACTCTCTAATCTCATTAAACTAAATTTTAAGTTTGATTTTCCCAAATCTATATTAAAAATTTAATATGGTATCAGAATTTAACTTATTCTTACACCATCTCATTTTATATCATAAGTTGAACTAAAATTTTAATTTTTCTTTCAGTTTTCAGTATATTCCGAGTTTGATTTGATTTCACTTCTTATCCCATGGTGAGTTTCTTTCAATTCTTTTTGACCCGTGGAAGATATTTTAATTCTTGACCTGTGGAGGATTTTATATAATTGTCTTTCACTCAGTTATAGGTTTTTAAATATATTTTTTTTGCCCGTATTAAACTTTTAATTGTATCAACTAAGTCTATATTATAAATTTACAAGTGCCAATTGGATTTAATAAGAAATTATCATAACATAAGACAACCCTAACTAATGATCATCATATAATGCAGCCATTGCATGAAATTTCTTATAGCATCAATTGATTTTATGAGATCAAATCTTGTCCTAAAAATGAAGAATTCCAGCTTATAACATCAAAGTTATTGAAGCTACTAATCCAATAATCAAATTGATCACAGAATGTGGAAAGTTAGAGGTTGCAATTTTGATTTTTTAAAAAATTTTTTTTTATTAAATTACGTATAAAAAAAAAAAAAAGAAATAGTAGCACATAACCAAGAGGCAAGACGATTGGCTACCATGCGGCAAAACTCTTTTTAAAGAGGAAAGTTTTAAATTACTCTTGAAATGATTATCTTTTTGTATACCAAACTAATCATATATCAGTATTTTAAAATTTCATTATGAATATATCTATTATTAATTTTATCTACTATAAAAAAAAATCCCTTTTACATCTATATGTAATTTTTCCATTGGATTTAATAATTTACATCAATATCATTTTCACATCTATGTGTCCATTATATCAGTTGATAAAAAAAATTAAAAAATCAATAAAAATAAAAGATTTCAAGAAATTAAAAAATTAAAAAAATGAATTTCAAAAGATTTTTATGGACAAAAATTGATCTATTTACCCTTTTTTTTTTTAGGGTTTTTTCCCTAATATGCATACTATATCTTGTTAATTTCTAACTAGAAAAGGTGAAAGAAGAAGCTACAGCTAGGTTCAGGGGCAGAACTACTTAGAGTTTGGGGGCTACTGCCCCTAAAAAAGGAAAATTACTTATATTATTTGTGTATATATATTTGCCCCTCAAAAATAAGACATAGCCTCCCTTCACTCAATTATTGAAAAAAAATTTATAATTTATAATTTTTGTATATCCATTACAAAAATATTGAATATCAAATTGGTTTTTTCTTATACATATATTTGTGCATTATATATGTATAATTAATATATTAATAACTAATAAAATTAAATGTAATATTATACTAATTTAAGTGGTTTATGAAATTAGTTTTAATTTTTTTTTTCGCCCTTTTTCTTAATTTTCTAGTTCTGCCCCTAGCTAGGCTATAGTTACAAACTGATGATTTATAAGACCTTGTCCATGCATGTGCATATAGTATAATATTATTAGCATGTATATATTATTTAATATATATTGTATATAGAGCCGATTAAAGCACTTGAAGAAATTTCAAGTAAAGAATTTAACACAAGATTTGGCAAAAAAAAAAAAGAATTTAACACAAGGTATAGTAATATAAGCTAGTGCTTATATATAATTAGGTATAACAATGAAGCATCTAAAGAAGTCATATCAGCCATTGGATTGCAAGAGCCACATCTCTAAAATTCCAAGTTGACCACTTTAGATTATGATGTATGGTGCTAGATCTTGTCCACACTAATGAAGCATAAATGGACCCCAACCACAGTACAGGCTTTCTATGGTGCTTCATGGACCCCACCACACCACATCTCTCACAAATATTTAATTAAATATATATTTTTATTTTTTACATTTGGTGTAATAATTTAAAATTTAAAAATTACCGATAAAACTGTAATCCAGAAAATCGTAGGTTTGACTTTCAAATTTATTTATTACTGTATTGGATTGTATTATTTGACATGATTATCAGTTTAATATTTGATAACTATACTGAATATATTTTTTTTTTTGAAAAAAAAAATGAAAATTGGTTGGCTGATTATGTCCAATATGTATAATAATATATTATACAGTGAAACTTGAAAGCAAAATATTTGGTTGCATATTGGGTTGTAAACATCACAAGGGCGCACCTTTGAAAGGCAATGTCCCTTCTTTGTAGGACATGATTTTAGAATCCATCCAGTGTTTGTTACCCATATAGTAGAGCATAATAGACCCCTTTGACGGAGAAACCTGCCATTTATTGCAGCAGCAGCAGCATATAGCCCTCTCATATCGTATCATAACCTTCCACACATAGTATTTTCATAACTTTTATGCCAATTAACTTCCACAAACAGTTCTCTCTTGTTTGGATCCAGTGTTAGAAATAGACTCTTCATGCTCAGTGGGTACTCATGATATGTCACCTATATATATTTTCTTTCTTTCTTTATTTATTTATTTTTACTTCTTACATATATATGCCAACCACATTGAAATATACTATATATCCGCTAGACATTAGAAATAATATTTTTTTTTCTTTTATAACAATAATTTTATAATAAATAAAAATTCTTGATTACATTTTAAAAAAAGAATAAGGAGATTATTATTATTATTATTATTTCTCTGAGTTTTCCATGATATCGATCCATCTCTTAGTGAGGCAGTCACATGTATGTATAATGAACCCTTATTGATGGTAAATTGTATTTTCTTGTCATTGTTTTCTTTTTCAAATTTTTTGGTTTCTTGCTTTTGTATGATTTGCAAGAAAATTATCATTTGGTGGTCCTACTGTGGTCTACCCTCCTCACTCTCTTATTACAACTATTTCTTCATTGGATTGGTTCAGTGCCATGGACCACACTTTCTTGTGGCATCATTCTTTATATTATATTATATTATATATATATATATATACTCGAATGAATCTAAATCTATTGCTCAGTCAAAAAATACAATGCTATTAGGTTATCCGTGTAAGTGCATGTAAATATATATAGTATAAATCAGTATACTATAGTAGTCTAGGAGTACTAAACTATTTAACCTGCAAATGCCCAGACCTTATCTTCCTGGTGTTTTGAACCAAAAGTCATACTTTCAAAATGAAAAATATGGGATGCAATAACTTTGTATGTGAAGATAGTTATAGCTTTTTGGGACCAGCTAAAGTAATGCAGAGATCTATATATATGAAGCAGAGAGAGAAACAGCAATTTTCCTCAGCCTTAAATACTATACAGTATATACTTTGTCAAATCTGAAAAATAACAGTGTGCTATTGCTAGCTAGAGCTGATGATGATTAATGACATTTAAAAGAATCTCGCATTATCAGCCTCTCACCTTGTTTGCATAATCGATCAAATTGATTGAATATTTGTCTCATAAATGAGACATGACTTTTTTTAGGATTTGAAATGTCTCCATAATTACAAAATTGCAAATTCAAATTTAAGTATGTTAGAGAAATAAAATAAAGTGAAATTGAGAGAGAATTGTATATAGAATGTTATCTATGTGTATACTGAATTACAACCTATTTATAATAGAACTAAAATACTTATCAGGATCTTGTGGCCAAAAAAAGATACTAATCAGAAAAAATTAGGGGTAACTAATTGTTTGTGCCCAAATTTAGTAGCCAAATAAATAGCCCAGCCCATTAATCATAAAACACAGAATTTAAATTAAATTGGTGAAAATGGAAGGTGGGGAGTTGAAAATTGGAAGTGGATAGATAGAGTCATGACAGTTACTCAGTGAGCGTGGAGAGTGGGTGGTTATCAAAAGAAATAAAAGAAAAAAGGGAACGAGGACAACAAAAATCAACAGCCAACAAAACTAGAATTTCTGAAGCAATTTTCTTGATTCATAGCTTATTTCTAGCATTTGCTTTTAATTTACTGTTAAAATTTCAATTTCTTTGTTTTATCAAGATTTCCCTTTTAATGCAATATTCTTATTTTAATTAAATCCTTTAATTTCCAATTCTCATAAATTTTCAATTTTATTTACTGGCATTTGTTGAATCTAAATGGACTGTGACTAAGGAAACTTGGGAATCCACAATTCAATATAATATTAGAAGTCAATAGGTGCAAAGATTTCGGTTCGCGTAACTCATACGCATGGCACGCTCGAATTCTCAAAAATTCACTAACACAAATATACTACTAATTAGAAATATATATCTAATTAGAAATAATGCTAATTATACCAATAAAGTCGAAACTCAATCAATAATAAGAAAAAAAAAAAAAAAAAAAAGAAGAAGAAAGAAGAAATTGACCTAAAAGTAAATTCGAAGTGAAAATTATGTATGATTTTGACATCTAAATTTTAATTCTTTGCAGAGAAAAAAATACCAATATTCAAAATTAGGCATGGTATCATGTCCAAAAGGTAATAAATGAAATATGCATGAATTATATAAATTAAATGTTGTTCATATATAATTGCAACAACTACGTACTCTTATTCGACTATGTGAAGTTGAGAAAATTACAAAAACCTTCTCTCTCTTATTATATGTATGTCTTGTTGTCATAGACAAGTAAGGTGCCCTAGCTGTAGCTAGCTAGGGTTTTAAATTTTAATTAATTAATTTGGATACTGAAAACCCTAACTAATAAGGATGTGAATGACCAGTTTCAGAATTCAGAAGGACAGAATTCACTAACAAATGAATTTTCAATATCACATGGACTCAATTAGGAGGGTCACACACAAAGGACAGTTAATGACACAACCTCTTACCCCACCAGTCTGCCTTACTCCTAATTTGTTTGCAGTGACTTACACACACACACACACATAGCTATATATACATATATAGCTTTCAGTCAGGTGTAGGGAGTGGGGCATCAAGTGTCACAACACTCAAATGTATGTAGAGAATTAACGGTATAATAATATTATACTGAATTGCATATAAAATCTTGAAAGGTATAACTTGTAATTCCATTTTTCCTATGGCATTATTCCTGTTCCAAATTAATTTTTGAAATTCAATTTTGTTGATTCTTGTTTTTTTTTTTTTAAATAAAATTGACCCCAGTTGAAGTTCACAAATCTGCAAACTCTCAACTCTTAAGCTCAGTGATAATTGAGTGACTAATTGTTTAATATATAATATGCAGTATATATGTATATAAATTGGACCTCTAACCAGGAACATCCTGAAAAGAAATGATTCTTTATATGAATTCTAGTGATACAATCCATGCTAAAGATTTTTCCATGAGCAATTAGGATAATGCAATGTATACAGTTATAACTAGTTTTATTAACCAGGCATTCCTAGCCTTAAATAAAAATCCATTCTCTTAATATACATAAATCGCTTAAAAGGATCATTAATCTTGGATAATTTCTAGTACAAAAGATCCATAAGATGTGAGTGAATGCTTGATTTTTAACCCTGGAGCTCGATAATGATGAAATAGTTTGTTTCTTTCTTGGAATTGATTCGTGATAGAATTTATGGGTCACATTGAAAAGTTTTGAGGACTTTATTGAAAAATACTTTGATAAATTGTGTTAAATTGAAAGGTCTGGTGTAAAGTTGAAAAATATTGGGTTCAATTGAAAGAATTTTTGAAAATTAAGGATTAAAAAGAAAATTTTTAATTACACTTTGATCATTGCATGTTAGATCAAAATATATTTTGATCTCTAAAATTTTTGAAAGGCAGGTGATAGGTCCTACACCCTTGCGAGGGCAGGACAAGGGACAAACACCCCCTTGGTGTGCCCATTGCTCTCTGTCAGTCTGAATTCAAATTTTTTCTTATTTCTAATTTTGATTTCTAACTAGCCTAATCTCTGAACCTGTTGGAGGAGGGTTAGGTTCAAATAGCCTATCTTCACCATGTTTTGGCTTTTAAAATTAGATTTTTATTTTCAAATTCTAAAAAAATGGAGAAAAACATAAAAGGAGATTTTTTTTTATCTGTTCAGGGGGAGGACTCTTTTTTTAGTTGCTCGAAAAACAATTTTCTCAGGGGCAAATTTGATCTTTTTTTTTTATTTTTTTATTTTCTGGGTTTATTTTTATTTTTTTTGTTCTGTAATTTTATTTTCCAGTAGCTAGGTGTTTATTAATAATTAATTGACTTTCCATCCTCTTAGTAATTAGGTTATTACATTTAGGTTTTGTCTGATCACTTAAATCAATATGGTAAGTTTACCTTTTCTGTCCATATCATGAAATTAATAATTAAATTGGCCATTTCATTTAGAATTGCATGTTATTAGGTTCTGATCTATTTCTAATTAATTACCGTATTAATCGATTATTTGATTAATTGCTTGCATGAATTAATATGACTAATATGGACCTTAATTATTTTGTTTAATTTGGTTAGTAAATGCATGATAGGATTTAATTTGGTTAGGAGTTAAATGCATGTTAGAAAATCACTTCTTGGCTAACTTGGCATGTTAGTCAAATTTACTTGGTAAAATAAAAGATGTTTCATAATTTAGTTAGGATACATTTGATTTGATCTTGTTTTTATGATGAATTAAGTTTGATTTTTGAATGATAATATATATATTTTTCTATAAATATTTGCATGTAATAAAGTCCATTAAGCTTAAATAAGCTTCACATTAATATTGACCAATGAGTAGAAGTCAACCTCACAGCTGAATATATTTGGATGCCTAGCATCTTCTTAACTCTGTACCTAACTTCCTTACCTGAATATCTGATGTAAGATGGTTAGGAATGAAATAAAGAATTCTAGTCATCTATCTTTTCCTAATTTTTAAAAACTAGGTTACTCCATTCTCCATTTTGGGCTTCTGCCCATATCATCTTCTCTCGATTTTCAATTGAAACCCATCCATCCAAGGCTAGAAATATGGTTGCAATAATGTAGTAATTTTAGAGCATACTTTTATCCTATTGATATCTTGATCATAATGTCATTTAGGAATCTAGAAGAGAAGAGACAAGAGTATAAAAACTCATTTTGTATTAAACAATGGCAATGTCTGTTTTTTCTTTTTTCTGCTTCATACAAGCTTAGGACAGCCCTTATATGGAGCGTTTAAAGAGAAAAGAATAAACATTCTTAGCTAGAATATATATATATATATATATATATATATATATATATATATATATATATATATATATATATATATATATATATATATATATATATATATATATATATATATATATAGTTAGTTAGTTAGTTAGTTAGTTAGTTAGTTAGTTAGTAGATATAGTAAAAGCAAACACATTCTATTTTACAAATGGAAAGCAAACACTTAGATACTTTATTTCTTTATCAGTTTACAGGAAGGAGACAAGTTCATTATCCTATAGTCTGTCATGTCTAAATTAGCTAAGTCATCAAAAGCATAAGCGTCCTGAGAGTCCTGCATTAAGTGGGTCTAGAGATGGTGAGTGGAGTCTAGTTTTTCATTATTTGGCATAATTACATGAGGACCACTTCTTTGGTTTAATTGTCGTAGACAATTCTTTTCCTGATCTTCGTTATTAGCTTGGAGCTTCCTACAATATTCGCAAGGAAATGTTGCCTATGGTGCATCAGCTTCTAGAGGAGGCCATAGTTCTTAGGGAGTTATGCTATTATTTTCACATATAAACTGTTCAAAGTCTGCATATGCCTTAGGATGAACAAATAAGTCTTTCTAGGGGGAAAAGAAATATGATTTGTAATGGACACTTGGGTGAATACAATAAGATGAGTTTCAGAGAAGTGATTTCCCAATACAATACAAGGGCAGTGTAGGATGAAAGTAGACCAAAATTTTGAAACTTTTGTTAGATCAAAATTTGACATTTCTGTTATAAGAATATCTTCCCATTGTTCTAGGGTTCTAAACCATTGGAAAAATGTTATCAAATGAGGATCAGTTCTTGACTCATGCTTTTATTGGATAACATACTAAAGAATTTCTAAAATAATATGATAGAGATGGAGAAGAAAACAAAGAAACTTCTTAGACCATTGCTAGAAGCACCCTATGGTAAAGTGTATGAAGGCATAAATTTTAAGGAAATGATATTAAGGTGAATTGCCAAGTCTTTAATAAACTAAGTTCCATACTTGCTAATTAGGAGAGATAGGTATTCAAATATTTGTTTAGAGGCTATAAGTTTGAGAGGCTTTTGAGAGATATTAGCTTTGGTTTCAAAAGGTAGGCCTTCATAGAGAAAAGGCATGAGCTCAAAAGAAGATGGAGTTGAAGATGCCATAAAAATTAATGGAATAGCTTTGAAAATATTGATAATGAAGCAAGAGATGTTTTCTAGTCTAGAAAGGAATTAGGAACCATATTGATATCTCCTTTGATGTGTTCTACTTCAAATTTATACTTGCTAAACCATTCTTTCCATCGGAGTAATTGAGGATAAGGCATAATCTTTCTTTTAAGAGGAACAGTCCATGATGATTATGAAATTATGTCTAATCAAATGATATTCAAACTTTTTTATCTCATGCTTTACAACTAAGATTTTCTTAAAAGTTGAATGACAGTAACATTTAAAATCTTTGAACTTTCCACTTTGATATGGACATATTTGTTGTTTTTCATCTTTTTATTCACGGAGGTTGGCTCCCTAGTACTTAACATTTGCATCTGTTTGAAGATATTATTTCTATGTGGAGGGAATTCGCATAGGAGGCAAAGTTTGCAATTTTTTTTTAATAATTGGACAATTGTGGTTTGCTTTTCTCTCCATGGTGGAGCATTTTTCTATAGCATGCACCTGAAAGGATTGGCTTTTTTTTTATGAAATAAGGAACAAAGTCTTCGAGATAATTAGCAATTCTAAGAAAATGCTAAATTTGTTGTGAATGAGATTTTCGTTTAGGAATTTTACCAATTCTGTGGCAATATGAGGACCTGGATGGTATTTTCCATTTTTTAGTATCATTTCCAAGAAGGTGATTTCTTCCTTTGCCATATACATTTTTTAGGCTGATAGCATAACTCTAAATTGTTTGGTTAAGGATAAAAATTGTGAAAGAAGTTAATAGTGAGTGGATATCAGGAGTGAATAAAAGAATATCATCAATAAATATATATGAGGAAACTATGCAAAAGAGGTTCTTATATTTAAACTATGGCTTTTTGAAATTAAAAAAAAAAAAAGTACAACCTTTAAATTAAAAGGCATAATCATCTACTAGTAGTGGTGAATAGGGATACAAAAAGTAGTTTTATATCTATCTTCAGGCTAGATTCCTAATTGCCAAAATCCTACTTTAATGTCAAATTTGGTAGAAACCTTAGCAAATGATATATGAGTAAACAAGGAGAAAATCTTTGGAAGATGAGACTTGGTCATCCTTTAAAAAATAATTTAAAGGTTGATAGTCGATGACCATTATCTTCTTTCCCAGAACTTTTTCTAACTTTTTATTCACATAGTATACTTGACAGATCCATTCTGACTTTATGGGTTCAATTAGTCCTTAAAAGTGGTGTTGAAAATATTTAGAAATAGCCAATTATAGGTCAAAAGGTGGCATTCTAGGATGGGTGGTTTTAATAGGGTTAATATCTTCATTTCATTTGAAAAGGAGTGAGATGGAAAAGTCTAGATTACTCTAAATTGAGTGAACCTTTCTTGATAAAATTTAGTGTGAAAATTAGCACAATAATATTGAACTAATTCATCTTTAAGAGAATTACCAGAAGAGTTCAAGGA